>CM046861.1:48285420-48660420 GCA_025617745.1 Heliocidaris erythrogramma
AAAAAAGAATTATACAATACAGATAGTGTGAGTCCAAAAAGAGCATCGTAGATAGAAATATAGAGGGCAGTCTCCTACATTGATACATCGACATTCATTTGAAACAAATTATAAACAATAGATTATAGACAATCAAAGGAAATTAATTAAAATTAGTTGCACATGCAGAAGAACTTAAAAAGTTGTATAAATATATATTCTCATATTATTTCATGCACAAATTATGCTTTATAAGCTCATTTCTATTATGTACAGACCATACAACAACAAAGAAAACAATTCATTACATGAATTTCAAATTGATAAAAAGCAATTTCAAAACTGGCTTCATAATCTCGGTGGGTTGATTTTTTTATATCTTTGCTGATTAGCAATAGGGATATCTGTCCAATGATAATGAAAATATACACTAAAATAATTAAAGTAGGACATACAAAAACTCCTCTTTGGCTCATGAACCCATTTGTCTGGTAAGTGCCAAAAGGGCTTTAACTCAAATATCATTTTTTCATCAAGTCCTTCTGGCTCTGACATGAAGGTTCGCATACATTAATATTCAATGACTGGTGTCCCAACACGTGACTCAGTGAGAACGCAGATTTTAAGTACCTTTCAAATACAGTCAACCTCGCCCAAGTCGATCATGACGGGACTGGGTGAAATGCGTCGACTTAAGCGATTTTCGACTTGTGTGGAAGTCGAAGAAAACCTGACTTGCGCGTGTACGCATAACACGGGGACGCGGCAGTGCGGACTTTGGCCGGCGGCCCGGCAGTTTGATCGATTGGTAGTTCTCTTCACATAATGTACCATGATTTATATTGTGCCGACATCGGGAAAATAAGTACATACATGTACTGTACCTTTCTTGTACCCAGTATATTACTTCACACTCCTGTTACAAGTTGGACAATAAAGAATAAAACCAGACACGTCCAGTGATTAATTTCAATGTATTATATCCTCCCTTACATCCATTTATATGCACATGGCCGTGAAGCAAATAAAATTGCATGCAGGTACAGCGTCTGTCCGGCCGGCCAGCCGTGCAAACATGACAACATATGACACGCCAGCAAGTCGGGGTATTTTTTTAAACAAAATCGGCGTGTGGCAGTTTTGACAATGATTGATTTCACATCACCGTCTAGTTCGTCTTGCGCGGTGTGGATTTAATGTTTTTCATGGTATTGTTCTGAGAATTCGATCGATATAGGCGAGTATTCGACCAACAAAACTCGACTCATACAAAGGATTAACAAACGTAAGTCTATAGGGATAAATTTGGGACTTTATTTTCATCGACTTGAGCGACTATTCGACACACATGCGACATCGACTTAAGCGAGGTTGACTGTATTATCAAGGTATTTAAGTCCTTTTGGCGTTGAATACAGGATATCAAAACAATGTACTACATCACTGGAAGTGATGAGACCATATGACATAGAGTGTATACAACCACGTATTGCGAGAAAAATAGAGGCATCACCAGGTCTATACCCAAAGCTCACTCCTGGTTAACATGAGAAGCCAGAGGGTAGACTTCAAGCGTCAAAAACGCTTTGATAGATAAGGTCTACATCAAATGTCGCAACATCAATACTCAAGCGTCCCATGCATTCACATTTGTGTCATGTTTCATCCATGTGCTCTCTGATGAGTATACCATTCATCTGCATTCCTTTCATGCCACTGCTGGTGTCCACATCTGTTGCAGAATGTTGCTGGAATGTAGTCTAAACTATAGTCTTTTCATCCATGACTGGGGCATTTAAGGGCGTTTGTCCTCTCCTACATGTATGGATGTGCCATCTGTTGGAGTTAAAGCGAGACAGAATTGATGAGAAGGTGTTTATGACCACCATAATCACAGTCAGTACTACATTCTTAAAAGCTGCACTCTGTAATAGACCAGCTCACTAACATATTCAATTTAAAAACAAAAAATTATCCCATAATTTCTTTCCAAGGTCCTTTTTTCAAGGACCCTTAATAGCGACATACTATAAAACCAGAAACGTTTGCAACGTGAAAATTTCGCAAATTGTAAACAGCCATTTTCACAGCAAGAAACTTGCAATTTGCAAAATTTTGTGTTATGTCAATTATGATTTAATGATTTCGCGGCATAAACTTTTGCAAATCTGAACAACTCGCAAAAATCGCAAACGTTAAATGCAAGCAAAAGTTCCTGGTTTTAAAGAATTATTTCATTCACGTTTTATGTTCGGTAACAGATTAATCGATGGTAAACACCCATATATAGCATACTTAATTTGTTGCTATGATGGGCAAAATTTCAAGTAAGCCATGAAGTTGGGCAATTCTCAAAGGCTTCTATGGCTTTTCAGAATGAAAACCAGCTATATGTTGCTGTTTTATCATAGTTTATTCTCAATGTCGCCATTATGTAGCAATCCAAAATGGTGCATTTTTCAAGCACGCTATTGCTATAAACAGCAGCAACAAACTGCAAAGTACTTGCATCGATTAAAATGTTGTCCACAGTATTATTAACACATCTGTACTGTGATATAAACCATCAATAACACAAAACAGGCAAAAAAGACAGCTTGAAGTTGAGATTAGAGCTGGTTCCCATGAGACTCTGGCATACTGATTTTATTACAGAGTGTATGAAGGGTAGATAACTTAATTTGAGTCGGGTGGCATGAATGCATTCCAGTGATTAGGGAACTTAAATTGCCGCTAATGAGTGCATGAAAGACTGCTTCTGTAGCATCAGGGCATAGACTCATTGGACTAGTTATTGGTTATGATGGCAAACCCTTACTGAATTACAGAGAGAGAGAAAGACAGACAAACAGAGTGACAGAGACACAGAGAGAGAGGAGGGAGACAAATAGAGATGGAGTGTGTGACAGAAACAGAGAAAGAGAGAGACAGTCAGAGACAGGGAGACACAGAGACCTGTATTCTGAAATGTTTAGCTTAAATTCCAGTTTAAGTTAAACCAGAGTTCGATTAAAACTGACTTAGACCGCAAGTCCAGTTTATATTTCTATAAACCACACTTAATTAACCAGAGTTCAGAATACGGGCCAGAAAGACAGAGAGAGAGAGAGAGAGTGAGAGAGAGATAAGAGACAGAGCGGGATCATGAAATACTGAACTAATTACTAATATGATTTGACTGAAAATTGCATAAAAATATTTGTCAATACTAATTTAGTTCTGTGGGGTTTACATACTTCTTTCTAACCCCACATATATGGAAATGTGAAAAGGGAATATTTTGATACAAGCATTCTTTGATCCCATATGGCATATGATATGGGAAGTAGGAGAATCTTTCCCATTGACCTGATCATGGAGATAGATCATGGAGATAGAGCATCCACAAGAGCAATACTGAGCTGCCAAACATGCCAAAGTCATCATCACTTACAATCTGTTACCACTTTCTGGCGGCGTGCCCTGGAGTTCAAGTTCGGAACGCATTACCCCTGTTTACGATCAAAAGGTGGACCGATTGCTTTCCCATGAAAACTTGATGGCTTTGTCATGGAAACTTGTAAAGCAGAACGGATTTTGGGGGTGTTTTGGGCTTGGTAGTCAGTTAGATGATGGAAGGAACTAGGGAATTAGGATTTACAGTATCGGTAATGGATAAGAATTCTTTAAGTTTTCAAGGGCTTGCAGATATGTGGGGAAACTTAATGCCATTGGCCTGATATAACTGGGACGGACTCTATGCAAAGTGTGTATATCAAACAGTTAATAATTTCACTTTGATTATCTGAATATCTTTTCACCTGACTGCTATTAAAGCATGCAAGTATATTAAAGCTTCAAGATAGGCACTCAAATGTACACTTGGCTTGAAGTCCTATCTGAAGGACTTGGTAAATTGAGGATTACCCTCAAGGGAAGTAGTATGCTTTATAGAACATTCATGTCTAGCAACACACAACATGAGGGGTTGGCTTGCATGTTCTTGGGTCTGTAAGTGATCTCCTTCATGAAATATATACTGAACCTTGAAATATCCATTTACAGACTCAACAATGTGCAAGATACCTTCAAGGGGTGGGTTGCGCGTTCTCGAGTCTGAAAATGATCTCCTTTATTAAAATTCAGTGGGTGCATTACCGAACCTTCAAATATCCCAAACAAAATGGCAGAGGTTTCAGGGATTCAGGTCTAGCAGAACATACCTTCAGGTGGTGGTTTGGAGGTTCTTGAGTCTATAGACCATCCCCTCCGCATCCAGCTCTCCTTTCTTGAGAGACTTGAGAAGACGTTTGGAGGCCGTCTGGAGGGAGGGGGGCACATCCCTGCTCAGGAGGGGGCCGATGAAGACCTCGTAGGCACGTAGCAGGTTGAGATGGGCATTCAGTCCACCGCACTTCATGTTTGATGAACACTTGACTGGATAAATGAACAGATAAAGAGAAAATTAAAAGAACGAAATGAAAAGAAAGACACTTTATCAGTGGTATTATTTGTGTGACATAAAACGTAAAAATAAAAAGCCACAATTTAAACAGATGTAAATGGTCCCTTCAGTCAATGGATTACAAGTTTAATAGTCATACGTTTCCATATTAAGTTTCCCACATCATCAACTTTATCATTTTTATTTTACTCATCTCATAACTCCCCCCCCCCCCCCCCCAACACACACAGCTGTCAAAACAAATCAAAATGTGTTGAATATAAAATGAAGCAGCATGAGAAAAATGACCGCCAAACAGAACACAGGAGGCAAGTTAAAAACTGAATCAGAGCCAAAACATTTTAATATGACAGTTAATTTCCTAAAGTCACTCCTCCTTTTCAAACTAATTCCCAAACCACCTTGACCTTACAGGGAAAGCTGGTGACCATTTCTCTCACATTTGCATACATGATATAGTGGTGTGTTTATGAAGAGAAAGGAAATGACTCCAAGCTCTTTTCCTGTGTGTTGTTTGGCACCCTGCTGAGGATTCCTATCGTTACATCATCAATCATCTAGTCTTCTGGATAGGACTTAAACTATAAGTTCCCTGGAGTTATGTTATGTGTACTGGCAAACCTGTAGGCATACATGCACACTTTAATGAACCAATCAATGAATCAATAAATCAATTAATAAAAATTATTAATCAATCAATATTGATCTCATTTTCGGTTTACGACCTGAAACTAGATCCTATTTTTGGATTCTGAGTGTTATCCACATCCATCCCCTTCCCTAATATCACAACTAGGAACCAGATATCAGGACTAGATCCATAGTCTGGAGTGACAATTTAGCAATTACTGACTTAACAAACACTAAAGAACCCAGGGCATGATAATTGGATAATACAAGAATTAATTTTAACCATAATTCCTCCACATCCTACTAAGCACTGCTATAGGCCTACTCCTTGTTAAACCTTGTTTTATAACGATTGATATTTTTTGAAGTACAGTGTAGTAGGCCAACATCTTTATCCATAGTCTGCATACTATGTCTGTATAATCATAATATCAAGATTAAATCAACAGTCAGTGTACAGATATTGGAGTGAGGTTTCCTTAAATGCAAGCTATCTGCTATGCCAAACAAAGCATGGAAACCTTTTGAAGTACATGTAGCTCCAGACAAAATGTGATTCAGATGCACCTCACAAAAGGGATCATGATCAAAATGAGCTACAAAAAATAGCATAAACTGTGTAATGATACATTGCTATGAAAACACATAGTATTCAAACTACTACATCATCTCATCACTGAATGACAATGTACAAAGAAAATGTGGTCAACATTATCATGTCAATGTATCATGTTCCCTACTGGTTATTATGATTTCCATGTCACATTCAATCATCACTTGCTACCTTCTGCCGTTAATGAGTATCCTGACTTGTCAGAATCACAGCAGTCCCACAGAGCAACAAGGCTATAAAAAGGAGGTGGGTGGGGAGTAGCTGAATTCTTCACATAATTTTTGTCTGCCTCTTTAGTTCTTAACAGAGAGAATATCAGTTTTTCACTCTTTGTTTTCTTTCATTTCTTTGTATGTATTTTTCATATCATGGGGTGATAGGTGGGTGTATTTTGGATAACAACAGGGGAGATCAGTTCATCTTAGAATTTTTTTTTTTGCAAAATAAATATTTGAGTTCTAGTAATGACAGGCATTTCAATTCTTAGAGAACCAAACAATACTTAGACTGACTGTTGAAGTGTACAAATAAATGATATCTGTCAAAAAATTGAGGTAGCTGACAAATTGTTTTTTAATAAGTTAATGTAACTTATATGAACCATAAGAGTCCATTACCAAGAGCGGAACAAAATCTTTCTATAACTTCATCAAATGAAATGTTTAATAAACTTTTTTTTTAAGCTGAAGCATAAAATGTGCCAAATTCTCATACTGACATTACAGAGACTCTTGATATTTGCCACCTCCATTTGCAAGAAAGCAAATTTGTGTAATTTTTTACACCCACAATTACACACACTTACTGTACCATGCATGTCACGCAAAAATATAGCCAAAAATGCTGCAAAAACGAGTAACCCCAAAACAATTTTGTTACTGTCCATGTGGAATTGCCAATGTACATGTACACAAAAAATTAAGGAACACTTACCCGCAGATTTGCCGTCCACCAGACACTGCATGTTAGCGTCGCAGTCCGGCTCCGTGCTGCTCAGGTCGTCAACGTCAGCCAACTTAAGGGCTCCATCCACCATGACAAACTGCTCGTCTCTAAAGTCACTGATGGCTGTACTGCCCATTGGCGAATCCTCAAGAAACTGAAGCAGTCTGCCAATCTCCATGCAGTACTAGGAATGGATTGAAAGAAATAACCTTGGATTAGGATTAGTTGGTCATGGATTAGAATTAGATTTCAGGGTGCCATGCCCTCCACAATGGTGAACTGCTCCTCTCCAAGTCACTGGTGGCCATGCTGCCATTGGTGATTCCTCACAAGTAACTGAAACCTAGTATGTCAATGCAGTACTATGAATGGATAAAAGAAATGGTCTTGAATTAGAATCAATCTTGTTCTTGGATTGCATGACTACAATCAGCTCGAGGTGGCTATGCACCATGACAAAATGCTTGTCTCAAAGTCACCAATGGCAGTACTGCCCATTGGCTAATCCTTAAGAAACTTAAGCAGTCTGCCTATCTCAATGCAGTACTATGAAATAATAGAAAAAATAGTTTTGGATTACAATCAGGTTTCAGGGTGATATAAAGGCAAAAGGCTCAGAGGATGGATCAGTGGTCTTACATGTAGAAGTGATGTTAGAACCAGTAATGCCTCGTTTACATGTGGCCTGCGATTGGTCTACGGAGCCCTTATCCTGCCCATATCCCCTTTTCCATGCAGCCTCCGTGCAGAGGCAGGAGGCCGTGAGATTTTCGTACAGGTTCACGGGCTCCGCGGCCTCTATGATTTTATTTCGAGGGAAGTTATATAAATTTGAAAAAATCGTAAGCCCGTAGCCCGTAGAGATGTCGTAGGTGGCATTGCATAATCCCCACACGGGCATCATACAAAGGCCTAGTGCGGAGGCTTTGCGCTGATCGTGCAGAAAACGCACAATTTTTCGGTGAACATGAGGGCAAACAGAAATCGTACAGAGAGTGTACACTCATGGGATAGTAGCACGGACATCACACGGACATCACACAGCTATCACAAGGTTGCCGCTCGCTGCCCGTACAGTACCCGTGATATTGAGCAGTCATCTTGAGACAGGCCAAACATTTTTCAGATGGGCTCCGTACGATTTCTGTGCGGAGGCAGCGGAGACTACACGGCTACTGCACTGAAATTGCACGATTTCCGTACAATCTCCTAGCAGATTCTGTACAGATTTGCCAATACAAACAAGAGCCCCAGGGGGCACGATGCTCACCTGAGGTGGATCAATTCACATCTGGTGCATGTTCTCTCTAGTACCACCAGGAGATATGTTAGAAATTGAAACAACTAGGAGGATGTACATGAGGTGATGTTAGAAATTAACATAATTCCCCCCCCCCCACCCCCATGGTCTACAATGTCATGTATTATTTGAATCTCCTACATCTAAGGATGATTCCCACCAAGTGTGGTTGAATCATACAACAAATCACGCAAAGAATGTACATTACCCCTCCTGCATATTAACCTCGCCCTCGCAGGACCCCTATGGGGCCACCCTGAGAATGTCATGAACAACTTTTTTTTATTCATCTTCAAGATGTATATAACACAAAAAATATCTAGATAAACTTCTGGATCTGGAGAAGAAGAATGTTTGAAATTTACATAGCTTTTACAATACACAATACCAAGTCTGAGCTATGCCTGGTTCTGGAGAAGAAGATGTTTGAAATTTACATAGCTTTTACAATTGGAAACCTTCCCCCTGGGCCCCCCTGGGGACCACATGTACCATTTTAGCAACTTTGGGTCCCCTACCCCTAAGGATGATTCCTACCAAGTTTGGTTGAATTCCGATCATGTGTTTTGGAGAAGAAGATCAGAATGTACATTTTGCCTGGCAGCCCCCCCCCCCCCCCTCCAGTATGTTACCCCGCAGGGCCCCTATAGGGCAACTCAGAGAAATTTCATGAACAACATTCATACTTCATCTATAGAGGTATCTCCATACACAGTACCAAGTCTGAGCTATGCCTGGTTCTGGAGAAGAAGATGTTTGAAATTTACATAGCTTTTACAATTGGGGGCCCTCCCCCTGGGCCCCCCTGGGGGCCACATGTACCATTTTAGCAACTTTGGGTCCCCTACCCCTAAGGATGATTCCTACCAAGTTTGGTTGAATTCCGATCATGGGTTTTGGAGAAGAAGATGAAAATGTAAAAAGTTAACAGACGACGGACGACGCACGCCGGACAAATTTCCATCGCAATAGCTCACGCAAGCCTTAGGCTCAGGTGAGCTAAAAATGGCACGATGCTAGTAGATAATGTAAACACAAACACTGTAGCCCATAGCCACTTACGATGCCCACGGAAGTCGTAGACCAATCTATCGTACGGCGCACGGGGCAAATGTAAACTAAGCATAAGTCGTGGGTTCAAGACCCAGTAGGGACATTGTGTATACATGTATGCTAGTGCTCTTCATTGTTCCTATGCCAGCATACATATAAGGGGTAAAGGGAATAGGGTAAACCTAAGCCTAACCCAACATTGTAAACCTGAACTTAAACCTAAATCTAAGCCTAAACTTTATTAAAGAGGATCGTAACCCAAGCATTATTTGTCAGCATACCACCAATGGTAAGTAGTACAAATGGGATGTCTATCATGTCATTCTCTTTGGTAAGGCATTTATTTGCTTTCAAGGCATTCAATTTTCAACTGCCAAGAACCCAGGTTTCCTGGTTTCAAGCTCAGCAGGCAAGTGCCAACCAATACAATGATTGATGCACATCTAGTTTTCAGCAGAAAATCAATATATTCTACAAAATTATGTACAGGTACATCAGTGATGCTACTTAGAATTGATATGAAAGCCTGAAAATTATCTAGAATGAGCCATTTTTTACACAAAAAATGTGTTTTCTATGGCCTGAAAATAAGTTGCTTGGGCCTGAAAAGTGGCATCCCGGGTACATGCATTCATGTAGTTTTCGACTGAATTATTTCTTCTCCTGAAATGCTGAGACTTCAAAGTCGACATGGAAAGAATATAGCACATGCATGTACTATGTTTCCTAGAGGTCAAAGTCAGGACTGTTAGTCAGCAATATTAAAAAGAGACAGAAAAAACAAATGTTTCTTTTTTCTAGTGCATTTTGAAACAGATCCTCTTCCTCTGGGTATAATATTAATCTGTTATCTCACTCTTTGCTTGAATTCAGGGACCCTGTGCTTGGGGTGGTGAAGTACATGAATGAACTGTATACCATAATACATAAATCCAGGGGGTAATTAATATCAAGCTAGATCGGGCTTACTTCAGGATATATTAAGGAAGCATGATATAGAACTGGATTATCAAAGTGGATTATCAAATGTCAATGAAAGTATAACAACTTCATAGAGTTTTGATCAAAACCAACAGGTAGAATAATGATGTTCCGGTTGTACTCTAAATGAATTATATCTGTAAGTAATAAGATAATGTAGTGTTACATTCATTTTTTTTTTTTTAATCTAAACCTGTGTTTCAAAAAAGATTTTCACTCATAGTTTTTAAAGAACCTTTCTTTGATATATGATCATTTTTTAATCACTAAAGAATCATTAATGATACATCATACATGTACTTTCAAATTAAGTTATCGAATTGCATTTTATAAACCATGCCACTGTGAAGGAAAAGTGGTTTCAATAGAAGAGTAATTCCTTAAAATGCAGATCATCTCAACTGAGCAAGAGATAAACATTTCACTTTATTGAATTTGTTACTGAATCTTCCTTTGCTAGCAACATTTATGACAACTCTGCACGAAGAAGGCCACATACAGTTGTACATAAAAGTGTGATTTTTTTATACAGAATGAGGCAAGATGAAAATAGAGAAGTGACTCAAGTTGATGACGATCATCTTGTTTAAATCAAATCCATTAACATGTCTAGGAACCGTCTCAAATCTTTTATATTACATTCACTAGGTAAAATATTTGTGGTATGCAATATGATTATTTATTTTCTAAAGATTAGATCATTACAAAATCCCACTCTAACCAAGTGAAAAAATTATATTATGCATCACAAAATTTAGAGAAGTGATAATCAGTAACACGCAAGTAGGGTAACACTTTGGCAACAGTAATTTTTAATGAGGATGGGACCTTTTAAGACAGTTTCCCTTGTTTTTATTGACCGTATTGAGATCCAATAAAGATCCTAGCATGTGAATTTCAAGTTACACCAAATCTCTACGCAAATGAAAGTAATTTTTTTTATCTTGTGCACAGAGGCGGCTGGGTAACATCACGAGAAGCCTACTTGCTTTAAATATCAGTGGTCACGAGTAGCAATTCTATAATTGAATTCAAGTACTAGTACTACTCCTGATCATAAGACATTACATTTGATATTGAGTGAAATCATCAAAATTCTGATGACTTTGCTCCTTTTAAAATAACTCTAAATTTGCATTCTACAACATTTCTCTGCAATTGAGGAAAATGCTGTGTAACCACAAATGCAAACGAGGAGTTACAAATGCACTTTATTTTGGGTTCAATCACATACAGATCTGGGTCAACATATCAAGAGAATGGGGTCAAAGGATACTTCCCTTTTAATCTCCATTACAACCCTGCCCATCAGACACGGGCCCTGTTCATACTTATACATGTACATCTACATCTTGAGGAACTTGAACTGTCCACACTTAACAATACTTCCATGAAATTTCAAACAACAATTCTGCACAATGTTACAGAGCTATGAGAAACCATGAACATCTTTTCCTTTATAAAGTGGCAATATTGACATTCTTTGTAGCTCCTATCCTGTTTAAACAAAAATCCTGTGAACAAAAATGAGACTTTCAACAGGAATTATCTGTTCACAACTTCACGTTTCGTTTAATATGCATCTTCAGGAACTAACTGCCTTTTAAAAGAATCTCAACTGCAGTGCATGTGCTGTCTACTTTTATTTAGGCTTTTTGCATGCTACACCTCGTGAATGCACTTGATGGGCCACGAAAGAGCAAGGGTGTACATGTATTTCAATTTGAGAGGTGGATGATCGTTGAGAGGTGGATGATCGTGGCGAGGAAGGATGGGTTTCGGCATGACAAGTCTGCTTCCGCTTTCTCTCTTCATGATTTCTTGCCGACAGGTTTACGATCAAGTTGGTTTTAAAGGCTAGTTTTGGGACAATAATTGGGGACTTTATCTACTTTTTGTAAATAAAATAGCATTCACTAGATCTATGCAAATGAGGCAATTATCTTCAAATTTCTTCAAACTTAATTCCAGCAGCAATATTGTTCAATCTTGGATACCAAATTTGTTTAACAAACAATTATTCATTGACAGTTTGGCTCTAGTGAAATTCTGTTGACTGATTTGCACTAGGAGTAAAATATCATCTACAGAGAAGCAGAAGGGCATTAATTCATATCATTTGACAGTGTTAACACCATTCTGGCTCTCAGCAGATGAAATCTTAACCCCTACCGCGCCGTCGGCGGCAAATCCCGCCCAAACAGAATGGCTTGAAAATTCTTCCTCATACAGAAACCTGTGCCTTCAATATAATGTTTATTCCTATGGAATATATCTGCGCCCAGTTTGCTCAAGAAAAATCTCATTAAAAGTGAACAGTTAACTCTTGAAAATTTATTTTTGACCATTGCTAATAAATCTGGTGGCATGGAAGGGGTTAATAGAAGCAATTTGAAAGAAACTCTCTTTCTTATACAACTTACATGTCCTTGTCAGTTTTTGCAGGATGTCAGTATTTTTTAAACTGATCTTTAAAACCCTATTAAACGTAGAAGAGAAATTTAAACTAATTATGTCAAATAACGAAACAGACATAAACACAATAATAATCTTATGAATAAGCGAAATGTATGACAAACGATTAGACCTGCTGAAAAACATCATAAAATCATCAACATATAGATGGAAGACCACTCCCTATACTGAAAAATGAAAAATATTAAATTGTTTTCCAATTTGGCATGCCAAAGAATCTTGGACTACATACAGTACCTGAGCTTCATACATGTTCAATGGCACATTGCACAGAATTAGAACTTACGAAAGGAAATGTCAATTTTCTCCTGAACTTGAAAAAAAGTGGAATTTGAATTAGGATCACTCAACGCAGGAAATAATGGGGCAAATTCTGCCATGATTCCATAAGAATGCAAAATTGCTTTACATCATGGTTGGTATTAAACTTGTCTGTTATGGTAGGATTTGTAATTTTTTGTTGGTTGGATTTGTTGTTTGATCGTGCCCTGGATGCATAGCTCTATGAGGGGGTGATGATTAATCAGTGAAAGAGGGTGTGCAGTGAATGTCTGTTCTCTTGGATGCTGTCTGTACGTGATGATATTCATAGGCTTGGGTGTCACCCTAAGTTGTGTAACTACACTGCAAAAACCAGGGTGTTAAATATTCAACACTACGTTGGTGTACAATTAAATGTATTCTTATGGTGTTATTATAACACCCAGAGAATCATTGTTATGGCTCCGTAATCAAATCTGTTGGAATAGTTCGGTTGATTACACCATCGGGTGTAATTTATTTAAAACATGCATGCGCAAAATAAATGAACAGAAATACCGCGGGATCGCTAGCTCCTGATTGGTCTAAGCATAGTGCAGCAGCGCATGCTCCAAACACTTATATGAATATTCATGAATTTTCAGTAGCGTATGGTTTGGGGTGGCCCGATTTTAATAACTCTTACCATATGCATAAAAAATTATAATGGGTATATAAGAGCTTGCACTAGACTGTACCAACAGGATAAGATTATTAGGATAGGATAGGATAGTACTAGGATAGGATAGGTTAAGATACACATGTAGGATCTGTGTGTACCAAGATGATATAGGACATGGCGTTACTCTGACACCAGCTATGGTGTAAATTATTTTTAATACCATGGATGGTGTACAATATTGGTGTTTAAATAACACCAGTGGTGTTGAATATTCAACACCATTCTGGGTGTTAATTTTGATTTAATCCGAAACTAGGTGTTCTTTTAATCTTTCGGTGTTGCAGGATATAGATACGGGAAAGAATAACTTTTAACACCCATGGTGTTGAATTTAACACCCTGGTTTTTGCAGTGTATTAGCTTTTCCACACAGGAGAAATATGATGTTGGTTTTTTAAAATCAATAAAGTGAATCAACTATTTGTCTATCTATCTGTCTTTCTACCTACATATAAAGAAACATTGCATTTACAAAGAGACACATAACCACTGTTCTACTACACAACATTTCATTACCGGTATATGTTTTGCAAGATGACATTTACACAGGAAAATCAAATTACATGTACTTGTTGTATAGCTATATTTTTTTGTATGAAAGATACATGTACATGTATATTTCTCCTACGTGTGAAGGGCGATGTGTTAATGGTACCTTATGTCGGGGGCAGAAATGGCTGCAATAAAATCCCGCATTATCATAGTCTCTTGATAGAATGCTAGCTTTATGGCACAAATGAAAATTTGAGAATTCAATACTAGTACTAATAACATCATACATGTATATGTACAGGTACTTCCAATATGAAATTGCACAACATTTGAATATAGATTTTTTTCTTTTTAAACCTCTCTGGTTTGCAATGAAAATCACATCATTTGAAAATGAAAATTGGATTTAACCTATAGCAGGTTCTCAAATTAGCTGAGGGATCGTATGACTCTCCCTTCGGTGTAGCTCTGTGTTTGACAGATTGTTGATGGAAGGAAATAATGTACCTTTGCTCTTAAATCGGACAGCGTCGGTTTTGAATTAGGCTTGGAAAGGCTCCAAAGTTTTCTTCTCTATTCACTTTGTATGGAAGGAGATCAAGTACATGAAGGAATTTTAATATAGAACTTAAGAGACCATAAACGATGCAGAAATGCAGAATCATGTCTGATGATTAAACTAACAACAGTCTATATGCACATTTCCTTTAAAAAAGCAGGAAAATAAAACTGGAGGGGAGAGAGATTTAACTGTTGTGAAATAAAAAGCCAAACCATATGAATTGCTCCTATGAAAAATTAAAATTGCCTACAGAGAAATAAATCCCTAGAAAAAATGAAGCTTGCATATTACTTCAATTACATTGGAAATTGACAATTTTATTCATTAAGAGAACAAATATCGAGTGCCAAATATAAACTTCTTTATTTTCTATTTTTTTTGGGGGGGGGGGTAATATTTGCATACTCCTGGAATTGAAAAATGAATTCAGAAATTGTTATTTGATTTAATATAATAACCATTTTTTTTAAAAAGGACTTCATGCGCAAGCCAAAAAATACTCAGCATAAATTGTAGCTCAGTCATGTTGAATTCACAAATCAAATTGGCTTTGAAGGAAACCGAGTCTCATATTTTAGCGGAAAAGGAAATAAGTAATGAGACAAAAAGGTTTGTGTTCATCCAAGATTAAAGGAAACTTCAACAGAAGCACAGAGAGATTCACAGCTACTTTACATCCATGAGAGAAATCTTTCATGTATCCCAAGCATTCCTTCACCATGTGCACAATGACCAAAGAATACAATATAAAGAGTTAGCCCAATTGGAAATATGAAACAACCCCACTCCTTCCCACCTCCCCTATACAGAAGTTTCAATGCTAGGGGGCAGGCCTACGATTCAGCGCTGTAGCACATCTAGTAGTTATTCAATTTCGTCAAATTAGGGTGTCAGAAAAATGGACAAGATAATGAGGATATCCTTTCTGCTTCATGCACATTATACAGTTTGGAAGGAGAGATTTAAGTCAAATTAAATTGAATATGAAGACATCTTCTCAACAACTTCTAAAACCTGAAAAACTAGTGATGTAGGGACCGACATGGCTCTAAATCTAGCAAGAAACACTGAATCCAAGCAACCCATACCCATACTCACTAGGTCCAGTGCACAAGGACTCAAAATGTCACTTCATACCAATGTAAAGAGAGGGCCTGGTTCACATGGATCCCCACCCCCAATTTTGCTCTGAACCCTGGAGGGGGGATCCTCAGTCATTAGTTAACAAAAAACTGGACTTACTTTGACTCTCTTAGCCCAGGGTTCCTCCACCAGTTCATGAAGATGGACTGGTGACCCCAATTCCACCACCAGGGTCACACCCCTCTCCTTGATGTTTGGACTCCCGTTCTCACTGCGTGCACACAGTCCTATCAAGTTCACAATGTTCGGATGCCTGACCTGACGGAGGATCATGGCTTCCTTCAGTACTTTGTACATAGCCAGAATGAGACAGTCCTCTTTCTTCTTGTAGATGCCTTGCTCAAGACAATCCTTCACACTTTTAACCTGCATGCCGGCGCTCTTGACCGCAACCTTCCGACCAAGCAGTGTCCCTTCCTGGACGATCTTTGTATGGCCCTGCCCGATGGTCCGGCCGATTTTGATGGTGTCCGTGTGCCTGCAGCTGTAGATCTGCTGCTGCCGCTGGTTGCCATTGTTGCCAAGGGCAGCATCAGGAGAGTCTCCCACTCCTTCCCATCCACTTCGCTCTTCAATCCCTCGCACCTGAATGGTGCTGGCATGTTCTGAGTTGGCCTGCTCCTGCAGGTCTTCAATCTTCACAAGGAGTTCCTTCTCATAGGCCTCTGCTTCCGAAAGCTTGCTCTTCAACGAATCCACTACATGCTCCAAGTGGTTGATCCGACGGTAGTTTGAAAACAAGGATCCGCCCTGGACGCCGCTTCCGATTCCACCGCTACTGAACGTATAGAAGAGGAGTGTTACCGAGATCAGGCTGGATAGAGCGATCGCCACTGTGTATGTTTGTAATCGCAGGAGAGCCCTCATCCTGGGACATAGTGTAGAGGGCAGCAGAGGACCTGCTCGAGGTTTGAGGGATTCCTGTGTCCCATGGAGGCTTCTGCTGTGCTTCCGATCTGTCACCCTGGTGTAAAAGTCCGAAGTCTTGACATTGGGTAGGTACGTCATCAGTTTACCAAAGATCTCTTCTCCTCATCTCAATTGTCTGGGAGCAGAAAAATAAAAAATAAAATTCATTTAGCTAATAGTTACAAGGGAAAGTTAACGATTCACTATCTACAGTCCTGATTTAAATTGGAGAAAAAAATACATGCTGATATACATGTACTGATACTCATCACATTTCCTTAAAATATCTATCATTCTGTTCTGATGATTGAAAGCAAGACAATTGAGTTTTAAAGACCTATCTATATCATAATTATTGAAAAAATTCAAGTACAGCATGTTGAACTGTAATTGCATCTCTCTAATTATTCAAAATTTCTACTTGTTAGCTTGCTCACTTCTATTTTGGTGCTTTCTCTCCCCCCCCTTGACTTTCCCAATGTAATGATGTATCTTTTTTTTTTCTCCCTCTTTTCCATTCCCTCTTCACTAGCATTAAATTACGAGGATGCATCTTGTAATCACAATAGTAGTTTACAACACATACGCTTAATGTCCCAACTAAAGTTGTCAAGTCCAATTATCCTCCTCCCATGTGATACCCCAGTCAAAGCTGATCTACCAAGTACTGTATTCCCAGACCTGACGATTAAGAGGAGAGCTTGCCAAACTGACACCCGCTTCTCACTGTAGACATACACTCAAATGCCATAGGTACAGCTTCCCACACAACCCTGCATGCGTGCACCAACTCTAGACGAACAGCTCAGAAAACTTGATGTTCCAACCCCTCCCCCCGCCCCTTCCGACTGCAAGCTAAAGCATTCATAAGGTATTATGTACACTGCTGGGATGATAAACATACCACTATGAACATTCAGAGTGGGAGGGATTTAATCCCTCAAGTAATCAAAGGATTTTCGTTTAATACGAACACTGCACTGATTTACTAAGGTGGATGTATTCTCATTATCAGCAATTTTTTCATTTAACAATAGTAAAAAAAATATATACAATAAACAAAAACAATTCAAACATGTAGGCCTACAAATATGTAGTTATAAATGCGTTTCAATATCTGTTTAATTCTTCTTTCAAACAATAAGTCTACATAAGTAAGCCGACTTAGATCTCAATACTGTCAAAGTAGAGTTCCTTTACAACATGAAGCTACATGTACCGGTATTGTCTGTATAGGACAGTTAAAGGCTCCAGGTATATCTTAAAGATAGCAAGCATAAACTTGTTTTTTATCTTTATTGTTTGTTTGTAAACTTCTGACCACGATAACTCCTATAATAAAACAACGGCAAGATAAAAAGCTTTTTAAGAAAATTCCTACCGATCTTTCCTAATTCAAATTATAGCATGGTTGGATAATTCAACTGTCATGCAGGACTGTAAATTAATACACCGTACATGTACATGTACATGTACATACTTTTTTTCAGAATCATAGTGTTTAAATTGTGCGCTTTAATGTTGAGAATCCAAGAATGCATGAATGTTGTAGGGTAATGAAATAACTAAAGCGGGTATAATTTACTCTGCAAATAGTGAAGGCAAATATACTCAGGTCACATGTCAATAACACAGCCTTACTAAAGACTCTCTACAAATATTTGTGTCTCTCACCATTGAAAGAAGGGGTAACATGCAATGCAAGGTAATTTTTCATATGTGATGACCCATTACAAATGAGCTTTTACATGTTCCCAGCTGGAATTTTATTCCATTTCAATGTTGTCATGACAACACCACTGCAAAAAACAACATTTATATTTTTGTTCACAAAGATTTTCTTTAGAAAAAGTGGGATTTCTATATTGTAATTCCTTTTTTTAATTTTATAGGGCTCTTTGATAATAATGATAATGAGTATTTAGGAGCACTAAAAACAAAAAGTACCATAGCGCTTGCAAAATTACAAATTTGAAAAGAAAAGACAACAGCAACAGCAACAGCAAAAACAGCTCTTTCAGAAAAATTAAATCACTCTTGGCTATTGTTTTTTTTCTTTACTATAGTGAATAACCTTATATGCACAAAATGCTTGAATACCGCTAAAACATGTTGAATTGGTGAAGCAAATATCATGACACATAAAAGAAAATGTTACTCTGTCAAGACAGGTTAAAAGGGTTTGAAATTACAAAAGATTTGAATACTGAAGGAGGGAGGGGGGTTACACTACCCCCTCCTTGCGACACCCCTCCTCATTAATACTTCATAGAATGTCATAAACAGTCACAAACTGCTGCACAAACCATGACTATGAAAAACACCTTTTTTCACTTTTAAGTTTTAGGTATGTAGCCAGTGCATTTGAAAATGAATGTTCAATTATATTTCTCTCTCAGTTTACAAAAGCTGATGTGGTTTATATTTTTTACCAGCTTTACTTTTTCTCAAAAACAAATTGAGTCTCTAGTTAGTAGAGCTACACCAACTTCTAATCTAAACATACCCATATCCAATACTAAAGAGTAATTTACGAAAAATGATCTGGGAAATTGTAACACATTGTCTAGTATCATTCCAGTTTCTAATTTCCTTTAAAATAACAATATAAGTGGAAATACACATACAGTGTGCTAATAAAAGGGAGAAAAGAAGAGCAAAGTTTTTGCTTTGTCAGACATGAAAACAGAAAAATTGAGAGCACTGTTGGCACAAGATGAGTTTTGACAGTTCTACATACTTTGCCATTTGATACATTGGCTTCACTGAATTAGGAGGACAGAAATTACTTGCTAGTATCAATCATTGTCAGTCCCAACTACACAAATCATTGGGATATTATAGCTCATGTAGACAGATTAAAAGCAATGTTATATTTTGTTTTTGCTTTCTATGACTGAGGACTGCACTGTTTTGAAAATGGAATGCATCTGTGTATCTGTCAGTATCATGCATTTCATCCCCAGATCATTGCTTTCTCCAAAGTTTTCTCTTTCATGAAGTTTCATCTTAGAAATAAAACTTGCCCAAATATTTTAATTTTCTCCTCTCCTCTCCTCTCCTTCTCCTTCCTCCTCTCCTCTCCTTCTCCTTCCTCCTCCTCCTCCTCCTCCTCCTCCTCCTTCCTTCTCCTTCTCCTTCACCTTCTTCTCCTCCTTCTTCTCCTTCTTCTCCTCCTTCTTCTTCTTCTTCTTCTTCTCCTCCTTCTTCTTCTTCTTCATCTCCTTCTCCTTCTTCTACTCCTTCTTCTTCCTCGTCCTCTTCTCCTTCTTCTTCATTTTCATCTTCCTCCACCTCCTTCTTTCTTTCTCTCCCTTCCCCTCTCCTCTTTTGCTATCAGTCACTTAACTTCTGTTTATCATCATTTATTCCCACAGTGCAGTTGGGCTTCAGAGTCAGCACTCCATGATACAGAAAAGTAACTACATATTTATGACTACTTCCATGAACAATGAAAACTCCCAGGATAACATGGCACTTGTCAACAACATCTCAAGTTCAGCTGATCTTCCTTTTCTCTGAGCATGGGTCTCAAAGCAGGTAGACATGAGAGAGATCAAAAGCCATCCTTTCTGGATCATTTCTGATACTATCAACAAAACTACAGAGGTGTTCCGATGACAAACTGAAAGCTAAACATTCACTATGACCTCAACATTTTGCTTCCTCGGATGACAAACAGAACGACATTTTCCCATAAAGAATAAGGCAGCCGAAAGTATTTGCACACAACATTTAGAACAACCATTCTGCTAATTTAGTAGTACAAGCCATTTTTCATGGCCAAATTTATATATTCACTATTAAAAAGTTTATTTAGAAGAATAACAAAAGACTGCAAAACAACATCCAGAGTGTTTTTTGCAATTCTTTTTGGATTTGCTCTTGCAAAAAAAAGAAAGATTGCACCTCAGAAATGTTTTTGCATTTTTTAAAAGCCCTTTGGAAGCTCTTTATATAAGCTTTTCAGGGTTAAATCTTTCTCAGCCCCTGTATTTTTTTCTCCACAACATACATGTACAGAAATTGATGTCTTTATAGAGAATCTGAGGAAATGATAGAAGGGCATTAATTTTATCGGAAAGCCGGATCTTTAAACAATAAAAAATGCAAAACCAGAAGATTTATAACAACGATGTTTGCAAGGCGCCTACATAAGTCTCGAAAAACTTATGACTCCAAATTATTAGGCTATCGTTCGGACAAAGTTCAATATTCTTATAAATCAAGTTCAAGTCATGGAAAACCATCCATAAAAATTAATGAGGACAGAGAAAATTTGAAGCTTCTTGCGGCTTCTGTGTGCAAAATCAATTGGGGATGAGTGGCATATCTAAAAAAAGCTCCTGTGACCAATCCTTACATTTTTTGGTTAACATGAAGGCCTCCTGGCTTGACTCATGACATGTGAAAAACAACATGATACATTTACAGACATAACAAAGACTTGGAATGTGGAGGACATGCAAGGATTTCAATCAAATCTGCTGTCAATCTTTCTGTAATAGATCACTACAAATGTTAAAAACAAAAATGTGATGAAAAACGTGACATCACATTTAGACTGATTTTGATAAGTTTTGATTCCACTTTGAAAGTGTCATATATTTACATTTTGAAAGCCTTCCATAGTTGAATTGTCAATCAAGCTATTATAAAATATTGGGGGATTTTGAAGATTTTAAGCAATATTTTCTCTAGGCGTGTTTATAAAACAGAAGCTTCCATCCTATCCTCTTCCTTTATATCATTTTCTAATAAATGTATAAGCCTACTTGAAGATATAATGAAGCATGAAACTTTTCAAATATTTCATCCTTTTCAATAGATTTTCACTCTTTCATTGTCTTCCCTTGCCATGATTCTGTACTTGAAGCTGATTTTGGGTGACATCACATGAATTGTGTGTGCTAGATTTTGAACATTTTGCCATGTTTTTATTGGGAATAATACCAAAATTGAACTGCATTGAAGATAATCATACATAAATTAGCAGTAACTTTAAGTTGTAAATTTTGCAAGAATTTTGAATTACTCATCCATGTAACATCAATTAAAATTTCTCACATTTCATCATTCTTCTTATTCTTCTACCCCCCTTTCTCTGTATCGTTACCTACCACATAACAAGTAATGGAATGTCTCAAGATTAGCCCACCACTTGACATTTTCGCTTAACACTGTTTGGAAGAAATCCAACTTCAACTAAAAATCCAACTACATTGTGTCTGATAATGGATGCAACTTGTGAGCTTGCATGTTTGTATTGTTCATTCTTTAGAAAAAAGAATGTTTTCTATTATTAAACAGTCTGGAATTTCTTCAGAGTTTTCTTTAAAACAATTACCGGTACATATTAAACTTACATGGACAGGCACATGTAGAATGTGGTCACCAACTCAATATCAGCAATGGCACAGAAAAACCACTAGCAAGTTGTAGATAATGCAGCACAGCAGAAGCACAAGACATCAAAGTCAAAAGCTACATGTAGGGAAGTACATCACCACATGTTATTCACAGACGTAACTGATTTTAATCAAAAGCTCTTTTAATAACAGAAGTTGCCTCATATCACTGCCTGGTCAAATCAGATTAGAGCCCTCGCACATCCCACAGCCGGTCAAACCGGGAGACAAGTACGTCAGTCCAAGTGCAAAGTCACAGCCAGGAATGAATGGATTAGCAGCAGACACAATGACTATATTCACTGCTAGTTTCCCAGCAGTCCAGGCAAGTGCCAGCTACACTATCAGCAGCTATATCATTGACTGGCATATCCATTTCTGCTGTGAGCTGATGGAAACAATATTGGTGTTTACACATGATCTTCCCTGATGTGTTGATATGAAACCGAAGCTGACTGACATGAAAAGATTGTTCTAGTTGGTCAGTGGCTGGACATCCTAGACATGAAATCCTGAAATTCACACTGCAAACTTGTGCAGTCAGCCTGTAACTTTGTTACCATGACAATGTTATGAGTGTTCTGTCTGAACCACAAATTAACAAACTACAAGTTGACAGGAAGCTTGTATGTTTTAAGATTATGATCATTATTTTACTGTTTTCATGAAGTCAGATGATACGAGCAAAAAATGCGGCAAAATCTGGAAATTAAGGCGTTTGATTACAAGTGATTACATCAGCTAGACCTCAAAACAATGTCTAGACCTGTTCTTGAGTAGTGATACACATTTTCTTTTATGTCTCATTCAGTCACTCCTAAACCATTCATAGCTGTTCTCTCTTGCTTGCTAATGCTACATTGTCTCTTTTTAGCTTTTTTTTACTCATTGGTGGGGTCCATTCTTTTGTGCATCCTCTCTCTCTCTCTCTCTCTTTTGATCTTTCTTTCATGCTACATCAAACCCTTTCATCAACATTTCCTCATCATACTCTTGTTCTCTCTTCCTCTACCTCCTTTCTTCATTCCCTATATCTTTATCTCTTTCTCTCACTGACACCCTTGCTGAACCTCTTTCTCTATTTCTCACTATCTCTTCTTATCACCCTCTCTTTCTCTACTCTAAAACTCATTCTCTTTCTCCCTCCTCCCTCTCTCCCTACATCCCTCCCTATTCCCCCTCCTCTCTCTCTCTCTCACAAGTACAATAATTTCTAGATCCTTAAAGAAAGACAATCTTATTTGGGTGGATTTCACAACCCCTTGCTTTACACACTCAAAGTGAAACACAGCATATCATTCCCAGCATCAGGTTCATCCTCCAAAATTGCAGGTACTATTCTCTGTTAGAGCATTCCAACCATGGGCGCGAATCCAGGGGAGAACCTTTTTTTTTCTTTTTCTTTTTTTTTTTTTTGCTTGTCAGAGAATTTTGGAGGAAGACTAGACCCCAAAAAATGTGATAACCTTTTTTTTTTTTTTTTTTTGGGGGGGGGGGTTAAATCATGTGGTGTCCCCCCACCCCGACCCCCGCCGAATTACAAAATGGATTTGCACCACTGATTCCAACACAATCCTTAACATCTCAATATGTAATCAAATTACCTCAGAGAGGTAAGAACAAAATATTTCAGCATCGTCCATGTGAAATACCGGACACAAAGTACTAACCGCTGTAAATTTTAAAAGTTCAAATGGGTTTAAGGTGAAAAATGCATGGGAGGGGAGAGCCAAAACTCAAAAAGGGCTTTGGAAATCTCAAAAGACCTCCAGGAAGCTTAAAAAACAAAACTAAACACAAACAAAACATGTAGAAACATGAAAAACCACAAGACAATCTTTCTTTTACATCTAGTCTGTTTCATACCTCTCATTCAAAATTTCATTCACTAAAATGCAGTCTTCTCACTACCAAAACATCATTTTCACACACACAAAATGTGCAATGTCAAAGTTGGACAAGAAAAAAAAATCGAGAAAGTCGTAAAATACTAACCTGTGTAATGGTCCAAAAACATGATTCTCTTTCTTCTATATCAGTTGTTCCTCTAGATTAAACATCAGCTAACAAGACACATAATCTGTCTGAAAAGATAAAACAGTGAATATACATTCCATTTTTTAAATTGATTAAAAAATATTCTCACATGCAGTTAGGCTTTTGTCAGCAAACAAATAGTGCACAAAGAACCCATAAACACCTAGGGCTCCATGGGAACTTTAAATTTTTTTTTTTAAATTATCAAATAGCCCTACATCATTTGTAATAAGAATGTTTAATGGTTTTTATCAATGATCTGCACTGAGAACTCAATTATGTGAATTTGATATAACAGGATTAAGTCAACCATGATAAGTCTGAAGTAAAATGTTTTCTAATATCTACCTTGTTGCCTGGGTTGGCTCAAGATATAATTATAGTTAATACACGTTATGTTTATGTTTTCTTACATAAAATAAATCTGTTCCATTATCCTCCAAAAAAAAACTTCTGTATGGATTGTAAAAGCAATTACAACACCGATCAACATATCAGATCAAAATAACCTTGATAAACCTTGACTAGGAACCCATTAAAGTTTCTTTTTGATTCCTTTTCCACACATATCAAAAGACAGAGAGAGACGGAGATAGATTACTTTTCAAATCTGTTGGTTAATGCATCAAACAATTTTAAGCAACTGTTATGCACTATAAGCTGGCAGAACTAAGCCCCCTTTTACAATTCACACACAAATTATACAGACAGACCAACAAACAAGCAGGTATAAATTATTAGTTACATTTGTTGAAGATTTCAAAGCTCATCCTTAGTTCTGGTACTTAATTCAATTTTGGGAGAAACTAGCTGAGAATAGTTCTAACATGTTAATCATGTAGTAACAGGCTGTTTACACAAAGATAAATGGAATAAAATGTGCTGGAAGTCACATTTACTGATGGTACAATTTGGGAGAAACTAGCTTGGAATAACAGACCTGATCACAAATACATGTATATTCAAATTTTATGCATAATTTTAAAACAAAGGTTGTTCTTGACAACCTGAAAGCTTGTCAGAGGCTTGTCAGACATAGCAACCAGTAATGTATGCAAACTGGATTCCAAGTATTGTAGTTCATCATTAATAACAGGTTAATGGAATAACTCGTTACTCTGTTCCCCAGGAAAGAACAACCATAAATTTGAATAACTTTGTGAACAGGTCGATTGATTTTTTTTTTTAAGTTGGATAAAATACAGTTGCATTTTTTTTTAAATAAATATTTCAGCATGCCTACAGCAAAGTAAAGTAGTCTGTAGGCTAATGTCTCTCTGTGTCTACCACATTAATGAGATAACAGGAAAGAATTATTCCTATTATGAGGATCCATTGGTTTGGCTGAAGACCAAATAGCTCATCACTACTACGAGCCTGTACATAACAGACCTAAGACAGGAAGGAAGGAAGTCTACACATTATGCATAGTTTCTCCAGAGAATGTTCAATCACTATGGTAACATGTGGTTGATTGTAAAGATGATCTTGGAAGACATAATGATCCCCCAGGATTTCCCCTCATGTTGGTTTTGTGGTTGAGTATACACGTGGGGTCACTGACCCTCAGTGAAAAAAAAAACAAAAAACATGTATGTATAGAGAGGGGTGAGCAATTTAGCTTTGGAACGCCTGAAAAAGGGCTCTGGAAATGTTTGGGTTGGTTTTTTTTTTAAAGAACAGTTTGAAAAAATAAAGAGATATACATGTACTGTACATGCATTTGTAGAATTGCGCAAAGGAAATCTCAATTTTTTCAATGATTAAAAAAGTATGTTTTGCTCTGATACCCTTTGGTCACAACAGGCCTTTTGACATGAATGGATCAAATACAAGTTGCTGGTATTGGTTATAAGTGAATTCATAGATACTCACACAGAATTTCTTGGAGTGCAGTTTAGCAGCCCCTGTGATAATGGGAAGTTGGTTGTACGACAACATACTCTGTCGACAATTGCTTCGCGTCTATTTCGTACTCTAAACAAATTCAAAACTTCAACTGTGTTTCATGAAGTGTTTTGTCAGTGATTTTTACCAACAATTTGCTCTCAGCCAATCAGATGCAAGGATTTCAGTAGCTTGTAACAGTTGTTGGTAAAAATCACTGACAAAACACTTGATGAAATGCTACCCTGGACCAAAACACTATTCCAAACCATAACCTTCACCCAAAACCTGATCCAAAACCCACCAATTTCAACACCAACGCTATATCTTTGATGAAATAAAGCAACTGAAGCCAGAGCATACGTTGGAGCACCTGGGAAGTTCTGGTCACTGCAATAAGTGGCTCCTATTATGCCTACCATTCTAACTAGTAAAATGTTGTACAACCATAAATTTTGGGGGACATGAAACTTTCACGAATGGATAAAAACTCCCAATTTCAATCAAACATATGGTAAGATATGTGTTCACATGTACAAACCTCTGTGAAGTTGCTATGTGGAGCACTGCCCGGCAAACAATGAATGACATGGTAACCTCAATTTGATGTTCCGTTCACATACATGTATGTACACTAAAAGTCATTGGAAATCGTGGAAGGAACAACTCCATCTTTGGCACATGTATCTCCTGATACAAATAGAACAATATGAACAGGTATTCAACAGGTTTGATTTCAATTTCGGTTTTGCTACTAGAAGTAGTGATGAAATTGAGATTATTTTTTTAAGAAACAAGGTGGCAGGAGCTACTCACCAATTATCCATGGGCGACCAAAGTTGGGCAACTTGGTAAAATTACAAACAAAAACCATACATGGACATGTATGCCTGTATTCCAACAGGTGTATAAGACCCTGCGCAATTTGCGACTAGAAACAAGTGTCGGCAGAGAGGTCATCGACTTAACTTCCCTTTTGAAAGTTTTCACCAAACCATCATAATCGCATGAACACAGAAGTTGTATTTTCTTTTATATTTGTTAAGAGAACCCTACCGTTGCGGTATCAATAACACCATCTATAATATCCTATTCAGTCGTACACCCTCTTCTCAAAAGCTGGCAATAGAGAGAAGGAAAGATTTGAGAAAGAGCTTGAAGGCATGAAGTCATGCGAGCCCTAATAACTTTAATACAAGCAACTTACATGTAAGTCTGAGACCCCTTTTACACTAAAATCAAGTGACCAAAGATTTTTTCCTATAAATTACTGCTATGGATTACTTTTAAATTTTGTTATAAACAGAAATAGCAGTCATAGGATTTCTTTCCAGCATAGCAACCTCAGACAACCATTTATAATATGGTTTTCATAGCAGTCATGGGATTTCTTTCCACCATAGCAACCTCAGACAACCATTTATAATATGGTTTTCAGAGCAGTCATGGGATTTCTTTCCAGCATAGCAACCTCAGACAATCATTTATGATATGGTTTTCATAGCAGTCATTCCACCATAGCAACCTCAGACAACCATTTATATGGTTTTCATAGCAGCCATAAGATTTCTTTCCAGCATAGCAACCTCAGACAACCATTTATATGGTTTTCATAGCAGTCATAAGATTTCTTTCCAGCATAGCAACCTCAGACAACCATTTATATGGTTTTCATAGCAGTCATAGGATTTCTTTCCAGCATAGCAACCTCAGACAACCATTTATATGGTTTTCATAGCAGTCATAGGATTTCTTTCCAGCATAACAACCTCAGACAACCATTTATATGGTTTTATAGGAGTCATAAGATTTCTTTCCAGCATAACAACCTCAGACAACCATTTATATGGTTTTCATAGCAGTCATAGGATTTCTTTCCAGCATAGCAACCTCAGATAACCATTTATATGGTTTTCATAGCAGTCATAGGATTTCTTTCCAGCATAGCAACCTCAGACAACCATTTATATGGTTTTCATAGCAGTCATAGGATCTCTTTCCAGCATAGCAACCTCAGACAACCATTTATATGGTTTTCATAGGAGTCATAAGGTTTCTTTCCAGCATAGCAACCTCAGACAACCATTTATATTGTTTTCATAGCAGTCATAGGATTTCTTTCCAGCATAGCAACCTCAGACAACCATTTATATGGTTTTCATAGCAGTCATAAGATTTCTTTCCAGCATAGCAACCTCAGACAACAATTTATATGGTTTTCATAGCAGTCATAGGATTTCTTTCCAGCATAGCAACCTCAGACAACCATTTATGATATGGTTTTCATAGCAGTCAGAGGATTTCTATCCACCATAGCAACCTCAGACAACCATTTATGATATGGTTTTCATAGCAGTCAGAGGATCTCTTTCCAGCATAGCAACCTCAGACAACCATTTATGATATGGTTTTCATGGACCACATTCAAACTTGGGTCAGTTCTCATTTCGTACAGAGAAAATTATGCAAACTCGTCTGATATAACTTTCAAAAGCGCACTCTAGTTGTGTAAAGACTTTGTAATCACATTGTCATAATTTTTGTAAATAAAAGTGCACCCCCCCCCCCCCCCCCCCCCCCCCCCGCCCCCCCCCCCCCCCCCCGACCAACAAAAAAATTGTCTTGGTCTGTTTGGTCTTGGTGGTATAAACAGATGATTTTGGTTAGGCCCAAGTTTTGGGAGCGATACAAGTCTTGGGTTTTGTGGCAACTCTTTGGTGTAACAGTGCTCTGAGTTTTCTCTTCATCAAAGAGTTCTTGAAGACAATCAGGCAGAAAAGATTTAGACAAGAGCTGTAAGACATGAAATCATGTGAAGCCTAACAAACATCAATCTTCTTAATGTTTGATGTCATGCATATAAAGAGTCTCTAGTTGGAATTACAGTGTATTACAGAAGATTAGAAAACATGGATCAGTGGATACAATCATACATTTGAAGTGCTTTACAGGTAATCAGATCTGACTCTGATGAATAGATTTGGAAAAGATTATAATCTTCTTTTAATGCTGTTGACCTGCAATCTGAATACTGTCTGTATTATAATAAAACTTTAGGGTTTTATTCAGAATAAGCAAAGTATGCATTTTATGAATAGGTTTTGCAAGGCCCAAAAGAATATTCATCAGATTTTATTCTTTAAATTCTAGTTCATCATTAGAAAGACTTTTCTAATTTTTTTCTTCCTTAACTCGCATATGGTAAACAAACTGAGAAGTGAAAAATAGTTTACATCCCTGGACAGGATGTTAATTCCCTTGTGCAACAGGCATGAATAAACCAACACACAGCAATGTGTGCAACGATTCAATCGACTCTCTGTGAGACTGCGAGGTGGTACACTTAGGCACAGACAGAGATGACCTCTTTGGAGGTCATTTCAGGTATTTACACAATATGGAAGTCATGAATGAAACATCAAAATATCTTGCACACATGTCTTTTGATACAAGTGGAAAAACATTCACATTCTCAACAAGTTTCATTCCAAGTCCATTTCTGCAATTAGAAAAGATTGATAGCAGTACATATGTATCCTATTAACTTCTGAAATGTGTGAGATATATCTACATATTCAGAAGAGCTTGCTACATTTGTTTGAGTACTGGTAAAGATTTATTATTTACTTCATGCCTTCTTAATTTTAAAGGATTCTTTGGTAGATCCATCAACATGTAGCAAAACCATTACACAGGAAAACTTGTCTCAGATTGTGACACTTTCTACATGTATAAAATCACACAAGGGCTTTAAACAAATTGATACTTGACATTTCACCCAGATAAATAATCTTCACACTATATCCTATTACTGTGTTAATAACCCGTAGATTACTTGTGAGGAAACTACTGCACTTTTTGGTTTAAAAAGAGAGTTTAACATTCAACTCCGACCTTTCTCCTACTTTGACCTTACATCGCCTCATCGATCGAGTGGGAATTCCGAACAAGATCATTTATTGAACCATTTTGCATACCAAATCGTGGCTAATGACATCTAAATAGTGATCTAAAGATTATTCTGATTGGTTGACGGGGAATTTGGTGCACTTTTGCTGTTCATTCACAAATGGCCTCTTATTTTTTGTCACATTATTCACGAACGTGTCGCAAGCACATGTATAGTGCATGCAAGGCCATTGGATTACAGACGAACGCATTTGCGCGCCTGTGAAGCAGTCTGCTCGTCCACGTTTTTTTTTATCATTCTATCTACGATATTACCATATATTACTTGATTTTTGGACAACTGTGTGAGATAGAAGGTGGTGCATTTGTAGACAAGGTTACATATGTAAACTTAATATTTCTACTTCGGTCACAATTTGATCAAAAATATATCGTTTGATATTACGGTTTTAGAGGGAATAACTGACTAGCAACTATTGGATTGTGCCATTCTTCCATGGGGTCTAATTTGTCTAACAGGAATGATAGATTGTTAGATGTGTGTAGGCCTATGTACATACATGTAAGTAAGAGAGACAGGAGAATGAAAATGCCAAGAGCCGTGATGTAGTATACTGTTAAAAACGTCTGTTTTTAGGTGATAACTACATGTTGTACAATGCCTCGCAAAGTGCAACTACTCCCCCTTTTTGTAAAATTAACGCGCCCGATTGACTCCTGTGCGTGATGTACATGTAGATCGCTGGGTGTCAAGGGAGGTCAGCAATTGTCCGCTGGAGAAGTATATGATTTGAATCTCAGGAAAGTAGTTCATATGTTACATAATCACTTTGAAGCATTAAATTTTAACCAAAATCACTCAAAATCTGAATAAAATACATACCACCATTACAAAATCACAGCATAAACTTACACTCTTTACAGACATTAACCCTTTGGAGACAACAGGCTTCTACAGAAGCCGAGCGAGGTGTTCAAGTCTGTGACGGAGGGCTTCTTAAGAAGCCGAGATTTATGCCTAATATGCTGACAAAGTTTTCCAGCTAACTATCAGCTCTTATGCGCTAAAATTCTTCGTAGTATTATGTAGATATATTCACTCACAATACCCGTTAAATAAAATATGAGGTTACGTGGAAAAAAATCGAGAAAAAAGGATTTCGTTTCAACTTTACCCGAAATTCTTGTTTGGGATCGTAAATCCTGTACAGCTAGAGATGTACGCATACGTGTGTGCTCCGATCACGTGATTTCATTGCGTTCAGCTGCCTACGAAGAGTATGCATTCTTGATCCTGACAACATTATACAGGCTACAGCCTCGACTTCGCTCCTTTCAATCCAAGTTCATAAAGAAAGAAACATTGACCCAAGCTCCTTTCATTTTATAACTTGATATTGACCGATTAAGCGTATCATTTAAGAATGGATCATTAATCTACTCTTTTCAAAATGAAATGCTTCTCTAATACGTGGACCAGACCCCACCCTATGAGGAACAAAAGAATGTTGAAGCAACTACTAACGAAGATTAGCGTTTTGAAAGAAGAGGATGCCAGACCCAGGAGTTGCCAGACTGAATTGCCTGAGTTGCCTGAGTTGCCTACCCTAATAAGAGGAACAAAAGAATGCCAAAGCAACTACTATTAAAAAGAAGATTAGCGTTTTCAAAGAAGAGGTCAATCTACTGAATACATGACAATACAAAGAGCGACTCCTGCTTAAGTTTATGAGAGCATGTAGCCATTTTAGAGCATATAATTATGTTGCAAAAAAATATAGCTATCCAGGCACCTGAAAATGATTTTGTTACTGGGGGTGCTGTGAGCAAAGTGTCTCTTTTTAAGTCCAAAAATCTCTGACAAGCAAAAAAAAAAAGGTCCTCAGCGTTGTAGGGTCTCTTTTTAACTACTTTTTAGTTACAGCACCCCCAGCATCCTCCGCCTTCTAGGGTGTGCCCCCCCCCCCCTCAAAAAATTGCAGGGGGTAGCTATCAAACCCCAAGCGGTCTTGGTTTTAGGCGGCAAATGAAATGTTCATATTTCATGTTCTAAAAAGCGCCCCTTACCCTTTCTTCAAGGTATATACCCTTGTCTTAAGTAACTCCGGCGGAATAGACATAAATAAATAATATTAATACATAAGATTTCTATAGCGCCATTATCCATTTTGATTAAATGCTCAAGGCGCTTTACAACATAAAGAAAATTATACAAACATAACAAGAGAATGAATAACAAGAAAAAATATCTGTCTTCAAAACGCAAGATTGAACAAATGGGATTTTAGGTTGCCCTTTAAGGAGTTGGAGTTCTTCAGCTCCTGTGGAAGTGAATTCCACAGGGCTGGTCCGGCATTATCTTCATTATCATTACTACTTATTATCCTTGTTAGCAATCATCCTTTCATTTTTACATTTACTAAAAATTATGAAAATGACCGAGTGAGGTGCAATGAGCAATCAAAGTAGCAAGCACCGCCAAATTTCCCATTACCGGCAATGTAACCGAAATCGCTCCATCACAGGGAGAACAATCGCCGTGCGCGGGCTCGCACTCAAAGGGTTAAGGTTTCATCAACAAGCAACCTCCAGTCCCGACTCATGGAGTAAGCTTCTTGAAAAAATACTTACTTGTACAGGTACATTCATAAACATGTACAGCAGACCTTCATCTTCAACTGAACAATTGTGGACACCCAATCATGCAATTCTTGCTAAAGCACAAGATTGGTGGCAAAGAAAATCAGATCTTTATAGTTACCACAAGGAGATTGCAGATATAGTAGTAAAATTTACTAACTTACCACACAAAAGCTCTTGAGTAATCCCACAAAGAAGACAAGCCTTAATAACTTGTTAATAATTGCCACTGAATGCTAAGCTCAACAAATAATACGGTTCAACTTCTTTCAGCTCAACTTCTTTTGCGTATATGCCGAAGCCTGATATAACTTACATTGAAAAGAGCTCAACTACCGGTACTTATGTATGTGCCGATTTCTGAAGTAATTTCTTGTGAAAACCCATGCAATCCAGCCTTGTTATTCTCACTCTTGCATGTCAGCAAAGGATCAAAACAGGCAAGTTTCATTTGATTGCTTGAATAAGTCAGACAAAGTTCTGTACAGATGAAGATTCCGAGTAAAAAGCCAATTATAGAAAGAAAGAGACTTGTTGATGTTTCTGGTGTTCAACTGAATAGTTTTATATCATTATATGCTACAACAGACTTTCAAGTAACAGGCTGTTTTGAAAGAACATTCTCATTATTTGGATATACATGTAGGTGAAACTCATAACTCATCTCTTCTTCCTTTTTGTAAGTCTGAGTGAACACTTTGTAGGCCGTAATCTAACAGGTAAAGAAATCTCATGGTGCTACTACATCATCCCTTTGATCATCTGCCCTAGGAGCACTTGTAATCAAAGTGTAAATAATAAGACAAGAAACTTACCGGTAATGGTAATAATCAAAATGACAATGCTGATTCACCAATTTTGAAGTTCTTATAAAGATTTCTACTTCTACTGTTTAGATTTCAATTACCATACTTCAAACTTCATCAATTTCTTTCTCTGATGTTTTAATCTCTATTTCTCTCTCCCTCTCCCTCTCTCTCACTTTCTCTCTCTTCCACTTCTTTCATTCAGAGCAATTTGCTATTAAGATAGGGCAAACTATAAGTACAAAGCAAAGTTACATGCACTGCAACATAACCAGGCTTCAGGTTGTGCAAACATGTACATGTATGTATGTGTCATACATTGGCATCTGAAGTACAATTCTTGTAAAGCTGTATGATTTTCTCACTACAACTGTTTATATTTTGACAGGATCCCTGCATTGCCAAGGTGAGTCACCACTGACTCTTGAATCTCAGCCAAATAATGCATTTTCCTACCTCATGGAAATCTTAACTATGAAACAAAAAAAAATGAACCTAGTTAGGGGCATAACCAAGGGGTTCACATATTTATTCAAAATTTGCAGACAGAGATTCACAAAATATTTACCAACAAGGAAAAAAAAGTAAACTACAGTGCATGTTGTTCTCTAGTAGCTTGGAAACCAGTTACAATTACTGATTGATTTTACACCAGCTACATGAACCAACATAAACATATTTTCACAGAAAGCATGACCTTGACCTACATTGTGCAATACCTTTTATATTATGCTCTACCACTATAAAATTTGTTATTGGCAGACAAGTCACTTTTTTTTTACTTTGCTGGGGTGTAAAAATAATCCTCAAATTCTTTGTGTCTGCAGATTACAGCCCTAGGGCTATGGCTGATCCCACATGTACATATCCATCATCACACACGACTTCTTGAATCAGGGATATCTGTGTTGACAATGAACCATGAAAGCAACATCTATCTCTATCAATCTAAAAGTATTCAATCGTCAAATTGGCAAACTGAACTGAGCAGAGAGTAATATTTTTTGCTTAGGTCTTTGGACATTCTATTCTACAAGTAGGTAAACTGTATGTCCAATTTTTGGATAAGAATATTAAAACTTAAATTTGACGTGGTATGTAATATTTGACATTTGGGAGTAAAAAAAAAAAAATGTGATTGAAATGTTTATGAATTTATCTCACTTTTAAATGCTCGAAAATCATTGCAAAGTTTCAGGCATTATCGCATTTAGTTGTGTTAACATACAAATATGTCTCTTTCCTACTTCTCATGAAAATTGCCTACATTATTTATCTCCATAATTATCAATTTTGATTTTTTTTTTTTAAATACTTCAGTGTTTGTTTACCTTCTACTTTTGCTGGCTATTGTACATGTAAGATTGTTATTATTTTATTACACGGACTTAGCATAAACCCAGTAGCATTCATTTACACGTTTCATGTGCATATGTGCAACATAAGTCAATAATGAGTTCAATAGAAACATACACCAGTAGTTTAAATTTCACTCGACAGTAGTCACACCCAGGCAAGCCCTTTACTGTTGATCCCATGGACTCAAATATCAAGGGCAATCATACATGAAGAACACAGAAGCAATCGGTTAAAACATTCCAAGGGTACAGTGTACTTACTCGGATCATATCCAATTTTTATTTGTATCAAATATAGGTTCAAAGGTCGATTTTTATTGATTTTTTGATGTTGTCTTCATGTTCTTGAATTTCAGTTGGCATTTTGTTGGAAGCAATCACATCATTTTTTAAGGGAAGCCATTTCTATCAATCAATGTTGCACGGATAAGTGTCATTAGTTCCCATGCACATCACCAAACTGACTCTACACTGACCTATACATAATCAACAATCTTCATCTTCCAGGGTAACTTAAATTTTCAGTTTTTGTCGGTCTAGCATTTATAGTCTAGTTGGTATGACCAGGGTATGAATCAAAATGATAATTTTTTTTTTCAATATAACACTTCTCCAAAATGTGTGTGAAATTTGAAGGCATTCTCAATTCCCTGACAAATCTGTGAGAGGGTCCACCAAAGTCTGATGTTTACACATCCACATGTGGAGAACACCTTGATAAAAACCTGGATTCATAATAAAGGGAACATCCCCTCTTAGGAGAATACCATTGAAATATTTCATACCCTATGCTTAGAACTGTATAAAGCTCACAGGTAATTCTACTTAATCTTATCCTGCATCAGGCTCCCATAGGAAGTGATAAATACACCATGTCACCATATGCCTTTAGCCTACCCTTGTTTTATACCAACATGTTCTAGCCTAGATTAGCCTAGATTCACATGCACAAAGGTGTGTCTAATCCCCCAAATAGATGTAGAAGATCTTATTTGTTTCACAATCCTCTGTTAGATAAAGGTACAGAGAGGCTAAATAGTGGTGCATTTCTAAATTTCCATATATAAAACTACATGGGGATGGATGTCATCAAAATTAATATGTGACACAAGTCTGACAGGACAGCTGTATTGAATAAAGACAGACTGGAGTAACAACTGACATAAAGAGTACAATTGTTCAAATACATATTCCAACACCTTAACATAAATCAAATTTTCATTTACATACGTGTATATTATCATTATCATCATCAACAACAACAAAATGATACAAAATTTTACATAGGGAAGTTTTCATTATTCATAACATTTTAGAATTTAGACTAGAATTTTTCTTTCTAAATGTTCCATTTCTTTCTAAATGTTCCATTTCAGTTATTATTACCACAGAGGAGCAGTAGAACACAAATAAATAAAAAGGCATTATACAGAATTAAAAATGACATGCACATGAATGATGAATGTCACAATGCATCAAAATGAGTGGTAAACTTAGAAACATTGCAGAAATCATAACACCTTTCCTTTTCAAGTTATTAAATACATCTAGCTGACATTGGGGATCTTGTGATACAATGATTGCAAAAATAAATTATAATTTTTTTTTAAAATAACTTGGTAGTAATATTCCACAAGCAGATTTATCACTATGTGGAGAATATACTGTTCCTTTATATTTCATCTTCAGCTAGAATTAGGACGGCAAGGCCTTTCTCAGAGGAGCAATTCATCAAGTGTTTTGTTGTGATTTTTACCAATTTTTAACAATAAGCTACTGAAATCCTTACATCTGATTGGCTGAGAGCAAATTTGTCAGTAAAAATCACTGACAAAACGCTTGATGAAATGCTCCCCATGAAGTTTATAACAGGGTGTGGTTTTCAATGTCATTGACTTTGGAGAACATTGTATTTATACAGGAAGCAAGGCTTGTTCATGAAATAACAGAAAAATAAATTAGAGAGAGAAATAATATATTTGAGCTCGGTTGAAGCACCATGCTGAAAAAAAGTCATTAAAAGCATGAATAAGGAGAGAGAGAAGAGAAAAAAGAAAGGACAAAGAATTTCTTAGAGGACATACATGTATCTCAAGACAGGATGATGCTATTAAAAATGAAAAAAAAGAGATTACAAATTTCTGAGCAGGAAGATACTAATCAAACAGAAGAATTGAAGATATCAAAAAAATATAAAGGAGAGATAGCAGAGGATACATGGAATTGCAATATCATTCTCACAACAGTTAAAAATGTATAATACTGTTAAAGAAAAGAATACACAGAAAAAAAAGAAGATAAGAGCCTAATATACAAAAAGAAGTTAAAATACATTTTTTTGAGTGGTCACTCAACCTTTTTTAGGTTGCTCCCGATCTCACTACTCTTAGCTGCTCCCGATCTCACTACTCTGGTAAACATGCAGTGCATGTGCTCAGCTGAGTCAGCGGTCGCAGCGCTGTTTTTAACACTGTACATGCCACTGCACTGAATTCAGAACTCGATGTCGTATGCAGATTGATCTCGCTGAGCCGCCACTAGCACTAGGGGACACTAGGCCGCCCAGCTCCCCCCGCTGCGCTGACCTGGGAGGCTAGGGAGCGACCGTTGCCGAACAATGGGCTGTGCACATTTGTTTTCTCATATCTAAGGAGCGAGTCGGAAGCCAATCGAGGTGCGGTTAGTGAAAATCGCATATCATGGGAGCGGCCCAATAAGGTTGAAAATGGGGGACGTCACAGCGGCACATACATGTGTGACATTATGAGTGCCCCCCAGGAAAGACAACGTGAATAGAAACACTCATAGCTACATTCTATACTTCGTGTGTAGAATCTAGGCAGTCATACGGCTCAACTTTTTCAAACACCACTGCACAAAAGTCACCAACATTCACTCAAAATCGCCATTTAATTTACAAAAACCGACCCCAATATATCCAAGAAATACAATAAATTCAACTCACCGATGTTGGAAATGATGATTCCAAAAATGAAATTTACTGTCGATTCTCGCGAAACGAGCTATCGGAGTCATTGTGTACATTTCCTGGTCGATGCGGGCGCTGACATCTCCCCACAAGAATTTTTTCGTTAAAAATTTGGTCCCTATCCCGTACACGGAAAAGTCCTGATTTTCTGTGTGCGCGATCGTAGAGAACAATGTGCGCTTGCGATCCCGAGTTTCTTCGTGGACAAAAATTTTATTGGCCGATTTTAGTCTAAGACATCGGCGGTATGTAAACAACACGCGATCGCAAAACAAATCGGCGGGGATTTCTTCGGTTTTGGGCATGATCTTGACTTTGGATTTTGCTGGAAATATGGAAAGTTCTTCCTAACGCCGTTAGGAAGAACTTTCCAATAGGTCGGTTTACTTAGTATATGCACAGACATTTAATTTTGCACACGGCCGCAACCTCGGGCAAAAGAACTGTCGACGTCGACTGCTGGGGGCTGCTCTATTAGTCCCATCTATAGATGTACGTGTGGAGTACCGATAGAGTGCGTCGCATCAAAGCTTATCTCATCAATACTTGAAAGAAAACCAATTCTACATCACATCGCGCACCGTAGATCTAAATCAAGGTTTAATTTCACATGAGAGAGTACCCCAAAAGAGGATTTTTCTCCACAGTTTCCGCAAAATGGGAGGAAAACATTGCTGTTAGTGTTACGGAACGTGCAACAGCGATTCACGATATTTTGGGAAAAGGCACGAAATGCTGGGGGTGTTTTTCATCCCTTTCCCGAAACCAAAGATAAATATGGACAAATGTACAACCTAGATAAAAATATGTGGTCGAAAGGACTTTGGAATAGACCGAATCACCAAGGATACCTAGATCTGTTCCAAGCATTTTATGGGAGGAAACGGCCCGATCATCGAACATCCCGTCCCCATTCTAGCTGCAGTCACCGAGCTTGAGCGACAAATTGCCACAAAACCTCTGTGGTCTCCGCCCCGAAAGCGGTTGTTGGAAAGTCCGCATCTGCCTCCGAGTCCAAAGAGACACAGGCAGTTCAAATAGAAGAAATTCAAGACATGCAAGATGTTCCCCCGAATGTTCCCCTGGATGTTCCTGTCTACAATTTTGTGGATCGTATAAGTAATAAATTTGTATAAATCTAACCCCCCCCCCCCCCCCGACAGAAGGAAGCATGAGTCATTGTTCTTATTGTCCCATACTCCCTTCTGTCAAGTGGGGGAGGGGGGCAGTATATGAATTACAGGATCCATGCTTTATAACTTTTTTATTTTTACTGAAAGTAGTTTGTACTTAAAATTTTGATGCAATAGATGAGTACAAGTGTGGGTGAGGTGGGTGGGGTGTCTATCGCATATAGGCCTACAAGTAGTTATTCATCATACTTTATTTGTGTCTATCGCATGTACAAGTAGTTATTCATCATACTTTCTTATTTGTATCCTTTGTTATTACAGACTTTAGTGGGACAGTGTGGGAAACTCAACTTTCTTTCCATCAATACTGTACACGTAACTTTGTTACACATATTTTGAAGCTATAGCATTTCTTATAGGGAGATGAAATAATAAACAGTGTGATTACATGACATCATCACAGACATCCTCAAATGATTTATAACATTTGAGTTTTTTCCTGCTGGGGCCTATATCACGAGTATGCCCAAATACGGTAGTTGAAAATATTGAATAATCCAAACTCAGGAATGTCTGAGAAGTCTCTTGTATATCCTGTCAGTATCGTTGGGTCCGGGCATCCGGCTCGCGAGAGTTTCTCCCGCAACGTACCGGCGGTATCTACCTGGGTGAGATTGGGGTCCACGGAAGTCACCGACAGCCGTCGCAAGTTTGACAAGTTTTTCCTTATTATACCCGCTCGTACTCACACCTCTTTGTCTCAAGAAGTCTGTCAAATCTCTGACTGTCCAATCCTTCACTGACTTCCTTGACAATGAACTGGAAGTCGATGCCATTGTAAGAAATTATGACATAGTCACTATCGTCGATAACAGCTAGGGAGAGACGCGCATTGACTTTGCATGGAGATCGGGCAAAATCCAAGATGGCGATCGTTCAAAGCTTGCCCGAGTTAGTAACAGTAACTAGGAAGTAGGGGGTGATGACGTCATCGCGTAAACCGCCCTATTCCATATTAACAGCAAAATCCAAAGTCAAAATCATGCCCACTCATAGCTACATTCCTATACTTCGTGTGTATAATTTAGGCAGTCATACACCTCAACTTTTTAAAACACCACAGCACAAAAGTCACAAACATTCACTCAAAATCGGCATTTAATTTACAAAAACCGACCACTAAATATCCAAGAAATACAATAAATTCAACTCACCGATGTTGGAAAAGATATTTCCAAAAATCAAATCCGTAATTTACTGTTGATTCTCGCGAAACGAGCTATCGGAGTCATTGTGTACATTTCCTGGTCGCCGCGGGCGCTGACATCTCCCCAAAAGAGTTTTGTCCTTAAAAATTCGGTCCCTATGTGGCATACATGTATACACGGAAAGTCCTGATTTTCTGTGTGCGCGATCGTAAAGATCGATGTGCGCTTGCGATCCCGATTTTCTTCATGGACAAAAATTTTATTGGCCGATTTTAGTCTAAGACACCGGCAGTATGTAAACAACACGCGATCGCGAAACAAATCGGCGGGGATTTCTCCGGTTTTGGACAAGATTTTGACTTTGGATTTTGCTGAAAATATCAAAAGTTCTTCCTAACCACTCATAGCTACATTCCTATACTTCGTGTGTATAATGTAGGCAGTCATACACCTCAACTTTTTAAAACACCACTGCACAAAAGTCACAAACATTCACTCAAAATCGGCATTTAATTTACAAAAACCGACCACTAAATATCCAAGAAATACAATAAATTCAACTCACCGATGTTGGAAAAGATATTTCCAAAAATCAAATCCGTAATTTACTGTTGATTCTCGCGAAACGAGCTATCGGAGTCGTTGTGTACATTTCCTGGTCGCCGCGGGCGCTGACATCTCCCCAAAAGAGTTTTGTCCTTAAAAATTCGGTCTCTATGTGGCATACACGGAAAGTCCCGATTTTCTGTGTGCGCGATCGTAAAGATCGCTGTGCGCTTGCGATCCCGAGTTTCTTCGTGGACAAAAATTTTATTGGCCGATTTTAGTCTAAGACATCGGCAGTATGTAAACAACACGCGATCGCGAAACAAATCGGCGGGGATTTCTCCGGTTTTGGACAAGATTTTGACCTTGGATTTTGCTGAAAATATCAAAAGTTCTTCCTAACGGCCATTTGAGGTAGGAGTGAGATTTTTAAGGGCTGAATTTGAAAGCAAGGTATTTAAAATATTTATCTTATTTTCCCCCCATACCTTTAGTACATGCGACAGAAAATACCAATATTTTACAGGAATGTACCCGTGAGTGTTCCTAACGGCCATTTGAGGTAGGAGTGAGATTTTTAAGGGCGGAATTTGAAAGTAAGGTATTTAAAATATTTATCTTATTTCCCGCCCATACCTTTACTACACGCGACAGAAAATACGAACTATTTTTGCATTTTGTATTCGTAGTGGTCAATATGACCACTCATAGGTACACGCCATTGCCGACTGTGTAGTAACGCAGCCAACACACATCCCATACCTAAACTGCATCACTGTGCATTTTTGGCTATATTTAATTGAATATAATATATTACAGTTTACTTATATCCAAAGAATTATATTGAATAATAGATGATTAAAACTTACCAGGTTGTTTTGTGACCTTTGAAGAGGGTTTCCTGAAATTTTGGGTCCTTTTTGTCGATAACTGCTATCGAGACTGTCCCGTCAGCATCCAGTTTGTATTTTTCACGATTATGATGAAGGGAGCCCTCAGCGCTCGTAGTAGTACCGGCGCGATGGGTTCGTCGATCTCCTACGAAGACCTGAAAGGGCCAAACTGACGACGTAAAAAAAGAAAAAATATTACGTACGTACGTAATAATTACTACGTACGTACGTAATATTTTTTCTTTTTTTACGTCGTCAGTTTGGCCCTTCCAGGTCTTCGTAGAATAGCTTGTGTGCGTAACATTCTGCGTACGTATCAACGGTGCGTAACCATGTAGAGCGGCCTCACTAGACTGCGCAACATATTGAGAGCAATCGTGATCCGTATGCAGGTGTGGGTAACAAGTTCAAAAAAGAGAGCTGTAAATGTAAGTTTTTATAACTTTCTACATTTTGTATCTTAACGAACTGATAACTTAAACTCTAAAGAATGATACTTAAGTATTAGTTTGCCCACAAAAACATCCATTTGAAACAAAATTACATCTGTATCCCCAATACCCAGTATACACACATGTATATGATTCTAATGGTCAATATGACCATTGCTTGCTGATGTGAATATGACCACTATTCGTGGTGTGATCATGCCCAAAACCGAAGAAATCCCCGCCGATTTGTTTCGCGATCGCGTGTTGTTTACACGGCCATGTGATGTAGGAAACTAGGAGTGAGATTTTTAAGGGCTGAATTTGAAAGCAAGATATTTAAAATATTTATCTTATTTCCCCCCATACCTTTAGTACATGCGACAGAAAATACCAGTAATGTAGCCATGAGTGAATAGAAACACTCATAGCTACATTCCTATACTTCGTGTGTATAATTTAGGCAGTCATACACCTCAACTTTTTAAAACACCACTGCACAATAGTCACAAACATTCACTTAAAATCGGCATTTAATTTACCAAAACCGACCACTAAATATCCAAGAAATACAATAAATTCAACTCACCGATGTTGGAAAAGATATTTCCAAAAATCAAATCCGTAATTTACTGTTGATTCTCGCGAAACGAGCTATCGGAGTCATTGTGTACATTTCCTGGTCGCCGCGGGCGCTGACATCTCCCCAAAAGAGTTTTGTCCTTAAAAATTCGGTCCCTATATGGCATACACGGAAAGTCCCGATTTTCTGTGTGCGCGATCGTAAAGATCGATGTGCGCTTGCGATCCCGATTTTCTTCATGGACAAAAATTTTATTGGCCGATTTTAGTCTAAGACACCGGCAGTATGTAAACAACACGCGATCGCGAAACAAATCGGCGGGGATTTCTCCGGTTTTGGACAAGATTTTGACTTTGGATTTTGCTGAAAATATCAAAAGTTCTTCCTAACGGCCATTTGAGGTAGGAGTGAGATTTTTAAGGGCGGAATTTGAAAGTAAGGTATTGTAGAGCTGTAGTGTGAACAGACCTAGTACTTTACATTTATAAATTGGTGCACATCACTATGCTTGATCATCATCTCTCAATTCTTTTCATTCCTCTGTTAGTCATCAAAATTCCCTCCTTTTCTTCCATCAGCTTCTTTACATTCCTTTTAACATTCACTCCACCATCCATGTCTTTTGTCCCCTCATGCAGAGCTTATTTATGGTTGTATGTATATTCATTAGTTTGCTTTATTCTGCTAGTTGAGTATTCATTATTTCCTTTTATTATACAAATGAATATGTAAATATCTACATGCAAAATAAACCCCTGAGGTTTAGAGTTGGAAAACCAAGGGCAGTTCTCCTCAGGCAATCATCGAGTGAGGTTGTAGTTACTATGTGTCTCTGTAAGTTAGAACCACGCCCTTGCCACCCGCTCAGGCCATTCTACAAATTGGTAGCAGCGTTGGTCCCCACAACTTCAGGCAGAGACTGCAGCAAGTGATAGCCTCTAAAGCTATATTCGCCCTGCTTCAACTTCAAGTTTTGCCAACATGTTACTACACCCTACTTCAAATTAATTCACCCTTCTTCAACAAATTAAGTCACCTTGCTTCATAGGTTTGTGATTTTCATCCTGCTTCAGAATTTTGGTATTCACCCTGCATCAAAAGATAGACATCTTTGTGTTCTACTCAGCGTGAATTTCTTCAGGTGTGAATTTCTCTATGAATCTAGGCAGAGATTTCTCCATCTTGAATTTTGGCAGTTTAAGTCAATTCTTCTATAAATGAGTAAGTGATCAGCCTTAGTACTATACATCTATTTGTATATCATCCTTCATCTTACATCATTCTAGACACCTACATCATATTAGTCTTGTACTTAGCTCTGAATTTCTTTAGATGCATGATATTAGTAAGAGATATTGTACTTGACCTTCCTTCTTCAAGCGGTCATATTTCCCTGCTTCATAATACTCTAGCAGAGTTCTTCATTTATGACTGCATGACATTGTTTATCTTCCTCCTTCAAATGACATGCAATTTTTGTTACTTCTACGAGAGATAATTATTCATCCTTCGCCGTAGAGATAAAGAGAGAATAGTCTTCCTTCCTCATTCTAAACATCATTTTAATATACTCTCCATGATGAATACTTTTCGCTTAGAGCTTCCTGAAATTTTCTCAGGTGAAGACGGGAAAGATTTCCACCAGTGGATTCGTCGCTTTGAGTTGGCAATCCAAGTTACACCCGATGGTCCTAGTAAGGCACACATCCTCCTTCCGGCTAGACTGACAGGTTCTGCTTTCGTAGTTTATGAAGGATTGTCTGAATCTGAGAAGAAGAACTTTAACTCTATTAAGGCCAAGTTATCTCAAGTTTTTGGTCGCACACAGTACCTCCAGAACTTTAAATCCTGCATCACAGCTAGGGTACGACAGGTTAACGAGCCATTAGAGGTATTTGCAGCAGCAATTATCACCATGGTAGAAGAGGCTTTTCCTAACTATGATGCCGAGGCAAAAGAAGGAGAATCTTTTCGTCGTTTCGTAGCTGGTCTGGATACCAAGTTACAAGTCAAGATTCATGAACTAGGTGGCACGACTTTAACCGATGCTCTCCATATTGCCCTCAGAATTGAACGAGCGCAACAGACTGAGAAATCTCAATATGTCTCCCTAAATCCAAGCCCTGTTGCAGCTACATCAGAAGACCCTTTGTACATGAAGTTGATCAGACGAATAGATGATTTAGAGAAGAAGATCGATGGTTTGTCGCTCTCTTCCACTTCCTATGACACCCACCATCGCCGAGTTGATCGCCATAGGTCTCCTAGTCCTACATCCTATCCTCGCCAATCTAGTCGTTATCGATCACCTAGTCCACGTCATTATGCTGGACGTCGTAGATCTCCACATTCCGAACGATATACACAGCGATCTAGATCACCAAGCTATTCATCCTCTCATCAATACACCCCAGAATCTAGAGGCAGGCAAGATTCTCGATCAGACTATCACGCTAGATCTCCAACTCCAACCAGGCCAGGACATCGCTTTCAACCAGACAGGTACAATGAGCGATACCGAGGTAGATCTCCTAGTCCTCCATCGAGATCATACTCGGACCAGTCGAGAACACCCTCTCATCACGTTCATTTTGATGGCGGTTACCAGGGAAACTTCCGATAGTTGATGACGCGGGTCATTCGTCAACTGCCCCTACTCCGACCCATGTTGACATTAAATATGATTCCTCAAAGGAACAGCAACCTCCCTACATCCCTATTACTTTCGACAACAAGTATGTTCTGGCATACGTTGACTCAGGATCATACATCTCTGTAATCAGCAGTGAATTTTATGAGTCGATACCCAAGTCTCAAAGAAGCCCCCTAATGAAGTCTACATTAGCAGCGACTTCTATCACTAAAGAAGCATTGGACATCGTAGGGATGACTCACTCCGTGGTCCATCTTGGCAACACCACCAGACGACACACATTCACAGTTGCTAGGGGTATTAGCCATTCTGTCGTTATTGGATGGGACTTTTTCTGGAAGTATGATGCTTCGGTCTCCCCTACTTCATTCAGTATACAAGGACTTACGATACCACTTGTGAGCAAAGATCAACATCATGATAAAGCACCCCTGAAGTGCAGTGTTTCGCTACTCCCTACTTCAGATATTTCCCAGAGTCAACAGAAAAATGCTGAACAAATTGAATACGAATTTGTAGCTATGTGACAAAAAAAATTGAACTGCATACATCTTGATACAAATAGTATCATAGGAAAGCTCTTTAAGAGACCTTTCCAATGACACTAACAACTTTCAACTTTCAAAAGTAACTAAAAAGTTATGATAATTTAAGTCCTGTCATTTCAACCATATTTCCGGCCACTGTCTTAATGTAAAACCAATGGAGGGCATGAAAAAATGTGTGACCAATATGGAGGGAATTTCATGTCACACTATAAACACACGCATAACTTCTCTATTTCTGAGACTTTTGAAGTGATCTAGGTATCAATGGAAAGCTGAAATTGAGCCTGGAGCAGCTACTAATTAGTTACTTTCTTAACAGTAAGTACCGTATATTGATTTATGCTAATTAACTTATGTTATGCGAAATATGGAAAATATTTGTTACAATTGTATTTGTAGAAAACAAAGAATATTATGTATAAAAAAACACATTAAAATAGAGTTTGATTCAGGGTGCCTTTTAATTTATAATGATTTAACAAACACAAAATAAAAGCTGAAAATAATTTTTTTAAAAAATTTTAATTTTCAATTAGAATAATTAATAAAAATATTAATCAATTTGATTTTTAATCAATTGAATTCAGATTGAAGAGAAAGTTGAAATTTATTTTTCCCCCAAGAATTACATAATCATATTTGAAAAGAAAGTATAATGACAGTCAAATTCATAGAAATGCGGATATGTTTGATTCATAAATCATAATTCACGACAAAAACATTTGACCAGTGTCAGATGCGCCATCTCTGCCGCGCCCACCACGTCCAGCGGTCTATCAGAAGCCAGACCACTGGCGGGGTATCATCGACCGAGCGCCAGCTCTTGGCCCGGCGCACCCGGCGGCCTAACTCCAGGTACAACTATCCAAAGTCGACCTCGCCCATTTTATGGCTAATTGCATCGCTTAATTTCGGCAGGTAAGATAGAAATTTGTACTTACACTTCAAGAAAATTACTGTAACTATGTAGCAGGCTCCTTCATTTTACGATTTAACGATTGTTTCGATGAAAAAAATGGAATTTCCTCGCAGAGCTGATCTTTTCCCCGTACTGTACCGTCGATTCAAATGACTCGATCGCACTGTGTGATCGAGTCAGCGACGTATATACGGTACATTACACACAGTGCGATCGAGTCATTTGAATCGACGGTACAGTACGGGGAAAAGATCAGCTCGGCGAGGAAATTCCATTTTTTTTTATCGAAACAATCGTTAAATCGTAAAATGAAGGAGCCTGCTACATAGTTACAGTAATTCTCTTAAAGTGTAAGTACAAATTTCTATCTTACCTGCCGAAATTAAGCGATGCAATTAGCCATAAAATGGGCTAGGTCGCCTTTGGATAGTTGTACCTGGAGCTCCAACGCTGCGCGTTGGAGCTCCTTTGAGTTACCGGCGGCCTGGCTTCTGACAGACCCGCTGTGCAAGAGTTTCCTGCGTGACCTATTTGAAAGCTGGCGAATGTCTAGAATCTAGTCAAAATGAATCATTTCATACTTTGATAATTAACAAAAGTTATGTTCACTGTTTTAATAAATATTTTACTCATTTTACTGATGAAATTCGATGATGAAAACGGCCAAAACTTTTCTAAAATTTCAAGCGATGATATCAATTTCTGGATGGTGGATGTCCACATTGAAACTTACATGTATCGAAAGTGCAGAATCTGGGCTACTCAAATACGGCCTCGAGAAAGTTGCGCCGATTTGCGCTCGCTCGAGAGAGCTGATTTTCAATTGGGATGTATGCAGAGGCGATGTCACTTGCGAACAGAATGTGAACGAGCCTTCTTGCCGTACTCGGCGCTCGCGGTACCATTGCATTTGCACATACCTAGAATTTGACAAATTGATGAAATAGTTTCTGAATTTCAAATTACCAAAGACGAAACAAAAATGGAAACGGTTAATTTTCTTTCATGTATAGTAAATTTGTATGTTAGACGAATCAACGAGTGATTGAATATTCTTAATCTTTGAGATTTTGCTCCCTTTTTCTTGCATTTACAAAGAAAAATTGTAATGTTCATATGATTGAAAAGTGTAATTGCTCAAAAGTCAGATTGATAGGAAGAGATTTTGTACATGTATGTTCAGATAATTTGATAGAGAGATTGTTCAAAAATATTGTTTAAAAAAAAAAGCAAGTTGAATTTATTTAGCTTTGTATGTTATCAGAATAGTGGAAAATTAACTGATAAAATGAGGACATTTTATTTGTAAGAGGAGATATTGTTTGTAGAGCTGTAGTGTGAACAGACCTAGTACTTTACATTTATAAATTGGTGCACATCACTATGCTTGATCATCATCTCTCAATTCTTTTCATTCCTCTGTTAGTCATCAAAATTCCCTCCTTTTCTTCCATCAGCTTCTTTACATTCCTTTTAACATTCACTCCACCATCCATGTCTTTTGTCCCCTCATGCAGAGCTTATTTATGGTTGTATGTATATTCATTAGTTTGCTTTATTCTGCTAGTTGAGTATTCATTATTTCCTTTTATTATACAAATGAATATGTAAATATCTACATGCAAAATAAACCCCTGAGGTTTAGAGTTGGAAAACCAAGGGCAGTTCTCCTCAGGCAATCATCGAGTGAGGACTGAGGTTGTAGTTACTTTGTGTCTCTGTAAGTTAGAACCACTCATAGGTACATTCCTATACTTCGTGTGTATAATGTAGGCAGTCATACACCTCATCTTTTTAAAACACCACTGCACAAAAGTCACCAATATTCACTCAAAATCGGCATTTAATTTTCAAAAACCGACCCCAAAATATCCAAGAAATACAATAAATTCAACTCACCAATGTTGGAAAAGATATTTTCAAAAATCAAATCCGTAATTTACTGTTGATTCTCGCGAAACGAGCTATCGGAGTCATTGTGTACATTTCCTGGTCGCCGCGGGCGCTGACATCTCCCCAAAAGAGTTTTGTCCTCAAAAATTCGGTCCCTATGGCGTACACGGAAAAGTTCCGATTTTCTGTGTGCGCGATCGTAAAGATCGATGTGCGCTTGCGATCCCGAGTTTCTTCGTGGACAAAAATTGTATTGGCCGATTTTAGTCTAAGACATCGGCAGTTTGTAAACAACACGTGATCGCGAAACAAATCGGCGGGGATTTCTCCGGTTTTGGACAAGATTTTGACTTTGGATTTTGCTGAAAATATAAAAAGTTCTTCCTAACGGCCATTTGAGGTAGGAGTGAGATTTTTAAGGGCTGAATTTGAAAGCAAGTATTTAAAATATTTATCTTATTTTTTCCCCCATACCTTTAGTACATGCGACAGAAAATACCAACTATTTTACAGAAATGTACCCGGGAGTGGTTAGAACCACGCCCTTGCCACCCGCTCAGGCCATCCTACAGTACTGGAGTATTTAAAATATTTATCTTATTTCCCCCCCCCATACCTTTACTACACGCGACAGAAAATACGAACTATTTTTGCATTTTGTATTCGTAGTGGTCAATATGACCACTATTCGTGGTGTGAATAGAAAGACTATTCTCGTTCACAATTAATAGAATTACACACAACAATAAAAGCCATATATGGGACTGCATACTAAACGTTATCCTGACTATTAAGCTGAACAAATGTCTAAAAATGACAAGTTCTGAGTGAAATATCACTTCTCCTGCTTCAAAACAGTTGTAATAGTATGAAACTGATGACATGTGGATCAAAAAATATATAATGTATATTGATTTACCTCACATTTCGTCTCGACCGGTGAAGCTTCCCGAGTCCGTGATCTGCTCGCAAGCAACCCCGAGACGATGATGAAATTTTAGTGCGGGTCGCGTCGACGATCGATCCGCGGATCCGATGAGCGGATCTTAACTAGCGGGAGGATCATGAATATGTATTAACTGACGTCATAAAATTTCAACGCACTAATCTTATCTTTGTTTTCGAATCATTTCAAATTGTTCTATACTAAACTGCCCTTGCCATCAAGTTCAAGTTCAAGTTCAAGTTTATTTTGTCTTTCAGAAAACACATGTAACAAAGCATAGAGAGTAATCATAACAGTACAAGAATTATCTTCTAATACACAATTTCAGAAGTATACAAAATAAAGAGAAGAAAGACGAGGAGACCTTGGTTGAAGCACAGCTTGTTGAGTTAAGGTCCCTCAATTGACATGACAAAGATAACTGGTTCATGATTTCCAAAAAAAGAAAAAAAAAGTGTATAAATGTGAGATATATACAGCTATTTACAAAATACACTCAGAAAACAACTACCCAACGATGCATCGACCACAGCATGGACCTAATGATCCAGGTTCTTGATCATACCATACCCGAAGATGCGCACATCCCCATCACACCACGTTAGTTATAACAAACATCGTGTGTGTGTGAAATAAATGTCATTATGAGCAGGAACAGCCCACCCATGGCAACAACAAAATACAGGCCCAAGCTCATCGATACATCGATGAGTTATTACTCTCCGGGTGCATAAGGCAAGCAGGAATACAGTTTATGGCGTATTTACAAATGGATGCAAAGAAGAAGAGGAAGAAAAGGGATTCATCAAGGAAGAGAAATAGCGATACAGAGTAGAGTGAAGGAGAGAGCACTACGAATATAGGAAAAGAAAGAAAGCAGATATAACTGACAACATGAAGAAAGGAAGGGGGGAAAGAAAGAAAACAAAAGTGGAGAGAAGCTGGCAAAGGAGGGAAGGGGAAAATATTCAAGTTATACTACAATACTATAAAGAATAATTAAATATATCAGTATTTTTATATTAATGTGCATGTCATTCACATACTTGTCAGGTAAATATAACTTGAGTCTACGTTTAAAAACTGAGATGCTTGGAGCATTTGTTACTGTAGACTGAAGTGAATTCCAGAACCTGGGGCCAGTGGACATTATAGTTTATCTATATTGATCTGTCGGTGGTTTTAATTCTAGCCTTTCATTTTCATTATAATCATTGTGGTAGTCTCACAGAACTCCAAAAGACGTCTTTAGGAGTTCTGTGGGTATAAGTCTCGGTAATGAGTTGTCCTAATCTTCACTTCTATTGGACAGTGGTGTGTAGAATACAATCAGTAAGCTCGTTCTCTGCAATTTCGATCCCATTCTCATCAAGGACATAATCCTTTTCTGTCAATGCACTAATCTTATCTTTGTTTTCCGGATAGTTAAGAATCATTTCAAATTGTTCTCTACTAAACTGATTGTGGAAATTGTGGAAAACAAATTGTTGGAGTGGAGGGTGGGGGGTATCAGAGAACAAAAATGGCCCTTGTGATTTTTTTTTCTCGAGATGTACTTGGGGGGTGCAGCTGACCCCGATTGCATTTGCGCACCCTGTTCGGACCTTTGTAATAATCACTTTCCCATATCATTTAAAAGTACTCTTCTGTTTTTTAAACATCAATTTTGGACGTTTTGAATCTTTGTTCATTCTGTTTTTACAATTTTACACTTCTGTCCCAGCTTGGCCTATTCCTGCACATGTACCAAAACTGCTGTTGTAAATGAAGACAAGCACAATATCTTTAAATCTAGTCATTGTTGCTACGTCAGGGCAGTCTCGTCATTGGAGTATGATCTACTACAAAAGCATGTATGTAAAAATATACTATTAGCCATTTAATATCGAACTTGAATAGACGTATTTTTCTCTTTGCTATGTCGGGGTGTCTACGCCTGCTTAAACGTAATATCCAAATTTTAAAAAATGCACTTTGACAAAATCAGTCAAAATTCAGAAGGGTAACTAAAAGCATGATTGCAAGATTAAATGTGTGGCGAAAATGACATACATTTCCTTTTACAATTATTCCTCTATAGTTATCATAATATGTATGTTTGTAGGATTATTCGTATAGTACGAATCTTTAATATTCTTATTATAATGAATAATAAAGATTTGAACATTAAACATTCGTCATTTTATTACCGTAACGGTGGTCACTTAATATCTTTAAACACTATTAATGGATATTTTCATTACATTCTAAATAATTCAAACACAAATCATGTCAAGTCGGGCTCGAGTACACTTATATTATTCCAACTCCTTCCTTTCCCCGCTGCTTCTAAATTGATTTTTGTTTCTCTTACATTTCAAGTTTTTACATATTGTGGATTCTGTGTTTCTTTATTAATTTTACACTATGTCAGTCCCATACAACTTGCCCTCTTAGTTTATTATAGAAGTGCTCATTCATAAAGACATGTATACATGTACTGTAAACATTTACTTCACTGTAAATAATAATATGCCCATTGGTAATTTTTACTTATTTTTCTTATGTAGAATTTACTTAAAAACATAAGTTTTGCCACTTACGCACTCGCTTTAAGTCTTATTAACTCAAGCTTTAATTTTAGTAGAATATACGTGAAATTAAAGTAAAATTAAATTTAAGTAAAAATAAAAACAAAGAACATTTAAGTAATTTCAACTCATATTATTTAGTAATGTTAACTCAAAGTAAGAAATTATATGTATTACTCAAACAATTTATGTTGATTGTACTTATCTTTTTAAGTAAAAACTCATGCAGTGTGTAATAGAGTTTTAACATAAATCATGAATATTCATTAAGACCAAATTATTATATTTTTTTAAAATAAAACAATTCTGTTTTTGTGCTTGAATGAAAATTTAAGGAGTTTAAAATATTTCCTAATTCATTTAAGCAAAGATTAGTAGATAAGACAACTTTTAATTGTCACTTAATTCAAAACAAATCAAAACTTGATTATTCAGGAAAATTGTTAACCAATTTTCTTTTTAAGATGCTACATCAAGTATATATAAAATTCGAAGCCCTTTCAGTAGTTGTCACATTGAAGCGTATGTAATATAGTGTTTGTTGGTGATGGTTGTAGATAATTGGCTAAATCCGAAATTGAAATAGTGTCAGTGAATGTTAGATGGGTACAAGTGTAATCATGTCATATTTTTTTAAATTGTTATCAATCATGATTACAATACTTAAATTATTTACGTTTATGTAACTCAATTTAATTGAGTAAAAATTTATTAAGCAAAATAAGTAAATTCTACTTAAAATTTCCTGTTAGAAATATTTAAAATAATCAAGGCAATTTGTTGACGAACGTTTTTGAGTAATTTCAACGATTTTTTTGTTGTTGTAAAGAAGACCCATTACATTAAAATCTGATCATTGTTGCTATGTCAGGAAGGTCTCATTTTTCAGAGCCTTTAGGAATTTTACAAATAAAAAAGCACACTTTTATCAGCCATGGATGATTGAAATAGGCCATTTTCGTCATGAATTCAAATTTATACACGTTTGCCAAGTGACAAACTATTACATTCACCTGTCAAAAAACTATTCTTTTTCAATAGTTCAATAGTCAGAATGTGAATTGTATTATTAGGCGTTGTTGATGGAGTTGGACAAACATTTGGGCTTGCCAAACCTTACAACACTTAAATCTGCAATCTTGATGTTTCTTGCTTTATTTTTATTTCTGTATAAACATATACAAAGCAGAAAATATTACAAAGTAGTAGTCCAGCAGCAGCAGCAGCAACTATAATTGTTGCCGCTGGTTTTCCATGAACCTTGACAGACAACGACTTGTGACAGATGAATGTAATAGTTCATTACTAGGAGTTTCACAAAGATGTAATTATTGCATTTAAATGCGTTACGAAAATAGCCTATTAAATGGACAATCTTCCTTTATTCATTGCTGCTATATTGGGGAGCATATGCATACCCAAATTTTGTTCTTTTGGTGGAAGGAATTCCTTTACGATTACGATAAAAGTACATTGATCATATTATAAACCAGTTGCAAATGGACTTCGCACATGTGTTTTAATCACTGAAGCTCCACTTTGTTTATTACATCACTCCCGAAAGTTTAAGATGCTTCATAAATAGTTCATATTTCCCCCTCTGAAAAGAATGCTTCCTACTTTATTGTACTATGGATGGAAGGCCAGTTGGTGCATAAATGAACAATGATCAGGAGCTGTTTTTGTATTAGGGAAATTGATGAAAGGAACTGCATATAACTGGGATGCGTGTGGAAGGCAGTTCTAGTATCCCCCTTCTATATACCACGGGGAATGTTGAGATTTAAACGCCCGCGGGCGTGTTATGATGCAAGTTCTTTGTTTTGACAGAATAATTGTAAGACGAAACATTGCATATCTAGCCGAATACACATCAGGGGTGGGGGGGGGGGGGGGGGGCCGAAAAGGGGTTCCATTACAAACATGAGGAAATGTTGAGATTCGAAAAAAACGAGAATAGCAAAGCATATTTCCTGATAAACTTGTGCTTAGATTTCAAACTTTGCCGATGACAGTTTTGAAAATATACAACAAAAGAAAAACGAAAAGAAATTAATCTCTCCATCTTTTCTCTCTCTTGTCTCTCTCTCTCTCTTCCTCTTTTCTTCTCATTCTTATCTATCTCTCTCCTGTCTCTGTCATCTCTCGATCTCCCCATACTTCTCTGCTCTCCTTTCCCATACTCCAATTCTCCTTCTTCGTACTCCCTACCTCACACACCGTCTCTCTCTCTCTCTCTCCTCATCCCCAACTTTCTCCTTTTCTCTCTCTCTCTCACGCAATACTTCATTCACTACAATGATTATATATATATATGCTTATATATTGTATTATAATCACATCATTCTTTCATTATGTTCATAGGCATGAACATGGCATACCAGCCAGTAAGGATTATTGGTTCATTTCATATATTCTTCTTATCCTCTTCCTCCTCCTCCTCCTCCTCCCCCTCCTCCTCCTCTTCCTCCTCCTTCTCCCCCCCCCCTTCTTCTTCTTCTACTTCTCCTTCTCCTCCTCCTCCTTCCATTTCCTCTTCTTTCCTATTATTATCAACACCCACTTCATCATCATCCTCATTATTATTACTATCATTGTCATTATCACGATGCTCGATTGATCTTTCACACTCTCTCTGCACATATAATTTTCATGAGTCTGAATTCACTCTATTGCACTGAAACATGCTAATAATCAAAAATTCAATCAATCAATCAGTCAATCAGTTAAATTCCCTTCATCATGACATTCTTTAACTCTCACTTTATGATCAATATGCTATCAACAACACTCTACTTCAGAACAACAAACCACTCAAAATGCTTAAAACAGGCACAATTCACCAGTCTTCAAACTTCAATATGGTGTTTCTTGAAAATAAGTTGGAATAAGTCCCAGTTTATTTTCTACAAAAACAATGCTTGAATGTTTTTTTTCTTCTTCTTTCCTCAGAAATTCAAATGAAGTAAATATACAAAAACAGTACCATGTCCATCATACTTATCTACCACATCATTATAACAGAATATTGAAAAAGAAGGGGAAAATGTCAATCAGGAACAATAACAAATTGTCAATTAACGAACGACAATTACTGCACAATAAATTTGATATGTGATTATACCTTAAACTATTTCATATCTCAAATGGTTCATAGATATACGATAGATATATACTTGCTTCTTAATACACAATGATGGAATAATTCACTCTTTAAATCGCCAATCGCTTCAACTTTGTTACAATTTTGAAGTCTGGATATGTATTGAATATGCCTCCAATGCTATCAGTCAACACAATTAAATGATTAAACTCTCTTGTAATTCAAGGATTTTTTTTTCTTTTTCATAATGCATATGAATTTAAATCAAATCTTCTAAACTCTGCAGTCAGGTTTTTCTTCTTTTTTTTTGCTTAAGTGCTCATAGGAAGTTCTTTGAAAAATGTGGCAAAAATGTCTTGTTGTAGTTGAATATGATGGCGCACTTCAATCTCTCCAGATTGTGAAGCCGGCAACACACCCAAAACTAATACCAAATTTTGGGTTTATCCTTAGAATGATATCGTCTGTTAAGAGCCAGAAAGACATTCATTCTAATGATACGAGTTAATGCCCTTATGGCTCTTACCCAACAATACATTTGATGTTGCATTGAATAATTCTTCCATTATAGACCTTCAATGTCAGATTTTGATAAAATATTTTGAGCCTTTGCAAATTTAAATAAACCATTAGCTGACAAAAATAACTATAATTTCATGCAGAAATTATGGAATTACCAATACTTAAGAAAACATTTGTTTAGGTACCATGCATATCTGTGTTAATCTTTTTTTGAAGCACTGTTTCATATGTATTAGTACGTAGTGCAAGCTTGCTTCAAAATCAGCAAGTAAATGGACAAAACACAAAATTACAAAATTCTTACATATACATATACAGTTTCCTTTTTGAAAAGATTTATATATATACAAGCACATTTGCTTTGATAATACAATAATTTGTTTATTAAAAATTATATAAACAGGAATGAGACAAAAAAAGTTTCACTTTCATGATAAAAGAATGCAAATGTACATTATTTACATTTGGACGATTGTTCAATCCACAATACATAATTTTCAATGACACAAAAACTTTGACCTGAAGAAAAGTAATAATGGCACATAAAATAGTTTCATTTGTATCAGATTTTGGCCTTTGATTCTGCCCTCAATGAAGAAATTACCTATACTGAGAGCGGCACAAAATTATATTGCAAAAGATGCACAGATCTGAGGAGCGTTTCAACAAGTGTCTTGTCAGTGATTTTGACTGGCAAATTTGCTCCCAGCCAATCACATGCAGGGATTTCAGTAGCTTATAACAGTTGTCGGTAAAAATCACTGACAAAATACTTGATGAAACGCTCCCCTGATAATACAATAAAACCTGCTGGAACAAACACTTGTATACTGACTGCATTTTAATATTCCATTGCCTAGTCTTTCTCACCGATACCTGTACACAAAGACCATCTGTCTACCTGTATATAAAAAGAGATTAACAAATACAGCAGTCTTTGTATACAGGTTTGAATGCTAATGTTCTAAAAGATATTACATACCTGTATTCTATAGGAACTCCATCTTCTAATGTTAGTTTTTGTATCCAGATACATATCGTACATCCCTTCCATTCTTTATAAAACACTGTTGAATAAGCAATTTATCCAGCACTCAAACACCATGTTTATCCTATCAAAGGACCTGGGCCCATATTCATTAAAATGCTTCGCTAACCTCATGCGAGAAATTTAGTCTGGATTTCGAAGTTCCACCTTCCTGTAAATAACATTTGAATGCAAGAACTTAACCCGTTGACTACTGAACTATCTCATTCTCATAGGCCCGAATTCTGAACTCCGGTTTAACTTAAACCGCGGTCTAAGTGTGGTTTAAACTCAGTCTAAAACCGCCCTATGAACCATAGTTGTGGAAATTATATTCTGAAATCTGGTTTAACTTAAACTCCAGTCTAGTATGGCTTAACTTTGTACAGAAATTTAGACTGGACTTACTGTTTTAGTCAGTTTTGGTTAAAGCTCTGGTTTAACTTAGACTGGAGTTTAAGTTAAACCGGAGTTCAGAATACGGGCCATAGGATTTACACAGGGATCATCCGCTTCCCGTGGGCAAGGGGTTCACACTAAGTAACTTTCTCTGTAGGAAATGCTGGTGCATGCTTAAAATAGCAACAGCCATACAGATATGATCTGAAAGGTGTAGGTGGTTTTGTATGAAGACCCATCATGCTTTGGGGACTATGTTCATATATAGAGTGACAGATGTGGGGAGTTGGCACACATGGCCCATACCACCCCCTCCCCCTTTTGAAACCCAAGTGGAATAAATACCTCAAGTAATTCCACATCGGTGTCCCACCCCCCTTTTAGGCAATATTTTGGAATAAAAAGACACCCCAAAAATCTGCTTGTCTTTTACAAAATGGATCCGTCATTTCATATATTTACAGGAAGATGACATAAAGAAATTTGAGTTATTAATTAGCTGGAATTGTTTGCATGAACATTAAATAAAATAGAGGCCCTGGAAACCCATTAAGCTACGCAGCCAATCAGAGAAACAAACCAAGTGAGTATACCAGCTATAAATGTAATCCAAACTCAGATTTACTATGTATTAAAAGAAAAGTTGCCCTTCATAATTTGAGACTAGCCCAAATGCTTGCCCACTGTATTTATTTATTCATTCTATTTATTTCTGTAGCAGAAACGAATGTATGTAACATGGATCCCATACCTAGATATGAATAGCAATTATTTTCTACCTAAGATTAGTAGTAAAGAACATCCATGAATCTGAATACATTGGTAAAACTACAAAAAATAAGGGAATAATCACCCCAAAAACATGTTTGTTCCTTATGTTTGGGTTTCCATGCTCGTATACCATATCTGAACATATAATTTTCAAATACAAATTTTGTCAAGAGATACATATATTGCAAGTATCAACACTGAAATTGCATTCTAAATAAAGGTAAGAGGGACTTGGAGCAGACTAATCAATGCATTTATGCTCTTTTATCGCTAATTTTAAAAATGTCTCATACAGGTTTGTCTGTTTTTTGTTTTGTTTTGTTTGTTTGTTGTTGGTTTTGTTGGTTTGTTTTTTTTGGGGGGGGGGATGACTTAACATCTCCTTGTTCAGCTATGCTGCTGTAAACTGCGGTGGTTTTTTTAAAGCATACTTAAGCATGCTACGCTTTGCATTTATATATCTTTTAACACGCAGATAAGTACGTATGCATAAAAGACCATTTTTGTGCACAGCTACTTTTTTCATCCTATTTTTGAGATGCTTGTTCCTCTTCAAAGACTCTTTATCAGGAGTGCAATTACAATGCAGGCATGAATTTGCCCTGTGCATAGCTTTTGCCCTGAAGAGCACATTAACATTCAAGAAAAAAGGAATAATGGACAACATTTGAACAATAAAACAATCACTCTCCAATACAGTTATAAATTGTTGCAAATGATTTTGATCATTCAAACTACAACAAAATCGGAACAATAAGCATAAGTTTTCTTAGCATAGGAGATATTTTAAGCTGAAATATTAAAATGCATTCACGAAATTGTAACTTATTGCCTTATTTCATGAAGCTGCATCAAATGCTGAAATAGGATCTCCAGGCATATTTTTAGCTGTCAAGAAATAAATTTAAAGGGAAAATTAATGCTTCACATCATTGACATCAAATTTGAGGTCTTTTTCTTTGATTATTCTAGCTTTTTAAAGAAAACAAGGGTGATAACTATTCACTTTATGGCATCAATCTTTATACCATGCAACATTATAGATTCAGAAGTAAGAATGTACACAAATGTGTTCATCCTTAAAACCAATCTTTCCAAGCACATAAGGTTCCTGCCTTTTGACAAACTACCTAGTTTATCATTGATCTTTGATAGGAAAAACTAACTTCTGATAAAGCAGGGAAAAGACAAATTCATTTGAATTGAAATCTTTCTCTTCCCCCTGCACTTTGAAAACTCATTTTATCATATCCATCTCATACGTCAATACATCGCCTTTTCAAAAGGCTACAAAAAGTCTAAATCTCTTACAAAACTCTAATCACATTGACATTCACATATCATTGCTATTGACATATTTCCAGCAAATTTCTCTTGTACTACTTTTCTTACTTCAACCTGCAGCATTGTAACATCAAAGCATGAAAGAAACAAATCAATTAATAAATAACCGTTGTCATCGTTTGATCATCTCACATTAAAGCTGGTACGTGTAATACCATAACCTGATAGATTCACCAACAACGTAAGAAGACAATAGTCCTCATGTCTTGCCTCCGTGCTCATTCAATACAAAGTATTCTTCTTCTATTGTGCTTCTAACGGAAGAACTTTCCCTCGCCAGGGCACTCGAGAAATTGCCTTACTTAATGCATCTGATATTGAAATACATGTTTATGAAATCTAAAAGCAATTAGCTCTAGGTTAGGAATATTTGTATTTACACTTGCTACTGTGTATATTTTTATAACTGTACCGTAATTTAGCTGCTCTAAATAACCTGTTTACTACCTGTAATGAACTCCATAAGCAAACAATATAGGATTCATCTTTGACTTGTCAAATGCCTCCTTGTATTTACCCCAAGGCAATCCAATATTATACAAATATCTCTGACTTGCTGTTCTGAAATGATTGGATTCTGTGGGTACACACATCTAGCCTGGATTCCACAAACTAATTTTTAAAAAAATTGAGTTTTAGCAGCATTTTTGAAGATACCAGTAAAAAAACACTAATTTAAAAAATGAAGTACATAACATTTGGCAACTATTCTGTGTTACATGTATGAGATACATGTATGCTAAAAAGTAAAAACAAAATTTAATCTAGCAGCTTACACATGGACTGGCATGTTTTCTCTGACCTATCAAAATCTGTCATTCACTAGTCATAAACGTAAATGCACACTATATCAACCCCTCTTTTCTAGGGATAATTCAATACCCCATTCTGCTTAGTAATTTCTGACATCATTTGCGACCTTCTGGTACAGAGAGTGGCATCAGAGACTGCCTTAAACTGATGACTTTGTTTATTTATTTGTCTATAATGTTTTGTTTCAACAGGGTAGCCCCATCAGTGGTTGAAATACTGCTGTAATTGCCAAAGCTCACAGCAATATTGAGTAGTTCTACATGCAAATGTCATTGAGCTCCACTAGCACTTTTGACATCCATATGATTAACACAAACTGTCAGAAAAATGCAGGGTTTATGGGATATGATGCACCACGCGTTACCCCGGGGTAGCGTTGTACCCCGGGGTAGCGTTGTACCCCGGGGTAGTGTTGTACCCGAGGTACCATAGTGTCCCTGTATTAATGAGTTGCGACATGGACGTCTCACTTTTCTGGAAACAAAATGCCGTTCAAATTCTTTCTATTGAGAACACCCAGGTGCTCATCGGAATTGAATAGAAATGTTATGTAATAGTGGAAACAAAATGGCGTTCAAATCCCCAGTTGTCGCAACTCTTTAATTAATACAGGGACACTATGGTACCCCGGGGTACAACGCTATACCCCGGGGTAATGCGTGGTGCATCATATATTGAACTACATGATATCCTTCTACTACACACACTGCACTGGAATGATCCATTTCTTAACATTGATTGGCATACATTTTGCCAAAAATGCATGTCACAAAAACATACCAAATAGTATTGCAAATCTTTGTTCTGTATCTTGATATGTATGTTTGTATGCATGGAGTATTTATATGTGTAGGATGGGGGGAGGGATACGACTGACTGAGAAAGAAAAATACAGAGAGAGAGAGATGGAGAGGTGTAAAGATGAATGTTGGATTACACACAAAGAGAAGAAAGAAGAAAATGACAGAGATGAAAAGATGAAGACATGTCATTAATTTCTACTATACTTCATATATTCTCTTGGCACTTAACAGTACATTAATGCCATTGCGAATTGCTAACAGCCCTACAAAATCAACTGTTGCTGAAAGGAGGTCACAGGTACATAATGCTTTGGGAAAGAATACTGAATACCTTTTCAATAAATGTACATTAAAAGCCGTCATTCTTTCAACAGAATCAATATACAGATAAACATGAGAACTTGGGGCTATTGTTGCAAGCCATTGGGATACAGTATTATTGGTACAAGAGCACATCTCCAAGCCAATCTCGATCAAAAGGACATCTTATTGCAAATTTTTTTTTTCGTAAGAAATTTTCCCACTCTATGGCTTCTAGCTAAACCATAAACTGCAGTCCAAATCCATATCATACTGTTGAAAACTCCTTTCCGTACAGTTCTGACTTTCTATTCATCCTTCCTCCTTTCATCAGTAAGGCCTCTGTAGTCTACTCTAACAATGCTTCCGAAGGGGAAATAAAAGGCGCTGTCCACATTACAGCATTCCAAGTCATGTCAGACTACCATGGCAACTCCAATATAACTCAGATCAAAACTGAGTATTCAAACAAAATAACAAATACCTTCCTAAGAATCAACCCTAAATCCCAGCTCTTGATAGGCTTTCACAACTGGCTTCTCCGCTCTACGCCAGCACTGTACATCTTTCATCACGTTGCAGCAAGCTCAAATCTCTGTTTTGTTAAGTTAATTTCCAGTGGTCTTATCTACTAGAAGACGGTATGTTAAGGATGCAGGAGGTTTACTTGACTGTAGCCTCAGGTTTACTGTCCACACTTGAGCTGTTGAGAGAAGGGAGAGAAGTCTAAAACATGAAATGAACAACAGGTGAATCAAAATAATAGTGAATGAATCACCTATAAAAAGGATAAAACCTCTCCTCAGGCTGGACAGATAAATACACATCAGCTCCAGGCTTTATTTCTTCAGAGATATAGGGTTAGACTTAAAGATAAAGTGGAGTTCAGGGGAACGTTTCATCAAGCGTTTTGTCAGTGATTTTTAACCGACAACTGTTATAAGCTACTGAAATCCTTGCATCTGACTGGCTGAGAGCAAATTTGTCAGTAAAAATCACTGACAAAACACTTGATTCTTGCTCTAAATTTCTTAGCATCAAAACAACACATTTCCATACAATTTCAACAGGCACAAGCTGGGTAGATATACTTTCTCAATCTGCTCATGCATTTGGGACAATTGTTAGGACATATGGAATAAAAGCTATTGAGCCGAACTACAGAATGTGCGATTTTGTCCTAATTGAGGTAGATTGGTTGAAGTCTTACCCGAGGGATGACAAAGCGAATCTTCCTTTCCTAGATGAGTTTCTATAGGGGTTGTGAAAGGATCTAGTCTTCAACATGTTCTTCACAAGTATCTAAACAAGAGATAAATCCACATAAAATTAATGCTTTGTTAATTCAATGTGCATTCAGCCATCTTCATATGGTCTTAAAGTCAAAGCATTTAATGTATTATGATATAATTATGATACTTATATATAAATAACACATCACAAAGTACTTATGTAGAAGTACTGCTGTAGAAGTACTGCTGTAGAAGTTGCTATAAGCTTGTAAAAGCATAATAGTTTTAAAATTTAAAGGATTTTTACAGCGAGAACTACTACATTACTGAAATATAATGTGATTTCCCATATCCTTTTGGGCTGATTTTTCAAACGTATGAAAGAGATAAAACAGTAACTTGAAGATCTTACTGCAGAACAACAGAGTGTATACATTTATTCAAACACCGTGTTTAAAAAAAACAGCCTGAAGGCCAAAGTTACTTACAAGAGAGACATACTGAAGCTTTTCGTCTTGCACTCATCGGAGTATACCACAAGAATCAATATACTGGAAACTAAAGGAACAAAGCGCGCGGAATATTAGACAGATTTTGATTTAGTTTCCGGTATATTGTTCGATTTAGGCTTTTTGTTCATTCTTGCGGTATACTCCGATGAGTGCAAGACGAAAAGCTTCAGTATGTCTCTCTTCAACGCCATTTTCCGATTCTGTAGTACTAAACATCTTTACTTACAAGAGTTTCAATCTTTGGTAATCGTTTGATACAGCTATCTACTTCATCCTGAGATACTTCTACAAGCACACAGTTCTCCTCCTGTGACATGAGGGGCTCATCACCATGTTGAGTCACCCATGGGTTTTCCTGCAAGGAAGATGAGGATTGTGAACATTAAAGAGAAGGTTGCATAAGCACTGGCAGAGGTGAAAGAAAGAGCTTTCTCGTATCCCATGCGGAAGAATATGATAGACGCAATGTAAAAATAAAATGTCCCACCTCTACAACACTTTCATTATGACGTACGCAGTGTAATGAGCACATTACACTGTGTGCAGAGACCATGCAACAGTAGTCTAGCAAACTGCATGGGGTTTTGTAGTATGCATTGCATGTCACATACCCAGATAAGCTTATAACCATAGAGTGATCTATCTTTGATTTATTCTTCCTTTAAAAAAATATTTGTGAGCAAGAGAACAATCACTGGTGCAAGATGAGCCAACATTAGAGCAGCGGGAGATATAAAACATAGTGCACTGGCATTCATACAGGCCTTGCCACATGTCAAGTATCTTAACAATTTTGGTTACAGCATAATGAACGTCTAATGATTGTTAATTCCTCATATTAATACTGAGTTTCTAAAATCATAAATCAAAAATTGCGAAACCCTGCCACAACTGGTGATGATACATGGATGTTAATGTCAGAAAGAATTGCTATTACCTTGAGATCAGGAAGTGTTATCCTCTTCTGTGGTTCTTTCTCTAACATTCTGGTGATTAAATGCTTGACCTCAGCAGACACCTCGATACTGTCAGGGAAGGAGAGAAAATGAAAATCAGGTTTGATGGAATCACATGGAATATTTACTTTCTGCTTTCACCTTCTTTTATTAATAAAATGTTTTACTATTCTGTTTTTGTATGGTGCATATCACATAGTTAACAATGTGCTTCCAAAAAGATTTGATTTATTACCCCAGCTCTAGTCTAGCTGCAAGAATTTCTTCCTACTGGTTACAATTTAGGTTATCAGGGTCGACTGTGTCAAATGTTGATTAATGTCTCGCCAAAGGATGTTGGTGCTGTGCCAGGGAGTCAAACCCTGCAACTTGATATCCACAGTCCCAAAAGGACCATGGCCTTATATCATCACTGGCTGGCATGGAACAAGATGGCACTGGGCAGTCTATGGCTAGCTATCCTAGATTATAAATACTGGGGCTGTATTCTGAAAACTATGTAATCCTTTATGTTAGGGAAAATGATGTTAATTGTAACAAACTGAAATTGCAGGAAATAAACTCTGATCATTTAGTGCTTGCACAGATATTTCTTTTAAGTATACATGTACACAGCAAGCTTTACACAGAAATTAATTAACCATTGACTTGTCCTCATATTTCATTTGTTATGACAATTAACATTGTTTTACTAACATAAAGGATAACATAGTTTTTCAAATAGCATCCCAGGGCCCCGTTGCATAAAACTTACCATTAACAGTAACTTTGCCATCAATGGTAACTCCCATGGAAATGTATATTTTGATTGGCTGTTGAGTGACTTTGCCATGGTAGTTACCATTGATAGCAGTTACCATTAGTGGTAAGTTTAATGCAACAGGGCCCAGAACCCAGATCATGATGCATTCACAAGCTTCTTATTTTGCAGTAGTTTTCAGAGGAACTTAATCTTACTCTTCTGGAAACGTGACAGGTTGAGTTCTTATCTTGTTATGAAGGCCTAGGATAAAATTGTCCTGAAAGGGAACCTGCGAGAAAGAGAGAAGATCGAAAAATGATGATCAAATAAAGGAGTATTCATATCTAATGGAATATTAGAGATATGCACTAGTAACATGTACTAAAAAAACAAAGTTATATTCCATCAGTAGTATGACCTAAGAAAGACATTTCATGGATACTGTTAGGTCTTACTGCTTTATGTTTGTAAACAAATTTTTAGGCATATATACTCCCAGTGTTAATTTGTGCTCGAACTGTAATGAAAATCACAAGTCAGAAAAAATTGGAACCAGCAGGATTCAAACCTGTCATCTACTGCTTGCCAGGCAGCGACTTAACCACCAGGCTATTCTGGTTCACGGCCAAGTCACGATGAACTGGAATCAAATACCCAAGATCCTCTTCTTTCTGACTCATTAATATATTAATGAGTCAGAAAGAAGAGGATCTTGGGTATTTGAAATTCCTGCACATTGTTCTAAAAAATAAGTTACCTGGACTTACTTTGAATTTCCTACCAATCCTTTGTCATGAATAAATGTAGCATCTAAAAAAACAAAGTGCGGATTGTAGTGATTTACCTGACCAAAGAGAAAGCAGTAAAGCGTACAGCCCATGGCCCACACATCTAAGGCCCGTCCACCATACTTGTTGGACTCCTCTAGCAAGGATTCAGGGGCCATGAAGGCTGGAGTACCCACAGTGTCTGACAGCAAGGCATCGATGCCCTCAAACTTATCACTAACTCCAAAATCAGCAATCTAGGAGACAAAAAAAGTAGCATTCAACAAATAACTTCAAGGCAGTTAATTTTCACATTTGTCAACATCATGAAATACAAATTTCATAGATGTAATTAAAGGGACATAACAGAAATCAGAAGAACTATTAAAATCAAAATTCTAAGTAGTAAAATAGCTGGACAGTCCATCGTATCTAGGGACAGATCTTGTAAAATCAGTAGATGATCTGAGCATTCCATTGGAAGTTAGTCGCAATCTAAAGCCTCAAGTCTGACAATTTATCACACCTGCTTTCAAGGAAAAATCGGCGGATGGTGCGATTTTCCAGTAAAACAACATTGGTCCTGCATCAGTAAGCCCGTTCACAATTATAATTTGCGCATGTGCAGATTACGAGTACAATCGACTCTGTAAGCTTTCATAGTGTGCACGCCAGTATGATTTTACTTGTAAAACAGGTAGCGCGTCCACCAAAACAAATGCGCATACGCGTACAAATTCTGGTCATTTTAGGGTCACCTGTACCATGAACTAATTTACGAAATGGCTTATTGCTCTGGACTTTATTTTGCCAAATATGTAGGGATAGGGTTCGATTGCATTTAAGATTATGGTTAGGGTTAGGGTTAGGTTATTCCAGGGTGTTTTTTTTTAGGAATTCAGTGTACAAAATGACTGCGGAGCAATTGTCACAGGAGCATGTGTGGTATAATCAATTTTTTCCCGCAGGAACTCTTGCAGGACTGTCTGTGAGCTGTTGATTACCTTACCTTCACATGATTGTCTTCATCTAGGAGTAGATTGGAAGGTTTGATGTCTCTGTGGATCACCTTCTGGTAATGTACTGTCAGGTGGAAAGAACAAGATGAAAAATGAATACAAAACATAGAAATATATCAGCATTAGCCCTTCAGGACAATCATACACAGAATACTTACAATACTTTTTAATCATAACTCTTTTAAAACAGATGAAGACAGCGATTGAAAACAAATGTTTTGGATGAAATTTTAGATATAGTGTAGCACTGGGAAAAAACACTTCAACAATACAAGAGAAAATCCATTTATATTTTCAACCCAACCAACCAACCAACAAACCAACTACCTTAATGACCGACCAACCAACGAAACAACAAACCGACCAAGTAACCCACCCATACAGGACCATGGCTGTGTTATGCATACATGTACATCTTGGTAAAACTCTTCTTATTAGAGTCCAGTGCGAGAGAGATAGACGATGAGATGAGGGGGTGAAGCAGAGGGTCAAGAAGGGGTTACTTACAGAACTCTATCCCCTGTACGATGTCCCTGAAGTATGTCCAAGCCAGCATCTCACTCAGAGGATTGTCTGAAGGCACCTCCATCACAGGACTAAAAGGGGTAAAGGTATGGGGATGTCAAGTGTCAAAATAGTAAAGAAATACATTTGAGCGCTGTTCATTAGTTGACATGGACAACTTCTGAGAACCTCTTTACTATTGACATCATTTCAATGTCTCTATTCATATTAATAGTATCTATTTATTGCTGGAAATAGTTTGATGAAAGGATTTACTTTGGAAAGCGCATAAGGATAAGAATGTAAATCATACAATATAAACTGAATGATATATTCATTTTTTTTCTTATCCATTTGAGAAAGAAATGGGGTTTTCACAAGGAAAAAGATATTCTCTACTTGTTTTCAATTACTGGACTAAATTTGGAAATGTGAAATGATAAAGGGAACTTCTCATATAACATCATCATGCTGCCGTTTTAAGAGAGCATCTCAAAAGTGATCAAACTTTTGAATTCATATCTTTCTGCAAGATTGCTTCCTTTCTAGCAAACTTGCATGGATTAAATTTCATCAATTTAAAACAAAAAGCCTCAATACTAGAAGATAAAGTCTCCCTTTAACTCTTACTGTGCCAAGGAGTTTAGCTCTCTTCAAAAATGTTACCAAAATGTGATCAATGCTTACTTTTTTAATGTCTGCACTTCATTAACCATCTATTATTTCACAAAATATTGTGTACAAAACTTGTAGGAAATTTATTACCATTTCTTATGAAACCAAACATTGTTACTTTATCCAACTTTATGCATAAGAATTACTGAAAATTACATTTGAGTTTCTTTTTTGTCAGTTATATTTTGGTTTCTCTTTTGTCTACTGTTGTTTAATGTTGAAATAAGGTAATATCTTTTTAAAAGTCTGCAATTTTCTCTGAAATTTTCTATGGTAGCATATAATTATAATCATATATTTAGAATGTTTGATTTATGCTCAAAATTTTGTGGTTGAGCAATTGGTGAATGAAAATGACAACTCTATATGTCACATTTACGTGCCATTGGCACCGAAAGAGTTAACACTGGGCGGGCAGACATTAGCAGGAAATTGACCTGCTGCTAGATGGACCACAGCCAAATACGGATAAAAACCAAACTCTTAAATGATTAGATCTAGATTTCCTGTGCCAAGTCCTGTTCTTTTCCTCCAGCTATGGATGATTTAAGTAGCACCCAGTGAAATCCTTGATTTCACGGTCTTCCAGGGCTCTGGAATTGGAACAGTTTGGTGGAATAAAGATAAAAGATACAGAGAGAGGAACATTGGAAATAAAGGACAGAAAGAGAGAGCGAGAGAGAGAGATAGAGAGAAATAGAGAGAGAGAGAGAGATGGGAAAGAGAAGACAGAGAGGGAGAGAGAGAGAGATAGAGAGAGAGAGAGAGAGAGAGAGAGAGAGAGGGGAAGACAAGAGAGAGGGGAAGACAAGACAGAGAGGGTGAGAAAGGAAGAGGAGCACAAGAAAAAGAGAAAGGAGAGAATGGGAGAGGGTGAAAGCAAGGGAAAGCGGGGGAGAACAAGGGAGCATGGAGAGAGCAAGAAAGAGAGGGCAGGGAGAGAGAAAGAAAGGGGAGACCAAGACAGACAGAATAAGCGACAAGATATATAATATCATTTTTATATAAGCATCTTTTACTCACCCTTTCTCTACCAGTTCAAAGACCATGTAGAGGTAATCTGTGTTTGGGTCATCCAAAACCTAAAAAAAAAGAGAGAAAACCAGAAACCATTAGTGCTTCAAACAAATTATTGATGTCATGTTTACACATCATTTTTGACTGATATATTGGTATATTATAAAACTCACTCCTAGACCCTAACAAAATGATTGGTCAAATTCATTCACATGAGATTTACTTATTGAGACTATATGTGTTTTTAAATAAAAAACATGTTGTAGTTCCATTACTATTCAGTTAGCCTACTAAACCTGGGATTATTTTTTAATGATGACATCAACCAATATCACACAGGATTTACCTTGTCTACAATAGAAGTGTTTTTGAAATTTTGTTCAAACGTGTTCCAAATGCCTGCAACTATATGAACATCAAAAGAATTATTCAACAACCACTTTACGAGAGTTTACACACAACCTGTACTTGCAGAATAGTCTAGTAATGGAAACAGAATATTATCCAAGATGCTATACCTCAACAAGCTTGACAACATTTGGGTGGTCTAGTTTCTTGAGGATTGCAATCTCTTGGTAGACTCGGTCTAGGGGTGTCTTAGGCACCTTGTTGGGTTTCCCTCCCCGCGGTGGTGGGCGCTCTGTAAAATACAAATATAAGAATATAACAGATGTTTCTTGAGTTTATGAGTAAATTCATCATGCATTATTTATACCATATCTAAAATTTCTAGAGCAAACACTGACAAAATAAATATCTCATCACTGATAAAATAGAACATTCTATTTTTTTATTATGGGTGAGTGTAATACTTTGGGCCTCTTTTATTCCTGGGATTTGTTTATTTATTCAATAATTCTGACACCATAGCCTGTGCCCTCTGACCTTTCCTTTAAATGATTCTGAGAATATTCATGCCTTGTTCCCTATTAATTTTTCAAAGTCGGAAATACCTATATTATTTCAAAAATTCATGACCATTCTAGTTTCTCCATGGAATCCAGTTCTTAGAACACTTATCCACTCTACGTTTCCAATCTCCTGATTAATCTTTATATTATCCTTGGATAAAAGTTCTTGGAAAAGTCATCTACTAAATGTTTCCTGTAGATCCATTGTACAGAATCCAGTTCAAAGAACACTTCTCCATTCGATACTTCCTGTTTTGTCTCTTGAGAGTCGGAAGGCCATTAACACATATATCTTTACATACATGTAACACCTCTTTAGCTCTCAGCAGACGGTATCATGATTAATATATACATTGATCTGTTAAGAGCAAAAAAGCCTTAACTCTGTGTTGAAGTATATGAATTAATGCCCTTCTAGCTCTCTCTCTCTCTCTGCAGACAGTATGATTAATATGTACTAGTAGCTTTTGAAGCGAGACAAGGACATCTTGACACCTTAATGAAAGATGTGGTATGTTCTCCTCCATAGCAACCGCATCATCAGGTAACATGGAGAGTGTGACCAAACGCTTTTCCTTCTGACATGCTTAAAGCCACCATAGGACTTAACCCTATCAGGACCAAAGTCAACAACACTATGTACAAAGTGAATAGTATTTTAGTCTTGTGGTAACGAGAGGGTTAAAAGAAGACTTCAAAGCCCATGTACATGTATAGTTTTCACTGCGCTTCATGGAGACTGACCAAATGCTTTTCCTTCTGACATGCTTAAAGCCACCATAAGACTTAAAAGAAGACTTCAAAGCCCATGTACATGTATAGTTTTCACTGCGCTTCATGGAGACTGACCAAATGCTTTTCCTTCTGACATGCTTAAAGCCACCATAAGACTTAAAAGAAGACTTCAAAGCCCATGTACATGTATAGTTTTCACTGCGCTTCATGGAGACTGACCAAATGCTTTTCCTTCTGACATGCTTAAAGCCACCATAAGACTTAAAAGAAGACTTCAAAGCCCATGTACATGTATAGTTTTCACCTCGTATCATGGAGACTGTGACCACATGCTTTTCCTTCCAACATGTTTAAAGCCACCATAAGACTTTTAAAGGAGAGTTCCAAGCACATGAATGGTTCTGGTAGGCTCAAAACCTTCTCTATCAGATCACTTTGATTTTAGTTGAAAAATAAGATATATGTACTAACTCTCTCTTTCAGACATTTACAAATGCAAAACAGAGAGAGAGCGAGAGAGAGAGAGAGAGAGAGAGAGAGAGAGAGAGAGAGAGAGAGAGAGAGAGAGCGAGAGAGAGAAAGAGAGAGGGAGAGAGATAGAGAGAGAACAAGAGAAAGAAAGAGAGCCAGCCAGACATACAGACACCTTTCTAAGCAATTGAGACTGGTAATTGCTTTTCAGCACACCATCTCTCCATTAAATATATGTGAAGCTATACAACAAGTAGGTTCTGTCACCAGTCTTTTTTTACACATGCACACCTGTTTCATAAGCCAGAGCTTGCCAAGTTACTTGGTTGCCCCGGGCAACCACAAGTAGGTTACTGCAGAATAGTCAAATGTCATCCAAGTCAAGACATAAGCAATGCTAAGCAATCCTCAATTTCTCTTACTTCTTTAAATTTGCATTTCTTCCTGCCACTCCATTTCAATTCCAAGCTATATTTCCTTCTCCCTTCATTTTGTTTCAATTTCAAGTTTTATATCCTCCACAACCAATGTTACACAATGCTGCCTTTGACCAGATACAGACACACAAAGCCAGACAGGATCACATAAAAGGTTTTTCTGATTCCTGGCTTACCTATGCACACATCTGTGTATCACATGCACAACTAGTACAAAAAAATCCATTAATTTTGTGTGTGATGAAATGGATGTGAAAGCATCCATATATGGAGCTGTGTGTATGTGATTGTTAACAATATCACATTTGGGTTAGATGTGAACATACCCCTCATGGTGATCTAAAGTCCCAACAGAGCTTTTTTGTAAAAATTATAGTAATTACATGTATATTATGCATGGTGTGTACACAAATAAAGAGGGATAGAGTACTGCATCAAGATTTGAATATGTCTTTCCCCTTTCTAGGACACCAAGAAATAAGCCATGGCCCAGACGTAAATAATCATATCTGATTGATACACGTCTGTAAAAACCCAATTACACACACACACTCTACTCTTAACCTTTTCTCTTGTGGGTCCAGAGCAAAATATTGGGGGGGGGGGGGGGTTCTATGCACTTCGGACCCTTGTTTAAATGTTGCTAATGGGGATTGTTGAGGTTGGATTTGTACAAGACCCATTTATGTAAAGCAAAGGATAATCTATGGAAGATATGAACAGACCCTACAGCAATTACGTCTGCATGAGTATTTTTTTTGGGGGGGGGGGGGGGGGGAGGGGGAGGGGAGACAGAAACATACACTGAGTCAGAGGTGAATACATGTGAATTATAATGCAGTATGATAATAAATCTTCCTTCATTCTATTCGTTTGACTCTTTTGTTTCACTTCCTTAGAAGACTACACAATATCTCAGGAAGATGTGAATGGACCTTTAGCATTATACGTATGTATGAACACACACACCCACACACAAGGATACCATAATGTAGATCAGTGGTGGAGTTATGGGGGCACAACTTCCCCCACCCCCTTGAAACCCAATCGACTTACCTAAGTACACAACAAAATATTTCCCCTTTAATTGTGTAATTCCTAAAAATCATGCCTCTCCCTTTTACAAAATCCCTAATCCACCCTTGATGTAGATTACAGTTATATCATATGACTAGGTTTCTTCACTTTCTAGGAGACCTAGAGATAATCAACGAAAGATAAATCAAGCCATTATACTTCTATACACTCTAGAATTACATTTATCTTGAATTCTGTGAGAAAGAAATGTGCACCCTAGATGGGAGGTGTGACAAGAAACACATAAGAGTCAGAGTAGAGCATCATTTGACTGCCTCTTTCAATATTCAGTAAGATACATGAGACATAACATTTTTAAAAATATTTAACCTGTGTTTATACCACAAAACAAGATTCATGTTTAGTCTATTAAACAATAAGTAATTTATAACACATAAACATTCTCATATCCTTATTCATATAAGCACAGATTTATTGACTTTTTGTCTCAATCATTCTGTTTTTTTTTTTTTTTTTTTTTGGGGGGGGGGTAGGTTTTGAGTTCTTACATTGGTTTGCTTTGTTAGTTTGCTTTGTTTATATAAAGTATTTGTTTATATATTTTTAACATTATTTTGGGGGGAGGGGGTTGTTTTGTTTTGTTTGCTGTTTTGCTGGAGCTACATAAGATATTAACATACTCACAGCTATGAACATGTCTGGAGTGATATGTGTTCTGTGTAGTTCATATTTCACACAAAGAAATATCATAAGCTGATCATAAGATCGCCATGTCTGACCAACTATTCAATATTAAAATTATATTAAAATCAACACCACAGGTAGACAAACAATGATTGTGGCAAGACATTCTTAAGTTCGTTATTTTTTTTCATCCAATTGTAATGAGTCTTTGATGGGTGTAATGTATTGCTTGATAATCTGCAATAAAACAGCTGTGAAAATACCAAAGATAAGGCACATCATTTATCACATGGAATGCCTCCATGGAAGCTTTTAAGCCATGGTGATTAATGGGTGCATTAAGCAGAATGCATGCAACATATCCCCTCAACTTACCTCTTATTTTTCAGCTTTGTTTTCATCCCGTGCATGCTATCCAGGCAAGATGGAATAAATATTGAATTTCAATTTGCTATCTATGTATATAGAAAGCAACATTTGCTCTTGTAAACTTGATCAAAGCCAGTCAACTTTTAAATTGGTTGTCAAACTTTCCAAATAACATTTAAAGGTAATGTACAGTGTGGATGGATGAAGTTGAGGAATTTATTTTCATGTCATCAAAAGTATAGGGTTATGGTTAGGCTTGGGGAAGTCGCGGCTAAATTGAAGGTTCGGTCGAGGCTAAAGGACTGGTCACATGTGTCTGATAACGATAGCGATAACGAGATTTTCAATTAAAGGTACACCCTAATGTATAGCGTGTTCGTGTAAATCTTGTTAAAGTTATCCTTATCGGACAAATATGACCAGCCTTTAAGGGTTATGATTAGGTGATTGTATATAGTGTTTGGTCCGGGGTTGTCGTTAGGGATTAGGATATTGTAGGATAGTGACAAAAGTTGCCGGAGAATGTGTCATAAACAACCCTTCGTAGGCATCAATGTTACACCTACTATTATTTATTTTTATGTTTATGTTTATTGACACATAGATGTGTTTATGAATTTATGTTTATGTTTGTAACCTTTACCATGTAAATACAACAAATTTCCATACCAAAAATGGACAATAAATGAACCTATACCTATACCTATTTCTCTCTGTCTCTCTGTCTCCATCTCTCTGTCTCTCTCTCTCTCCATCTGTGTGTGTGTGTGTGTCTCTCTCTCTCTCCATCTCTCACTCTTGAATTCATCCTTTGAAACAAGATGTGGATACCATAACACTTAAAGAGCGATGGAATAGACCCTCCACCCTTAGCAACAGCCTCATTAGTGAACCCTTAGAGACATTCATCAACAACACCAAGCACAGAAAATAAAACTTAGTTTAACATGCTTGCATAAAAAGATGATCTTGTGCTTAGCAACCGCATCATTAGGTGTCCATGAGACTTTGACCAGTAATACATGTATGATGCACAGTAAACAGAATATAGTGTATGTCTATAAAAGATGAAGTTGAGTTCTGGTCATGTGATTACATGGTGAAAGAAAATTTCGACAAAGTATTGGGAAAAATTGGTTATGTATTAAAAAAGAATAATTAGGACTTGCTAAAACTTACAAACAGTGAAAAGGACTGTACATACATGTAAATAAGTGTATATGGGACTACACACACACATGTGGCATCAAAATTTTGTCTGAAGTTTTTGAATATTTCTAGTCGTATTTGGAATATGAGTGCCCTTTAAGAATAATCCTTTTCAGGGGACATTGCTAATAAGATATTCTTCAACTGGAGCATGAAAAGATTGAAAAAGCTTCTAAGAAATCTTTCACTTTTACCAAAACTAAACCTTCTCTCTAAGATGCTTCTGCCCTTAGAAACAGCATCATCAAAGGTCCCAGACATTCAAAACAGTTACAGGTCAAAGCACAATAGTTCTTATCTGCAAGGAAAACTCTCCTCCTCCTAACAATATCATTAGGTGTCTAAGAAACTTTGGACAGTCATAAAGAGAGTAGATAGAAAATTACTACGTAACACCTACAAAGATATGTAAACACCTCATCTTCCACTTCAATTAACATCTCCTAGAGCTAGAGATTTTCTTGAGTTCTGCCTCGCTGTGAGAAAAGGTAGCCACTATCGTACAGAATTTTGGCCCTAAAAATCTAGTAGAAAATACCATGAAACAATATTTGTACAAAGTTAAAATGTATTGGTTACATACATAGATATGCACATTTTCTAACTACATTGTAAGGAGTAAGGATACACACATCTGGACTGTTAAAAATATGAAATTTGTGCAATTTTGTCCATCGCTTCATTCTGCCAATTTAGCACGGATTTGACTAAGTATAATTTACATCCATAATGATGCTCCTCTTGAGATATTAGAATTCAAATACATTTTAATGGACACTCTCAATAATATCATGATTAAGACATGTCAAGCATCAAGAATGTACTGATCTCCAAGAAAGACTGCAGTTTCCATGGCGATATTCTGCCTTTAACGTGGCTCAAAGGGAGGTGTCAGTCTGGTCACAGGTCTCAGAACATTTAATGAGGCAAGGGGTAGATTCTAACGATTATTTCTCATTGGATATCCAGGCATGCACATCACACTTCAACCCGTTTCCGGAAACTTAAGCTTCAGCATCTGACTGATACCATACAGTGTCAAACTCCCAAAAGGATCTGCATTGCAACTGTCAATGCAGTCTAGACTTCAGTCCTCCCTTTAGAATGGTCATCTAAATGGTTATTTTTCAATAAGTATATGGAATAAGAATTCTCTTCATAACCACAGTACAAATTGCTCTAAAATCATAAACATCATCATAACCTGAGGACTGATTTTCTTCTTCAAAAATTTCCTTCCATTATCAACACTAATTACAATCTTGCTTCAAATAACTTTTTGGACTGACATTTAACACATACTTTCAAATGCTACCCAGTGCCTTTAATTCTGCTATTGCACTGTGCCTGATGGTCATGTGACTAAGCGTGGACTCCTTAAGCCCTGACAGTCACATCCATCAAGAAAATATCAACAGACAACCAAACAGCAGACTTAACACCTTTTGCAAACTATGGATCAGCAGCACTCCTCATACCCTTTCGCATTAAAGGCACCAGTCAATAATGGCTGAATAACATCATCGCCTCTGGGTCGGTTCAACTACACACCAATCCATCACAAAATGATTGGACTTGTGTGAAAGTTGCTGGGAAAATTCAACGCGTTGAACACAATAAAAGTTAAAATAACCTCCAATTTATGATAGCTGGCCTAGTATAGATTGTCTTCAATGTAAACACAATAAGGCAAGAAACTGCAAAGCTCACACACTTCTTATCGAGAATGGCTTCCAAAATATTGTCCACTTGAACTGCGCATTATCCTTTACTCACTATCTTGTCACTTGTATATTTTCCTGACTCTTTCAAAAGGTAAAAACAGTTTATAACTACTTCTCTCCCCCACTCTCTCTCTCTTAATACCCTTTCCTCCCCCCCCCCCCCCTCCCCCCCCCCCCAATTAAAGAACCCCCCTATTTCTGTTTCTCTCCCTCCGATGCTCTTTTAGGGAAGTGTTTTTAAAAACCCAAAATAGAATCTCAAGAGTTGAAGAAATAACACCCTCAGCATACTGTCTGATCTCTCTCTCTCTCTCTCTTTCTCTATTTTCATCACTGCCCCTCCACCTCTCTTTCTCACTATTTTCCTTTTCTTCTCCCTCTTGTTTTTCCTCTTCATCCCTCTTTCCCTCTGCTCTACATGTACATTGTATGTCTATAATGTCCCCCTCCCCCCTCATATACAACTCTGCCATTTATTTACTTTCCTCTTTCCATTCTCTCTACCATTGCTTCATCACACTCTCTCCCTCAATTCCCACCTCCTTTGCTCTCTTCTCTCTCTCTCTTTTCTCTCTTTCTTACTTTCTCTCTCTCTTCCCTATTTTCTTTGTGGCATCTCTCTCTCTCCTCACCCTCTTTCTCACAACCTTTTCTTATTTCTGTCTCCATTCCTTTTCTCTTTAGTTCTCTCTCTCTCTCTCTCTTCCATGAGAATGACTTTTATCTAACATCCAAAAGGCAGCGAGCGGCCGTACAAGAAGCACAGTTTATCATCCACATTTAGAATGACATGCACGGAGGGCAAGATTACGGACCCAAATTCAATTTAGCACACATTACGATTGCAGGCTCACACTTGCCTCACCAAGCAAATTTTCATGAATATGGACATCGCAGTGTGGATTTCTTGCCAGCTACCGCCGTTCGCACATCGCCCGGCACGGAAGGTCAAAGCCGGGCAGAGTAATGATTTTGGAGATCGCCGTCTTTTTTTCCCCTCTCGGAAGTTGTTGTTGTGTGCGCATGCATGCACGAAAAGATCAACACCGGATGTATGCTATGTAACTAGATCAAAGGGCGTTCAATATGCATGATATAACAAAAAGCTAATATTAGAGTGTCAAGTAGTAAACAAATGGTTTTATAACTCTAATGATCACTCAACTTCAGTGAAAAGCAACAACAACAAAACAAACTTTGCAGCCATTTTGCATTAGGTGCAGTCACACTGGCAGAAAACTGAGGGTAATCTAATTTCTAATTTCTAATTTCTTTAAAATCCTGTAGTTTTGCAAGTATGACCATAAATATTTCAAAAGCAGTATACTGGTGAATCTTCATATAAACATTCTCATAGAAATGTGAGAAATTTGATCCATAGAATTTAGTTCCTCGTAAATATTGCCAATGTGACATCAAACTTGGTATAGTATGTTGTTCTTGTGACTGAGACCAACCCTAAGCTACATGTAGGGGTGTGCATAACTAATCTGTGCAAATTTTATGGACTGTTTAAGGCATTCACAGTGGCAAGAGAAACTTCCTGTAGTAAACATATGGAGTAGTTTCATAATTTGAACCCATTGTGTAAACTTGTCAAATTTCTTTGAAGTTTAGCAGTGTGACTGCACCTACCATAGTATCTTGATGTTTCTATTAAACAGCAATAAAAAAATCCGACAAACTGGTTTCAGGGGTTTGAAAATCCAATGCTTAGGCTTTAATTTTCAAACTCAATTTGAATTTGTGAATGAGATGCACCGCAGTAGCTGGGTGTAGCTCCTCCCCGGTGGCTTACGGAAGCTTTCCTCGCCGGGAGACGAGAGGGAGATGGCATAGGTTCAAATACTCGGGATGATTTTGCTTAATTTGATTATGAATTGTGTCGTAGGATGATGGAGATAAGAGATGGTGTTGGGAGTTAAAAGGGGGTGGAGTTGGATTAAGTTGGGAATGGGGCCACCCTAGGCTGAGAGGGAGGAAGCACAAGAGGACATCAATGAGTAGAAGGGAAGAGGAAAGAAATAAGAGGATGGGAATGGAGATGAGAGAAAAGGAGGAAGAAAGAAAGGAAAAGAAGAGAGGGAGGGAAGGGAAAGAGAAGAAGGGAAGAGAAGTAGGATAGAGATGGAAGGAATGATAGGAAATAAATGGATTAAAGAAATAGAAAAAGAACAAATGAAATTAGGGAAGAAAGGGAGGAAGAGGAGATGAGAAGAAGAGAAATGGATGGAAAAAAAGGATGAAAGAAAAAATGCAAATAGGATAGAGATGGAAGGAATCATGATAGGAAAGAAATTTCCTTCTAAATTTCACCTCATAGGCAAGCATATCATACATCACTTTTATTTTTTTCTAATTCTTCATATGCAGACTTCACTTTATAATCGAACACTTGGTCTACACATGGATATATCCATTTTTAAAACTTTTATATTTGAGTTGCTTTCCTAGATACTTTACTTCGTCATAGATAATTTAATGTATGACCTCAGTAAGGCAGAGATGTAGTCCACAATTTCTTCTTTTTTGTGTTATTTACCAGAACTGATTTCGCCTTGTTGAACATTTAGTCAAGGGTAGCCCCTGTTGTCCCCTGAGAGAACCCGCCCCCTGGCGGTGGAGAGGTTAACGGAGGGCAAAAGTGGATGGGGGCCCTATCAGAGATGGAATTATGTGTGACGCATCCCTAATTGGTTGGCCACATGCCCAATCACATAGACACACAGATCCTCTCTGTTACATTCTTAGACTGATGATACGTGGCCATGTGCGAGCATGTTGCGCGTTTCAATCAATGCAGGATCTGTTCACATCTGCACGTACTGTATATGAATAAGCCCTTCCTCGTAGGACCACAAAGTCTGGTATTACCCGAGTGGGTAGGGGCATCCATAAATGTGGAGATTCGGCAATATGTAAATGTTTGCATGCTTTTGAATCAAGGCAGCCTCTGTTCACATTTGGATCTTCCTGAATATTCTCTCATAGGATATATTTGAAGTTTAGTACCGTAGGAAAAACCAGGGTGAATGTAGGAACAATAATTGGAAGGGTGTTTTGACAGTGTTTTATCTTCAGAGGTGATGCTGACAATTTTCATTTCTTATTTATGCATTATAAATAAAATAATGAGAAGGTTCTGCTTCTATACTAGAAAAAAACATTTGTCTGGAAGCTTTTGAAATTTTTGTTCCTATTCACCGTTTTACGATACTGCATAAGTGGAAAAGCATATATGGAAATGCTGCCATATGTGAGCATTCGCAGACGTGTGTTTCATGCAGACTCTGTTCACATTCCGTGAACTAAAAGCCTTCCTGAATTTTCTACCATGAAGAGAGTTGGTGTTTTGAATTTTTGCACTGCCTGATTGGCTAGACACATGCGGAAAGTGCCAGAGTGCATTAGCAATGGGAAACAACTTGACATTGTTCAGATTCTGAGAAGAAATGTGGTAAATGACTGTGATTTCATGTTCAAGAACTTATATCTCTGAATCAAAACAAAAGACTTGAGAATACAAACCATAAAACCAATGTCTTAGTGCATGTAGCTTAGTAGACAAAGGGCATGTTTGTTTTGGCAATGTCAAAACAACACATTAAATTGTTTTTTTCCCCTTTGTGGAAATGATATTCTTCCTGCTCCATTTGTGATGAGATTTTTGGCACACTTACTCATTAGAATGCCAAGAATAACATAACAGCATTAACTACAGGTATACATAAATATTTCTTATTCATTTTCAAGTCAAAATTGTATGGTAAAACACACAGGGCTCTCCATCATACATGATATTAGTTGATAGAAAGATCTCATTTGCACTATTCCCATTAAATATTTGCAACAAAACACCCAATGTGTGGAAAGGGAACTGCCTCCCCTAGCACAATACTGCATGTAAATAAATGTTCCAATGGAAATATGAAAGGTTCAAGTTCATAGCAAACAGCACAAAGGTCATTTTCCTCCTGATGCATGTGATAAAGCAAAGACTGACACAGAATTAATGTCTCAAATCTCTCTCTCTTTTAAAGTCACGGTGAGAAGTGCTTTAAGCTTTGCACTATCAAGTTGGGGGAACAGTGAATCCAAAATGTCTGGATGAAATATTTCTCACAAAAATCAAATCTGAAGAGAATCAAGGCCTATTTTGTGTTGCCCAACCAATAGTGTTGTGGTGCATATTACAGCTAGGCCACATGAACATACCAATTTTTTTTTCTTTTTTTACAATAGAGACATATAAACTGCAATAGCGTCTGTTTGGAGCCAGAAGGGCAGCAACTCTGTCAAAATGATGGGACTTAACACCCTTCTGGTCCAAACAGATGATATGTGGATATTGGTATGTGCTCCACAGCAGGTTTCCGCACCAAATATACATGCTCTGCTGCATAAAATGAGCTTTGACATATATATGCTCTGCAAAGAGTAAAGAATGATGTTGTTAGATTTATATAAGTTTCATACTGAAAAAGGTTTTTTAACTGCTTCAGGTTGACTAGAAAATAAAAATATTTTATATTTTACCTACAAATGTCTAATTACTGTGCCATTGTGCCGGTTGCCACAGACTCTACACACAAATCTCATAGAAGGGTATTTATGTGGCAAACAAAGAGTTAATGTACTCTACAGCACAACCAATGTGAACATCTCCCCCCGAATTAGTCAATTTTTCTGTCATCCAATAATTCTAACTTGGCAAGCAAAGCTATACAGGCTTATCAGTTAGACGTGACTACGTGCACACCTCCCACAGGAATTAGCATGCTAATCCACCTGCCCTTAACCAGACTTGAACTGCTGCCAAACTTTTAGACGAAAAGAGTCCCACTAAAATTGTGAAAATTTACACACGTCTACATGTGTAGGCTGAGCAAGAAATGAAACGATGGAAAGAGAGAGAGAGAGAGCGACAGAGACAGACAGACAGACCTGTTCTGATTTTATGAAGTATTTAGTACAGAAAAAAACACATTCCGATTTCTTCTTAATGAAAATTCAGGATGTTATAGTGACGATTTTGGTCCAGTTTACCATAATTACTCCATAATTTTTGGACCCTGTTTTTCTCTCTTGTTCTGTTCTTGTCATTCTCATATACCAGAGTGCACTCTCATTCTCGTTTTACCAACATCACCACTATCATCATCATCATCACTATCATCATCATCATCATCATCATCATCATCATCAGCAGCAGCAGCAGCAGCAACAGCAGTAGCAGCAGCAGCAGTAGGATCACCAATATCATCACCATCACATTATCTTGCTTATGCCAGTAGTCTAGTACTCACTTGCAAATCCTCCTTTCTTGATCAGTTTCTTCTTGGACAGGATTTTCATTGCCTGAAAGAGCAAAAAGGAAATAAATAAAAGACGTTCAATCATTCACTTTAACAAACATTACTTTAAAAAAGAAGAAGATCTTTCAAGAAATCAAATCCCGAGTATTGCTTCTCTATTTTATCAATGAATTAGACCCACAACTATCTAAAATATAGTCCATAATGCATGAACAAATTCCTGTTAAAGAAATAAAAATCTAGCCTTTCTCAAACCCAAGACATTGCATTCGATTTCCTGGGTGGGAATTTTCATCCACAGCTTGGTAAGGGTTAATAATGCAACTTGAACAACCACTATCAGTATGCATCATAAATTAGGAAAAAGGAAGATGTCAGGAACCATATTAATTTCCAAAATCAGTCTTGTGACTTTTAATGACTTGACAAGCAAAATAAAAAAACTTGTGATCTCACATTCCGTTAAAACTCGTCCTTTGCGAACCTAAAAGTGTATTCATATTGTAAAACTATGTATCTGAGAAATGATTTTACACGCAGTTTTAATTCATTCCAGACATAAATTTAAAAGTACTAAATTTTAAGTAAAATAGGATAGAGGTTAAACTGTGCTCAGAACTATCTCATGGGACTATTAATCATTGTGAAATTGGTTGTTTTAGAATATCAGGAAAAAATCCTATGAAATTAGTTGATTTAGAATATCAGGGGGAAAATTTTTTCTCAGTTTTAAGAAAATAAACAATACTTTAATGAGGAAAAACTATATTCCACAAAAAATATAAAAATAACACTAATTTTCTTGTACAGCAGCATGAATGGTAATCCTACATTTGCTTTGGTTATACTTGCCCTGAACTTTATTTGTCAAAACTATATGGTTAGGATTTGGGTAGTGATTGGATTTATGTAAGGTTTAAAATTCAGGGCCCGAATTCAATTCAATACTTAAGAATGAAATATGAGTAGTTATTTTTGGGCTGAGATAAAATACTTAAGCAATTTCGGTATATTCAGTTGAATTATTTGGCTAAGTATTTTAACCTAAGTCTAAGACATCTCCCTAGCAGACTTAAACCAATTACTTGATTGGCAGGTATGTGGCTTTCATACATATGCAGAGCAGTATAAGCTGTGCACAAGCAATTCACATAAGCACGTATCTACTGTGACGCATTTACTGAAAAAGTTTTTTGACAGGATATGTGACGTCACAATGATATCAGTAAGTATTTTGCCTTAAAGTCGGCTTGCTAAAGTAAAGTGCTTAAATTTGATCTGAATACGAGTTCAGCCAGTTTACTTTATAGCCAAGCCAAATGCTAAGTAAAATGCTAACTTGATGCACATTTTGATTTGAATACCGCCCCAAGTTAGGTATACTGTGGAGTCCAGCAATGAAGATGGCAATTCGGTCAATATTAAAAATTGATCCATGAGCATGTGCCGCATAATGGGTACTGATAACTAGAAATTATATTTTTAATATTATGAGCTCTATGAGAAAAGCATCAGACCCTTTGAGATAAATATAAAAATAAGAACTAATCGCAGCAGAATACATGTACAGGACACGTATACAACTTGGGGTACGAATAGGGTTTAGTTGCCTGGGTCTTCATTCAATGAGGTGTATCCAAACAGTATATGAATGATTTAGTCTTTCAAATGTAAACAGGGTCATATTGGCATCAAGGATAGTGCCATTACTGAATTGAGTCTGATTTGGCATTGACAGACAATTTGCAATTAGGTAATTACAGACAAAATGCTAGCCAACAAAAGGATATGTCAAAAGGATATGTATACTTGACCGCATTCTATGTCGCTCCGGATGCAGTCCTTTTTCATGAAGATGGTATAGGAAAATGGGCATAATTTGCAAAGTACATTCAATTAGACAGAGGAACTATCCACATCTATTCCTCCATTTTTGATTCTTAAAGGTTCCCATCTAACTGATTTTGGGGCTATGATGCCAAAAAAGTCCTAAATGGACTGAAAAAACCCAAAACAACAAAACAAAACAAACCAATGAAATAATTCTCCCCTACTTGAAATATGAAGATATATTTAGGGCCGTTTTTGTCTATGTACATTTAAGAAACAAATTGATGAATGGCACATTTCTCCTTGAAGATAAAGTTGAGTTCTGGGGAGCGTTTCATCAAGCATTTTGTCAGTGATTTTTACTGGCAAAAGTCTCAGCCAATCAGATGCAAGGATTTCAGTAGCTTATAACAGTTGTCTGTAAAAATCACTGACAAAACACTTGATGAAACGCTCCCCTGGTCATGTGATAACATTGTGAAAGAAACAGTCTCAAAGCAATAAGCCTGTTTGTAATTACAATTTGCGCATGTGCAGATAAAGGTCATTTGTACCAAGTACAACTGACCTCTATATGCTGTCATTTTGTACGCACCACGATGCCCGCACCAGTATGAAACAAGTAGCGCATGTACCAAAACAAATGCGCGTACACAAATTGGGATCATTTCAGAGTCATTTCTACCATGAATTAATTACGAACTGGCTTATTGGGAAAGGTTGATTATATAGTACATAAGAATTGGTGTATGCTGTAAGGTTTTGGAATCACCAAAACGAGAAGAAATTGACTAAATCCTGCTGAGATGCACATGCACTGCACACAGAAATGTGTATATGGGACTACATACTCATATTCGGCCCAAACATTTCAGCTGTTTCTCATCATAATTTGAAAATGAGGGTATTTGAAGAGTAATCCTTTTCAGGGGGCATTTCTACTATGATGTTCTTCCAAACCGACATAAAAGGAATGAGAAAGCTCACAAATTATTTTTTTCCTTTTGCACAACTCAACCTTCCCTTTAAAACTCACTGGAAGATAATTAAATGCATGGAATGTTACAACACTTAATTTCAAGCAATAACCCTCAATGTCTAACTCCTTCTCTGCCATTGGCAGGAAAGCCCTTCTAAATATTTGAAGGTTGTACAATGTCTGGGCTTAGAATGGCTAGTTTTTTTAAATTCCTTGAACAGAAACGGTGCATTTGAAGTCCATGCCCTTGGAAAATATTGTATGCCAAATTAAGCAATGAAACAAATAATCACAACTACAAATATGCCCCTTGAAAGTTAATTTTATCAAACAAAGCCAGAAGCATGTGTCACTAGAGCAAATGTCCGATCAACCAAAGTTTAAAGAGAAGGTTGAGTTCTGAGAGAGGTAAAAAAATGATTTTTTTTTTTTTTTTTTTTTTTAAATTCTCTTTATGTCAGTGTGAAAGAACATCATACTAGAAATATACGTCCCCTGAAAAGGATTGCTCTTCAAATGCCCTCATATTTGAAATATGACAGGAAATAGTTGAAATGTTTGGGCCGAACATTCATGCCCCTTGTGTGTGCAGTCCCATATACCCATTTCTGTGTGCAGTACATCTGTCTTTCGGTGAGATGGGTCTATTTCTTTATAATTTTGATGATTTCAAAATCCCACAGCATAAAACGATTCTTATGTAGGCGTGATCAACCTTTCATATTCAAATTCAAATTTGAATTTATTTCATTTCCAACAGAAAGAAAAGACAATGGCATTACAGATATTGTTACAGAAAATATGAAAAATATATGTACAAATTCAATTTACCTTGATAAGTGTAGAAGTACACTGTACATATAAATTATTATAATGAATTATTAATAGAAATTCTTAATTTCTGAGGAAATGTGGGGGATCCACTAAAAAGCAGTGCTTGTAATTTGTGGATCCCCCAGGGAAAATAAAATTGTTTCAAATTGTGCCTACGAAGACTTGGAAAACACAAAACAGTGTTGCAGAACAACAAACAAACACGAAACGACAAAGAAAAGGAAAACAGATAAAAAAGAAAAAGAAAAGGGACAATGGGAAAGCAGGACAAATCATGACCGAAAATTGCTTAGAGACAGTTTCTTTCAAAATGTAATCGCATGACCAGAACTCAACTTTATCTTTAATATAAGTGCCACCTTTAATCGAGCAAATGTTCGTAGTCCTGTATTTGGTTTACTTACATAGTGTGTATCGTCTTCCTCATTGTACGCTAGCTTTACAACTCCGTAAGAACCCTTGCCGATCTCGTCTTTCAAGTGGTACTGATTCAGCTGCACGTAGTTCTGGTAATGTTTCAAGAAAAAAAGAGAGTTATTTGAGATTAGTGAGGTGCTGAATAATGTCTGGGCTCTATTTACTTAGCTTGCAACCATTTAGAGTTATAATGCAGGCAATCTGTTGAAAAGGAATGTCAGAACTATTTGGCTTCAGACTACATGTGTCACAGAAAATCCTGTAAAGTTTTGGCGGGCAGAATCTATTGTCTGCCTTGAAAACAGCATCTGAACTATTTCCACCAGAGACTATTTAAAAAATGAGATTTCCTCATTGTACCAGTAGTTTATTCCTTCTTAATTTTCTCCTTTTTTTTTAGGAACAGAGCTCATTTTGAGATTAATAGCGCTACAATGAGATATCCTGAGCTAAATTTCTCATGGCTTCTAAGTATTTTTGGTAATCACACACACACACACACACACACACACACATATAGGGGAAAAAAAGAATAAAGCACAAATCAAAAATTTTACGGTAAGATTTCATTTTTCATTAGGTATTTTTTGCGCAGCACTTTGCAGAGAGACATATGGGGAAAAAAATAGTGGCAAGGAGTGTTAGGAGATTCCTAGAGCCAAAACCGAAACAGACAACATGGTTGACAAATATACTGAGACAGAGAGTAAGCAAGAAGATGCGGTAGACAGGAAACGAAGGGTTCATCCAGAGAGAAAGCTATTTCAATGCCAGGTACTACAGTGTTGACATGGTCCCACAAGGGACCCACTGAAAATAGACATTGGTTGGGGGCCTTGAAGACTTTTCTCAAATCTATTTTGTCTCAAGGCAGAGGTGAAATTAATTGTTGGCTTTTGACGGAGACATGGGGGTGGAACTCATTGAAAATTCAGCCTGATGGTTGCTGGGGATATGCTTTAAAAGTCTACAACACATGACAGACAGGTTTCAAAGTTATGAATAAATAATATAAATTGCTTATAAATGCAGATTTCATGTTTTCTTCTTTAACTATTTCTTTTCAATTTACAAAGCTGTTTTGCGACATCTGATCAAGTGAAACTGGCATTTGTCAGATAATCTTTTTCTTCAAGTTTGATTACACTTGTATCATTGATAAAATAGAGGTGTATCATTACACTCCTAATTCATTTATAAATGGATAAAAAGACATCAAAATCATTACAACCAAAAAGAAATTTCATGAAAGGCAGAAGATAATACAGCCAAAACATGTCCATGAATAAATTAACAGAAGAAAGGACATTATGCAGCCAGTGTAACCTTTGTCACTGCAATATTTTGTGTTGTGTATTCATAAGTATTACAAGATTTATCATTAATTATCATAAGACATATAATGAAATCTTTGGAACCAAATTCACAAAAAACATGTTCATATCTACTGCTGATGTTAAATTTCATTTCCTCCTGTCGTCTGTTTTAAACCACATTTTGAATAGGTCACAACAAAGTCATTAATTAATACAAGGCTAATTAATACAAGGCTTCTCAGTTATATAGAGCCAAATCTGTCTGTAAAGACAACATTTTGGTTTCCCTTGAACAATTATTCACACTAAAACATATAATATATTAAAGGAACCTGTACAAAATGGCCTCCTGGCTATAAAGCTGCCTTTATAGACAGATTTCACTATAGCACCAAATTATAGGAGACAGAACGTTTTCTTACCAGTTTGTCTAGAATGGAGATGGTCCTGGACTCCTTGGTAGGGGGCCGTCTGGTGCGGGGTGAGGCACATGGGGAGCCAGACGGTGACCCGTAGGGGGAGTAGGGCAGCGACGGGTAGATCCGCCGCGATGCAGGCACTTGCTTTGGAGCACTTGAGGAGGATCCATTGGGGACAGACAGCATTTGAGAAGAAAGGATCTGGGTGGGATTATCGGCACTGATACTCTTAACGACTATTCTACCTCGCGGACTTGTCGGCATCATCTCCCGCGGCCCGCAGCTCAGGGGCCTCCCGGTCACGTCCACAATGGGCATGGCACTGCTGACTGGTCGTACCCCATGATAGTGGGTGCAGTCCTCTACCTCCGACTGGCTGTGGGATCGTATCCTGGTGTCCAGCGCCAGGTACGGGCGGCCTCGCACAAGCTCGTGGTGCTGTTGCCACGACTGAAAGTTCGACGAGGATTCTGTCAAGGTCACGTCATCGTCTTCATCGTCGTCATCGACGCCCGCCGTGAAAATGACTTTCGTCTCCGATTCCATAGTGTCCATTTTCTCCTCTTCCTCTTGAGTACTTTTAGTATGGTCGCTAAGCAACGCTACATGAGATGCATCCTCCGTTTCCATACCGTCTCCGTTCTCTCTCCTCCCTGCCGTGTGTTGCTGTTTGCCTGCTACGGATTTTGGAGCAAATGATATTTGTCCTTGAGATAAGACTTGCTTCCCATTTCCGTTGCTGTAGGATCAGAAAAAGCAGAGAGAAGTGCACATTATTAATAGTTAGCTTGAATGTATTTCATGTAATGGACATGATTAAGTCATGTGCGAGGACTGCTACAACATGCCGTACAAGATGCACACGATACATTTTCTTAAGATTGATTTACCAAGTGTCACATTTAAATTCAATGGAGTACACCATGAAAAACTAAAATAAACACAACAGTAGAAATAAACATAATCTTTCTGAACAATATCTATAAAAACCTTTGAACCATGTAGAGATGGAAACACATATGATACCTGTTGTGCATGTCTATATGAATTATTATTTTTTTCATTGTGTAATCCCTTGTATTCAATGGTTACATTTGTTTGCTTTTCTTTCTAATATTTGTTTTATATTGTAATGTACTATTTTCTATACATTTTACTGTTACGTCATACTTTATGGTGAAACGTTTCTTGTCATATGTGTACACGTACCATGTACCAATAGACAACAAAATGAATGGCAACTGGAGATGCATGACACAACAAAGGTCCTACGTATACTCACTTACCTGTGTGTAATAAGACAGAGAAATGTGAAGCACAATACACTTTAAAAAATCTGGAGTTTTTAGGCAGTTTACAGCAGCATATTTGAACAAGCCTTTAGACCTCTGTCCTAATCTTATCTCCCACTATGGTTTTTGACCGTGAAGATCACCCTTCCCGATCCCATGAATCAGGTTATGATCCTTTAGGTTGTTGTGAACACCATTAGTTCACTGAGAGGATCATGCATGCATCGCTCGTAATAAACTTGAAAAATCACCACATTAAATTGCCATCATGCTTCTAACCTTTCAAAGGTCGTGGTGTACATTATTCACACCCTCCGACACCCCACGCCCCTGGAATCCAATATGAACCCTTCCGGCACCGTGGCCGGCAATGCCCATCACAAGCTTAGATTCATAATATGTATACATGTACTTTAAAGCTGTTACTTGGGTGTCAATCTGTGGTAAAATATTGATTTTAGTGAAAAGATTTTAATTGTCATAACAAATTTTAAATTGCAACATTTCATTGGTGTTTGCGCAGATGAATTCCACTTTTACGCAGTCATTAACCAATGATGTGCAGTAAGTGTACATTTTGCTATGACAATTAAAATTATTTCACTAAAATCAAGATAAAATAAATCTCAGAATAATACCCCATGTCATCTACAAATGCCATATTTTTAATTGAATCATTTCAACTCTGTTAATTTCCTTGCTTATATTGATTTCCAATATAAATCAGATTGCTTTTTGTAGAAAAAATCAGATTGCTTTTTGTAGAAAAAAGCAAATAATTACTGTCATGTTAAAAAAAAAAAATCAAGTTTATTACAAGCGATGCATGCATGATCCTTTCAGAGAACTTAAGAAAACTACAACCTTATCACCCCCAGACAAATATCCCAGAGGACAATTAACTGATCCCCCCCCCCCCCCACACACACACACATGCACAATTACTGCCTAGTTGAGATAGTACTGACAGCAGGGTAATCACTTTGGCTGTATTATATACACATCATGTTCAGAATTGCCGTTTTCAGGTTCTGCCCTGAATGAAAAGGTAGATTTAATAAATAAAACATGAGTAAAACTGAAAACAACATGATGCATTCCAGAGTCTTACTAATTTATAGTACGGGCAATTAATGCTACAATGTAAATGTTCAACTGTCTCCTTTATATCCAATGGTACTTTCAGCATACCCACAAATGCTTAGGATAAAAAAATCAGCACAGAATATATAAGAACAAACATCTTATTCCCTCTCTACCTTTGCAGAGGGAATGGCAAATTGGTAATATATTGGCTCTACAGGTTAGCAATACAATCATTGGCAATGATCAAGGAGAAAGAGAGAGAGAAGATTGCTGGTACTAGTAGTTATCTTTGGGACAAACAATGTGACTGCATTGTGCATTTTGAAGGATCTATTCACACCTGCGACCCCATTCTCTCTCATGTAATTATACATAGTATCAAGTTCTGATCTTTGGGGTACACTACATGACTGCATTGTGCATTTTGAAGGATCTATTCACTCACACATGTGACCCCATTCCCTCTTTTATGTGATTATACATAACAATCAAGCTTTGATCTTTGGGGCAAACTACATGACTGCATTGTGCATTTTGAAGGATCTATTCATACTTGTCCTACTTGTGACCCTATTTCCTCTCATATGATTATACATAATAATACCAAGTACTGATCTTTGGGGCAAACTCCATGACTGCATTGTGCATTCTGAAGGATCTATTCACACCCGAGACCCGTTCCCTCTCGCGTGATTATAAACAATATCAAGCTTTGATCTTTAGAAAGTTTGGGGCAAACTACATGACTACATTGGCATTATTTTTGAAGGATCTATTCACACTGGTGAGCCCATTCCCTCTCATATGATCATACATAATAATCAAGGTCTGATAAAAAAAAAAGAAAAGAAAAGTGGAATACCGGTAATCTTCCTGAATATATTGCCTACTGAGAGCTAGAAGGGGATTAACTCTTGTAAAGGGATATGAGGTAAGGTCCTTCTTGCTCTCTCAAGCTACATGTAATGTTAAAATTATATCAAAGGGTACATGTGCCAAATATATGCCGATATTCAATCTATGATTTTATTAAATCTTAGTGTCAACATCTGCATACCTGCCAACATTGGAAAGTCAAAAAACTGAGTCATGCGAGCGCGGCATCTGCAGCGTTTCGCAACTGGGTGTCCAAGTGCCGCACCATGGCAGAGGTTCAGAAGGTAGTCATGGTAATGCCCCCCTAAAACTCCTGCATTATAATTATACTATCTTAAATTGTCACTTGTCATTCAATCTACAAAGTAAAAAAAAAAAAAAAAAAAAAAAAAAAAAAAAGGGTTTAAGTGGCTCTTTTAATATTTCGTATCATTGTGGGTGTGGGTGTGTGTGCATGCATGTGAGTGTAAGGTTTGGTGTAGGCTTGGATGTGCATATGTGTTTTATTAAATAGACTAACTTTGCCTTTTATACCATTCACAAACAAATATAGTACACTATCACACCACTGTAGTTTTTCTCATACCTTAGAAATAAAATAAGTGTTTTGAAAACGCAGAAGTACATATAATTTACATTTCATTTGGGGGGAGGCTAAATTTGGTAAGAATGTGTCAATCATCTACTCAAATATACTGTACGATGAATTTATCATCAAATATTATATGTAGTATTCAAATAAATGATGATAAGTAAAGTGTTTCCATAACTGAAATTTCTTCAATTAAGCAGCTCAGTGAGGCATTTACTGAGGACTCCTCCCCCGAAGTTCAAGCAGCCAAGGCTGTTGAGAAAAGCTCCGACTAACAGCGCTGTCATGGCGGAGTATTGGCAAAATAGAGAATAATTTTGTAAGTTTTGAACTAAATACAGAATAAATAGGGACAAACAAGTCCAAAAATACAGTTTCTTACATTTTTTGTTCTGAAAAATGTCACTCACGACCAAAATCAACCCTAGAAATTAGGGGTGAGCTCTGCGAAACCGCAAGTCATGCAGTCATTTGAGTGTATGTGGAGCACATACAAATGCATCGCACGGGGTACTTATCACAAAATAATGTGAGATGAATACCACAGACTTCTAATGAGTCGGCAGTAAGTAACGGACATACCCCTGTCCTAATTCAGTAATTGCTTTCTTAGAGGGTTCCCCCGGTGAGAGAAGTGTGATAAACTCCCAAACTCAGGCTTTGTTCGTTTTATTTGTTAAAGAAAGAAAAGAAAAAGGAGGAAAAAAGATCGGGAAATCGTATTTTTTTATAGGCAATATCGTATTGTCGTATTTTACTTTTTTTATCGTACAAAATACGATAAAATCGTACTAGTTTCGGTTTTTTTTCTTCTGGGAAACAGAAAAATAGAGTACTCCGTTTTTTGGCCTCTTAAAAATGTTAAAAACAGAAAAACTCCGTCTAAAACGGAGGAGTTGGCAGGTATGCATCTGAAAGGAACAGCAAATGGATGTGTACAGTATGTAGGCTTATATGTATGTAGGTAGGTAGATAATGTGCACATGTATGTCTTTATTTATTTGCCAGGTATAAAGAACTGCTGCTGGGCTAGCGCCATGAGCGTCTTTGGACGGTGTGTACGCTCTGTAAATCTACACTATTATTATAATTATTATTATTAAATTAAGGCTTCCAGTTACCCAATCATTCTTGTTAATTATCGCTGAAATGAATTATGTACTAACAAAAGGAACAGTAAGAAATAGATCTGGAGAAGAGACTAGTTTCTCACCAACCCACCTCCCCCCCCTCTCTCTCTCTCTTTCTCTCTTCTCACTTATGATTGCAATAAAAGGAGAAATGATCCATCTAGCACTATCGCAATCTCATTACATACTACTACCCATCTTTCGACGAGGTCACTTTAAATCTAGAATGGTAAATCTATTACACATAAATGATGTGCCTGCCTCCTCAGACAAGTATAGCTTAAAAGAATGGAATTGATATGAAATGTTAAATTTGTAAGTAATGAAGGGGTTAGTGTTATGCAAGAGATGAAATAGTTTTTTAAAGTGCAGAAGAGTATATAGTAGACATAAGATTACATTAAATTCATGTTCAAAAGCAGAATAATCATTCAAGACAAGATAATGAAATATAGGACCTGCATGTTTGAAAGTTTTTGCAGATTATATTCTACAGAAAGGAATACAGACAATATGATCAACTAGTACTGGAGTGTATTATAGATTAATATGATGCAAATGTTGATTATATTGTCAAGTGTTATGATAATGAAGACACTGGAGAAGATAATACCAAAATGAAATATTTATCATAAAATGTAGGTGAGCACTCAGTGAGGAATATATAGATATGAAGAAGTTTAGTTATTGATGTGAGATGGTGGGGATTGATACATTGTTATTAAAGAAGAAGAAGAGAGGAAAAGATGAGAGATGACACATACACATAAATGAACCAATAAACAATACAAGAAAAGGGTATCTTACAAGCTAGAAGTAAAGATTTGTAGGACTGGGAGAGCAACAGAAAGTGAGGTTTAAACAAGATCAATGTGCCTGCATCTCCTATATGCCTCCACCTAAATTCAGTTGATGGTTCAAACTGTCCTTGAAATATTGTGATAACCAGAATAAAAAGCCTCTAATTACATGTTAATTGACCTCTTTGACATTTGACCTTACACCTCATAACCCCAAAGTCTGATCACTTTATCTCCTCCTAGTCATGAATACAAAATAGTTGAGATATGGTGATAACAAAGGTAAAAAACATTAAGTTCACATCCGCCTGTATAATGACCTCTATGACCTGTCACCTTTGACCTACGTAAACAAAAATCTCATCAGTGTGTCTCACTATGGTGATGCATACTAGTTCCAAGTTTGAAGTTAATGGATCAAATGGTTCTTGAGATATCATGTTAACAAGGCTAAAACCTGCCATTTCAGAATTGACCTCTATGACCTATGACCTTTGACCTTTGACCTACGTACCCCAAAAGATTGTCTTCCTTTGGTGATACATGTACATACTAGCACCAGGTTTGAAGTTTACACCTCATGTGGTTCTTGAGTTATCGCGAGAATGAGAAAGCGGGACGGACGGACAACCCAAAAACATAATGCCTCCGGCACCACCTTTGGTGGGCGGAGGAATAAAAAGAAGACAAAAATACAGAAGGATAACTAAATGAGCGATTGTCATGATTTGCTCCAAATGGGCAGTTTTGGCATCACATTTGCTACATTACTTAACTACACAAAGAAAAATGAACATTCCAAAACATGAGTACATGTACATCCTGTCTAAACCCTGGTGTATATATGAATCTAACACTGCTCGATTGCTCCCCACCCAGTCCTAGCAGCCACCCATCTATTCTAGCTGGTGCCATCAAGTTTGATCAACATTTAATAATCATGAGCTTGAGGTGCCTGAAACACTGAGCCGTCTTCATGAAAGTCAATGTATCTGTATCATTTTTCTTGGTTGGGGTTGCTCATAATCAATATATTTAAAGGAGATCATGGGAACTTGTGGTGAAATGCAATTTTGAGAGACACTATCCAGGATTCTTTCTGAACTGCTGTTCATGTAGTAAATGTAAATACTCGTGTATTCTGAGGTTGTTAGGATCAGCAAAACAATATCAAGATGATAAAATTTGGTTTAAAAACATACATTGAAAAGGAAAGATAGGTATATCAAAGCAAATTAAGTATGAGAGTCCAGCTTTATGATCTGCATATATGTAAGAAAAACTATTTTTTTTGCCTTTAAAAATTGTGAAAAGGATATGCAATATGTTATGATAAAGCAGCAAGTACCTTTAAAGTATAAGCTCTACATCAGATGAGCTACATGTACCGAGGTAAGCCAATAATAAATTCTGAACTTGCAAAAGCCCATTATAGCTTGACTGAACTTCACTATCATATCAAGGTCTGTTAGGATTGCCGCATATTCCTTTCCAACAGTTGATGAAATCTCTCTCTCGTATATATATATATATATATATATATATAGTATACATATACATATATATATATATATATATAAAAGATGTTACAATTATCTGGCATCATGATTTCCTCCCTTTTTTAAAGTAAATTTTCATTTACTTGGGTCTAGCCAGGGAAATGTAATTCCCTGGTCTAATAATGGATCCTACATGGACAAATACAATCTGTATCTAGAGAAAAACTTTGCATATCCATATTATACATATGGGTGAAAAGGTTAACAGTTGCTAAAAATAATTCCATTTACCCAGTATACCTAATAAGTGATCTGATGAATCATTAATGCCCATTCCAGAAGTACATGTACATACATGTACAATTCTTCATTCTGAAATTCATGCATATTTGACACCAGTAAACTGAAGAATTTACACTAATTCAAATTATTCACAACTAATTTGTGATTAAAATCAGTTGCGAATGCCTTATTTGTGCAGTAGGTGTGTTGTAACAACAAAAAAAAGATACAAGAGAGTATACATTTTTTAAAAGATAAAGTTGAATTGGTCATGAGATTGAATTGTGAAATAAACTGTCTCAAAGCAACTGGGAAAGGTTGATTATATAGCAATTAAGAATTGGTGTATGCTGCAAGGTTTTAGAAGCATGAAAATGATAAGATATTGACTCAGTCCTGCTGAGAGTCACATGCACTGCACACAGAAATATGTACAATATGTATGTGGAACTACACACAAATGTTCGGCCCTAACATTTCAGCTGTTTCTTGTCATTATTTTGAATGTGAGGGCATTTGAAGAGCAATCCTTTTCACAGGACATTTCTACTATGATAATCTTCCAAACTAAGATAATAAGAATGAGAAAGCTCACAAATTATATTTTGCCTTTCCCAGAACTCGAGCTTCCCTTTTGGAGAAGAATAATAGCTTAATATGTTTAATGGAGTCAGTGTGTGAAAGAAGAGGGTATATGATTACTGCAGTTTTCAAATTCTACTAAAAATTTATAAGCTTATGTGGCATGCATATTCAATTGTGTTTAGGCACTGTATTTATTCAATATTCTTCCTTTTTTCTATGTACAACACTGAATGTGGGAGCCTCTCGATAGAATTTACTTATTCTTTTAGGCTATCCCCTGGGGTTTTTACTGACAAATTTGCTCTCAGCCAATCAGATACAAGGATTTCAGTAGCTTATAACATTTGTCGGTAAAAATCACTGACAAAACGCTTGATGAAACGCTCCCCAGATCTGTTCTGACATTCCTTTCTCATCTTCTTTGTACTATACTAGGATTCTGTTTTGTCATACCTTATTTTAAACCTGTATATATTATCTATTTCGTGCCTGGAAATAAAACAAATAAATGAATAGAATACAAAGACTCACTTTCCCCAGAAACGTCAGTAATGGAAGGATAGCTTGTCAATAACAATACAAACATAGACATCATTTCTACTCTCAGTGCTTGTGGATTTCTTTTGCACTGAACAAAGTTCTGTTGTTTATGACCTGATTTCTGGTCAACTCTATCCCGGGAATGGATTTGATGATCTCTCTCTATGTTTTAATAAAGTTTCTCAAGATAAAAGTATTTATACAGTGCTGCATATTACAATTTCTTGGATGCTAGTAAAATCCAGATGATTTTGCTGATGCAAAATAGAGCTTATTCAGAATTCAATTTCGTTCCCAAAGAGGGTATTTTTCTAATGAACACTACTTTGACAAGTTGCATAATCACATTCCAAAGCACAGAATAGTCAAATAACTGATATTTATACAGTGTTGCTTATTACAATTTCTTGGATGCTGGTAAAATCCACATTATTTTGCTGATGGTCAATTCCACAGTAACGGAAGGACAATCACACACAAACTGTATCTAAATGTCCTTCCGTTACCATGGAATTAACCTGATGCAGAATAGAGCTTATTTAGAATTCAATTTCTCTCACAAAGAGGGTATTTCTCTAATGAAAACAGTATTTACTTTGACAAATTGAATAATTATATTTCAAAGCACAGAATACTACACTTCTGGATATATACATAATATCATTTTTTTCTAATTTGATTTGCTGTTAAATTACAATGGTGTACAACAGTTCTCCTTGCATCGGCTAATCAAAAGAAATTCATAGATCAATTTTTAGTTCCACAGAATTAAGAAGAAAATATCAATGAGGTAAGCATGCACTTCATATACAGGTACATGTACATCCAGGGCAGATATTTTTAATGATCTAGATTCATTGGAATTTGAAGATAATAGAAAATGTATCATCTATTTAGAGCATCCTTGGTATGGGTGATCACTTTGTTAAGTGGTTTACATAATTTATTATAACAGTTGAATATATCATGGTGTACATGGCATAAAAAATAAAGGAAATATAGTATTTGCTTGGAACTATAACCTGAAATAGCACCAGTTTTTGCACAACTGTTAGCAGCAACAATGATAGTAATAATGCAGTAGACCAAGTAGTAGTAGTAGTAGAAGTAACGGTAGTAGAAGTAACGGTAGTAGAAGTAACGGTAGTAGAAGTAACAGTAGTAGTGGTAGTGGCAGTGGCAGTGGCAGTGGTGGTGATAGAGGTGGTGATAGTGGTGGTGGTGGTGGGGGTGGTGGGGGTGGGGGTGATGGTGTTGGTGGTAGTGGTAGTGGTAGTGGTAATAGTTGTATAGTATTTTCCATGTAACGGAAGTAGTAACAATAATATATAGTACTATTTGAAGGCAGCAGCATGCAGCATTAGTTCAGTAGTTTCAATTCATTTGCAGCAATATCAATGTTAAATTGTATGCCTAATAGCTATGATTTCCTTTGCTAATTGCAGAAATTATAATCTAAAGTTATAAACTTGAAGCAAAGGAACATACCTTTTGTCCGTGGCTGGATGTTGATCTACACTGCTACCTGGAGAGAGATCCGAAGAGCTACTGCTGCGAAACTTATCGCAGATAGTGGAACTGTTCCCTGTAAATTTAGACAGACATATTTCATCCTATTAAAATAGGTTTTAACACATCAGTGTAGACCATACTCACACTTCTTGCAGGGAACATAATCTCCTAGCTACATGGTTAAAGGGACAATCACCCAAAAATGTATATTGTTAGAAGACAAAATCAAATAATACTCATGGAAGAATAGAGTAGATTGTCAATTCCGTTTTCACTTTCTGATAAATCATGGCCATAAACGTGAGTGTATCAATTATTGATTCAGAATTCTACTATGCCATTGTTTGTAGCACCTGACATTCCACAATACCTTTTGCTACCAAACATTACAAACAATCATTACTCTTGGTAGTAAACACTGCTCAAGAACAAAATCAGATTTTACAGAATGTTTTTGACACAATCATAAGGAGTATAATGAGAATGTGTAAAATGAAAATGTACACATTACGGTCAACTGTTTACTGTTCAAAACTGGAAAATCAAAATGACCCTTTTGGAACACAAACATTTTTCGGCAATTCAATATATTCATATATCACTTATAGGGATTGATTAACTTTGCCCAGGATTGAAAAAAAATATCACTGTTCCAGCTAATGCTCTAATCATAATTGCAAATCTTTAGGTCAGACAGGAATCGCCTGAGTTTTATAAGCTGATCGGTAGTTTATATACCAAGATATTTACGATTGAACATTGATGTCGGGATAGAGTACCACCGAACTCAAAAGAACTCTTACAGTTGGCATATCTTGTTCTATCACAGAATACCGTACAGGCTGGAAACCCGCTTTGAACAAGCGCTGGTGCCTGGTTTTTGTGACTACAGCGCAGCGAAGAAGCCGAGTGACTTGCGCAAGCTATCGATTGCAATTTTCTCTTTTTTAGGATATTAAACGGGTTCCATTTTCTCTCATAATTTCACATATCCTTAATTATATATGTACTTAGAGGATTGCACACAATACGCCAGTTCGGGGTTAGCGCATGGTACTGAGATTGTACAAATGACCCCAAATATCCACAGATATTTTAGACATGGAGGGTCCCTTTATGTGCACTTCAGAAAAATAACTCTGGGAGTGATAGAGGTGCCTCATGAATAGCTTTTGTTTCCCCCTTTAAAAGGAATACTTCCACCTGGATATCGTGGAATGCACCATTAGTGCATAATTGAATAATGATTACATGACATTCATGAGCACATATCGAATATTAGTGTCAGTGGGTTTTAGAATTTGGTACAGATGACCTTTATCTGCTCATGCTCAGATTGCATCCCCGAAGTGGCCTATTCACTGGTATTTGAGCTGATTTCACTATTTTTCACAAAGTTATTCAATCCCTTTAAATAAACAAAATTTGAAATAGAAGCTAAAGTTGACTGCCTTCTGCTTCTGACTTACATCTGTAGGCTGGTCAAACTTTCTCTATGGATACCAATTCAATCAGCACAGAAGCACAACTTTGTAATGCAGTCGAGAACAGTATAAAAGTACAATTCCAACTCCTACCGATTCTCTGGTACCACTAAATGGCATTCTAAGGGTATATAACTAGCTGTCCTGACAAAACAAGTAAACAGATTGTTAACACAAACGTTGACAAATAAGACTTTGCTCTCTATCCTTCTGCAAGCTATCCCCTATAACAAGTTCAGTGAAGAAAAGAAATTCATGACCCTCAGAAACATAAAGCAAGGTCAGGGTTGAAGATAAGGACAAGGGATAGTAAATAACCCAATAAAAAACAAAATATGTATGGTATGAAAAATCATGCATGCAAACATGAATAATAATAATAATATTGGGTTTTTATATAGCGCTCGTATCCACCAATGGTGCTCAAGGCGATCCAATATTACCCTGGCTTTAGCCAGGGTAATGCATGCTCTTTTCCTTGAAGCTGGTGTTAAGGGTTTCATCAGTTTTCTTTTATTTTATATTATAATAGCATGATTTGATAAACTGCCGTGAGGTGTTTTTTTTTATTCAAATGTGAATTTTTAGAAATAGAAGAGGTGAACAGTATTTCATATCCTGAATAGACTGTTCAATATGGAAGTCTAACCGGTAGGCCTACATGTAAAGTTGCAGCAAACAGCTACAATTTATGCATACACATCTTACATCATTTATACAAACGACTGAAAGGTTGTATGGCAATAAGCTTAGACATGTAGAGACTTGAGCGATTACCTAAATTTGGCTTTCTTTGAATTATTATCACCAAAATTCATCAGAAATCATAGACGGAACATCAATATAATGAAAAACTAGAAATTTTTGCGTGCATTAAACTTTCACAAATTTCGCGAGGGGTCAAGATTTGCGAAAGTTTTATGCCGCTAAATAATGATATAACAATTGAAACAACATAAAATTATTGCAATTCGTGAAAATTTCCTGCTGCAAAATTGGCTGTCATTAACAATTCGCAAAAATATTATGTCGCGAAAGTTTCTTGTTTTATAGTACTTTGATATTTTCTTTTGGGTGCATTGGGAATCATTTGTTATTGAAGAAAAAAAAATCAGCTTTTGAAAATACATTTGAGATATCGAAGATTAGAATATAATAAAACAAATAATCTTTTATAGCACCTACAGTAGTGTATGATAGCACATGTTCATTTCAGACTTTGAAATTGTCAGTAAACAAACTGGCAGCCATCCACGCCACCACAGCTGCCTGCAATTTATGTTATATTTCTTGCTGAGTTGCAGAACGGTTTAACTCTTTGAAATAATGAGTTAACAACCTCCTGGCTCTCAGTTCTTGGCAAACAATATTACAACGAACAACTAATGCGGGTATTGAGTACTCAGAACAGAGTTCTTCACAAACAAAATGCTTCACTGGGTACCAAGTGTGGGTACACCAGCAGAAATGATTTGGTTTTGATTGTTTGATTTATTTGGAGCCTATAGAAGGTCAGCATTACATTTATTTATTTATTTATTTCTGATATTTATACAGGGTGACTCATTATCACCAATATTGGTGGTCTTCATGAGGCCATGATAGCAATAGTAAGTAACAATAATAGCCAACAAAATCATGAAAATAAACTCATAACAAAAAATAATATACATGTACATGTATATACAAAGAATATGGTATCCTCGTAATCAACATTGGTTTTTACGAAAATGTTGAAATTGTTGCACATTGCAAATCTTGTTTTCCTTCTTTCCAAAATATTTATCCAGCCCCTCTGCCCCACGACCCACCTCCCTCTAACCTGCCCCCACTCATGGCAACTGAAACTTCAACAGATAACTTCCATCATTGTATTGCGAGTGATTAGATTTTACCTGATATGATAAAAGACTGAAAAATAAGATCAAATACAGCAAAAGCTCATTTTCCTCCTGCCTAAAAACATCCACCCTCCTTCTCCCTATCCCCCCTTCCCCCTTCCCCAAAGAAAAAAAATAAGAAAGAAACTGCATCAAATGATAGTTAACGGCAGAAGAACCCACAACTCATAATTGCATTTTTTTGTGTGTGGGTTACTATCCCATACGGGGGCTAATTAATGCAGAGAGAAATCTAGTTTAGAATCTCCAATTTATCCTTAACTAATGACATTGCAGGGATGGCTTGCCCTGTATATGGCAGTTGCTCCAGGAATATAAATGAGTCCATTGCCATTGTTCACCTTTCTGCTAGTCACAAATAATGCATCGTTTGTGTGCCATTATGCAGTTCCCAGGGTAAAAAAATATCATAGTACTTCCAAGGGATGTTGACGAGGTAGTGCATTCTGCAACCTACTGACAGAATTTTTTTTTTAAAGGTGGTTCCTTTATCATTGAATGTAGCTCTATAGAGATTAAGCCCAGTTCACATATGATGCCATAAACCGCCTCAAAAAACGTCAGAGGCAAAATAAAATGAGATTAAAGCGTAACATACTTCATATTTCTGCATCTCATGACAAAGTCATGATATGGATACTATGATACATGTTTTAAGCGCTTGTTACAAAATTGATTAATAACATGCGTACATTTTGACAGAAAATGCCATCAAAAGGAGGGTGAATTTTTAATTACACAACCAATATTTTCTTACAACGAAATCTCCTCTATAATGAGCAAAAAGCATGTTTTGTAATTCGATACATATTCAATACCGTGAGAGATCTTACGACGTATGTTTGACTTATGAATCTTGCTCTTTTAGGTATGCTACGTCATATTACGATAGATTACCCAGATTTTCAAAATCTGAAGTATTTGTAAAAATATGAATAATTTATTCATCAATCATACTAGAGTCTATTACATGGATTATTTTCCTCCTATAACTTGCTGAAGTTTAAACTTAGTGTGACATGGATACTAGGATACATGTATTACGCGCTTGTTACAAAATTGATTAATAACATGCGTACATTTTGACGCAAAAAACAGCTGAAAACAGGGTGAATTTCTCATTATGGAGGTAAGCCTTTATATTGCGGGTAGTAACTCAGTGAGGGTGCTTCATCTTCATTTCCATATCAATGGGGAAATTGTTCAGAATGTCCGGGCAAACTATTCAAAATGTCCATTCATTGTGTAGTGAGCTTTAAGCTTCCTAAAAGATTACAGTGAATACAATACTCCATGAATTAACAATAAAATAAACATGACTCATACCCACAACCTTAATCATATTATATCCTGTGGTCTTTAACCCCATCCTATTTCACCATAATATCGAACCAGTTTATTGCAGACTTTAAACATGATAACGATCTTCAAAATGATAAAGATTAATGATCATGCACTCAGCTGACTGACATCTTATCTTTCTAGTGTAATTCAATAAGCAACCGTCAAAAGAGGACTATTGATATTCAAATTTGCAGTTTGAATCTTGTGTCACATGCACTCATATATTTTACACTTAGGCAAGTCCTATTTACAGGGTGTTCAGACACAAAAAATTTATACCAAAACGGTATAGCTATACGTTGGATTTATGTGTCTGAATGCTGACTAACGAAACGTTGTATAACGAAACTGGGGTCAGAGCATCGTTTCGAACTAGGACTCGATAACGAATCACCTTTCCGTGTGTGTCTGAACGTATGGCGACCATAGAATGGTATAAGTGGGCGGGGCTGAACGAGAGCCCGCGCGAAAGGTGACCTTAAGGGCCAGGCAGGGGCTAGCGCCGACCATAACAACATGCGCAGTGGAAATCTGCGCATCTATACAATGTTTTTCTAATCGGGTGAGATACGTGTCTGAACAGTCTGTAGGCTACACGATGAAAATTTTATACGTTTTCTTGACTTTCTTAATAAACGGTTGTGAAAGTTTTATGTTGCGAAAGTTTTTTGTTTTATAATACACAATCCAAAATATTTGGTAGTGCATGGAGCATAGGTTGGAGTAGACCGCTTCTGTAATGTATACAAATTTATATATTCTCTGAGCGCCTAGTGACGAGCTATTCCATTAACCTGCTTTTTATAAATGAGCCTCAATGCTTGGCATCCAGTTTGCATACATTATTTGTTGCTATGTCCGGCAATCCTTGGGGAAGCTTTCAGGTTGTCAAGAACAACCTTTGTTTGATAGGTATGTATAAAATTTGCAACATTACCGAAGCGGTCTATTGCCCATACACATGTACATTCTTAGTTTAAATGTCACATTTGCAGCACAAAGCAAGGAACAGGTGAACCCCTTCCATGCCAACACATTTTTGAGCAATAGACCTGTTCACAAATATATTCAAATTTTATGCATACATTGAAAACAAAGGTTGTTCTTGACAACCTGAAAGCTTGTCAGAGGCTTGTCAGACAAAGCAACAAGTAATGTATTCAAACTGGATTCCAAGTATTGTAGTTCATTCATTAATAACGGGTTAATGGAATACCTCGTTCCTAGTTACCCAGGAAAGGAACATCCATAAATTTGAATAACTTTGTGAACAGGTCTATTGTCAAAAATGAACTTTAAAGAGTTAAATATTAACTTTCAATGAGTTTTTCTTGAGCAAACTGGGCAAAGAAATAATGCATAGACACCCAGGTGAAGTAAATGGGTACCCGTTAGGAAGAAATTCCTTGAATGCTTGAGCACCTTATCATGGTCGCTCGGCTAAAGCCGGGGTAATAATATGATTGCAGGGCCCTCAAGGAGAACGGTATATAATACTGATGGGGCTACCCTGGGTAAACAAGACATATTATTATTATATATTATATATTATAAATATTATACGGAACGCACAGCTTTCTGTATGAGTTCTGAGCCTAAACAAAATATTCAACACTCAAATTTTGAGGTGGGATTTGCCACCCATGGCATGGTAGGAGTTAAGAATACTTTATCCACTGGAAAGTGTCCTACTATGACCCACCTGCCCCCATCTTGTTGCATGATCCCCCGTCCTGATGGTCGCTATAAGCCGGTCCTCTCCGTCGTCGTTTGAGCACGGGCACCCAGGCCGGCCACATACATGCGTCTGCTGCCCTCAGCAGCAGGTTTCCTCTAGGCTCCGGGAAAAAAGGTGTCCACTAGAAGGTAGCTTGAAGGAAGGGAGGGCCAGTCAAGACTGTGGAGAAACAACAAAACATTGAAGTAATATTTTGAGGGTGTGTCAAAAATGTGATCTCGTACAGAAGAAGTTGAATTCTGAGACTTGATGAATGTACATTTGAAATATATTCCCTTGATCACATTCTGTCCAGGTTTCAAGCTAATAAATGCTAATTTGAATCTCAAACGGTCAAAACCCTTCATTTTCACGGAGCACGGTCACATCATTATCTCTCTTGACAACGCTTCATGTAAGGCATGCTAGGAGACACTGACACATACACGTCAAAGCAAACTTACATGTATGCAAAGGACTGCAATTCAAAGCAATGCAAGAAAAACTTTGGACAAACTTGTTTGAATAAGCCAGTTCGTAATTAGTTCATGGCACAAATGACCTGTATCTGCACATGCAAAATTGTAATTACGAACTGGCTTATTGTAATTACGAACTGGCTTATTCAATGATATCATTTAAACACGAAATCCAGATTTTCTTTAGGCATCCCAAAACCAAGGAGGTTCAAACAGATGGAGTCTCAACTGACAATAATTAATTAATGCAAACACCTGGCAGTTTATAAAAGATGTACAATTTAATTAATAAACTGCCTTGATTCTTTGATGTCGATGTCTGATGCCGCCAAAGTAAACAGGAAAGATTTAGACATGTTTTGAGATTTTAATGTTTACGATGCGCAGTTAAATTCATAAATCGACAAACACAGAAAGTGAATGTGCAGTTTAAATGTAAATAATTTCAATTTCATTCTGAAATTCCCCTGCCTCAGGATGAACAATTTTTTGAGATATAGCCTTAAAAGTGTCACAAATATATGCCTATTTAAGGGCAATTTTAACACCTTTCCGCTTAATTCCGATTATTAAATTTCATATATTACTTTCGTGAAAGATGGCTATAGGAAATATAGCCAACCAAAGTAGTGGGCACATGCGGCCAGTCAAGAAATTGTCATCGCAGTTCTGTTATTTTTGGCACTAAATGAACCTTGTTATATCATTCATGTGCACTTTTTTGAAGTTACATTTGGGTCTGTGAAAACTAATTATCATTGTAACAGAATATCCTCCATTGTATGTATCCATGGTTATGCAATAAAATGGAATTTGATTTGTTTCCTCGTTTCGAAGAATGTTTTCGGAGAGCGCATATTTGTCTCAAAGGGAAGCTGTCTATTATGACTCCATCTGCTTGAACCTTCTTGCCCAAACGTACCACATCATGCATGTTTAAAATGAGAAGTTTCCCCAAACACTGTATGAAACCAAACTTTCTAATAAATAAGAATTCTCAACATTCATCACATTAACCCCCTTACCAATTTTCAACCTTCTCTATATACAGGGGCTTCTTCTTTCCTTTACCACATCTGCAAAAATGGAATATCTTGTCAAGGTGATTTTCAGCAAAAAAGATAAAGATAGTGTACTATTGCATCAGGTGCTTGCTTATCTTGCATATTTGAGTATTACATCATAGATACATCACTTCATGTAATTCAGTGGTTACCACTAAAACAAAAAACTGATATCTAAACAGGGGTAGGGTGGAGGGGATTTTGAAAAATAGATCTATTTTCAATGTACTTTTTGTACACTTGTAGGCTTATTGACAAGAAAATTAAACTATCAGGACAAATACTCCTACTATATTGTGGAGTGTATAACATAAAGAAGGGGATCATCATATTACTTGGGGGGGGGGGGGGGGTTTTTTCCTATGGTGATATTTTTTCAGCAGGGTTAGTTGGCTGTAAAAGGGAACAGTTGTCCAGGGGGTGGTGGTGTCTATGGGGAAGTTGTCTTAGAATTAATAAATATATATACCCAACTACATGTATGCCCCCTACGCATACATGTAATAACTGATCTGTATTTTATACAGTGAAACCTGTAGACCGCTCAAGGGAGACAAGAAAAGCAGTCTTTATAAGCAGGGGGTCTTTATGGACTGTTACATGTACAGAGTCTGTTGAGAATTTGAGATCACTCACATCCCACTTCTCAAACATGTAGTGCTCTGGCATATCATGTACCAATTTGCACCTGGGTGGAGAGTGGCAAATGTGGATTAATGTCTTGCCAAAGGACGTCAGTGCTGGGCTGGGATTCAAACCCTCAACCTTCTGTTTGAGAGTGAATGAACCACTATACCATAACAAATCCAAAATTTGTTTATGAAATACATTTCACAAAATATCAGTTTGATTCACGCTAAAAAGCACGAGAATGGTGCAGCCTTTCCAGTTTCCCTACATTATTACCTCCCCCCATCCCCCCCCCCCCAAAAAAATGGGTTATAACAAATGGTTTTCTGAGTCACTATGAATACTGCATACGGTGATGCATTGAGCTGCCCTTTCTAGAAGTACAAAATTCGGCTTCCAATACATGCATAATCCATGACCTATCTATCATCTTTGGTCTATAAACTTTCTATAGTCCATTTCTGTGGCAATGACATGAATTTTCCATGGCATTCTCTGTCTCTGTATACCGAGATGACAGCGCATTTCAGTTAGTATCTATAGACTAAATGCAGCCTCGTACATACTTCAAAGCTGCTCAGAACTGGATAAAAAGTTGACTTAGCTATAAAACATGGACCTATAATAGCAGCTTTGGAAATAGATTGAAGGTTCAAACTAAACTGGATAAACCATACAAATGTTTGAAATGTTTACCGGTAGAAGTTGAGATCACCAAATATGTTGGAAATTATTGTAACAGTAACTGCACTATGATGTAATGTCAGATAATTACTTCCATATTTGTTGTTTGTACTAAAAATTACAAATAATAAAACTTTTATCATTCTTACGACCGAGTATGATCTTTTTCTTTTCAAAACTATACATATGTGGGGCAATGGACCTTAATTTGAACATACTTTTATACATCCACAATAATAATATAATATAATATAATATATAATAATATTGGCCTACATGTATTTAAGTTGTAGGACTGGTGTTATTCCCAGACAATCCAATTTATGTTTGTTGTTGTTTTTTCCAGGGTGAATATCTTAATAATTGTGGTTTCTGAAATCAGGGATTGTTCCAAAAGGCAATTTCACAGTTTGCTCATTTTGTCTGTTAAGAGGCAAAAGGGCATAACTACATTTATATAAACAAATACAAGCTATAATTCCCTTCTGGGGCTCTCAGCAGACAAATGATTCCTACCTCAGATGTGCATGAATGGTGTTAAATTTTTGGAAGTCAAATGGCATTCTCATGCTAACAGATATATAATATAGCTAATATCTACATGCCAGCTGTGTCTCTCATTGGTGAAAACATGATTTTAGGGATGCACGTTTGTTCCAATATTTACCGTTTAAACAGTACCACTGTGATTTCTACAGACAGGACATTAAGAGTCTTGTCATTTCAATTAAACTTTCAAGCATAATTAATCTACAGACTATAATGTTTTTTATCCTTCTGTAACGCTATGCTAGAAAATTGATCATATGATCAGATTTCACTGTAGGGGGTGAATTTTTTCATCGTAATTTGTGAAGGCTACATTTAAACTAGGTACAAGAAAAAAATAGGAAGATTTAAAAAGAATACCTAGCATGAGTGTTTCAAGAGCTAATACTGGGTGATTCATTCATTTAAAAAGATATAATTTTGTTTATGAAGAAATACAAGACATATTTTTTTAACACACTAAACAATAATCCTCATTTCACTTAAAAATAAATATTTCAAATATGATTTTGAAGACAATCCAAAATAGATTTATGTACAAATAAAGTATTAAATAGGACCTTCACCTATTGAAAGGTAAACCTGAGATAACGAGGCCTAGCGTATATCAAAAATATGTGTTATCAAAATCATATCATATCACACGGCTCTAAAAATGTGAAGAAAGGAAAAATGAACTACCAGGGAAGCTACATTAAGATTAGTGCTTGTACATTTAGTTACATGTAAAGCCCAAGTCTATGTTACAGCTTGTAGGGGCAATCAATATCTTATCCCCAGGGAGAGATAGGTTCTAGGTATGTAAGTTATTCTAATGAAGATCAACTTTGAGGCCCCCAATTGTCCCAGATAGCATACATACAGATGTGGTTCTCTCTGATTTTAAAGGTACATGTACCATTCGATACCTCGTATTTTAACCCCTACCATGCCGTGGGCGACAAATCCCGCCCAAATATTGGGGTGTTGAACATTTTGTTTAGGCTCAGAATGGCTTGAAAATTCTTCCTCATCCAGAAACATGCACCTTCAATATAAAGTTTATTCCTATGCAATATATCTTTTCCCAGTTTGCTCAAGAAAAAAACTCATTAAAAGTTAATATTTAACTATTGAAAGTTCATTTTTGACAATTGCTCAAAAATCTGGTGGCATGGCAGGGGTTAAGGTGACCGACATATGCTTCGGCAATATTTGCTTCAGGCTTACTTCTTTAAAAGTACAGGATAAGGTTGCAATTGAGTTTTAGGGAAGGTTTAGGATTAGGGTAGGTTCAGGGTTAGGGTAAGGGTTCCGAATAGTGTTGGGTCCACGGATGAAGTCAGAAATTGGTTAAGTGTAAGAAGCTGAACACGGAGCTACTGTCAAACCAGAAATGTTCACGTGCATGAAACTGAAACATGAATTTCGCAAGGGGTCAAGATTCGCGAAAGTTTCATGCTGTGAAATAATAAAATCACAACTGAAACAACATAAAATCATTGCAATTCACGAAAGTTTCTTGCTGCCAAATTGGCTGTCATTAATAATTCGCGATAGTTTCTGGTTTGACAGCATTTTCAAGGGAGGATGTGTCGTACAACCAATTCTAAAGGTATCATTGATTTCAAAGGTATAATTGGAGTGCAAATGAAAGAAGCTGAATTGTGTATGAATAAAATCTTTTCTTTTAATCTACAAATCTTGAAGAATTTGGAAAAACATTAAGAGTTTCAGGCAAGATTATTATCATTTAAAAAGAGAAATTGGTAGTTGTTTCCTTAAGTAATTTTATGAAGAATGTTTTGTTACATACAAATTTCAATGTTTGTGATACATTGATGTAATATATCTGTTTCTGAGCTACCTTGCTATTTGGAACTTTGGAACAATTCTGCATCATAGTCCCCCCTCCCCCCAGTTACATTGTATCTTTTAAATTCTGAGAGGGTTTTTCAAAGCAATAGGATACCAACACCATACATGCTTCCCTGCAAAGCAAACAACAAGTTCAGTTCCTTCTCCTAGGTTTGTCAGCTACTGCCATACTAAAAATAACATTGACAAGGTTGAAAATGCAATGCAATATATCCCCGCATTCTGGTGGGCTAAGACTTAAATGGTACTTTGTACACCCCAATCAAGGGGACTTCTAACCTGAGAAGCAGATGTGTGATTAACGACACCTCGTCCCCAATCCGTCACTCTCAAAAACGACCCAACTTCAAAAGACTGCCTGCGAAGGATGATTGGAGCTCGAGCCGTGACAGACAAAAGTAGTTGTTCATTAAAGGCATCTGAATGACTCTGATGCAACGTGCAACACAGAGTGGCATATCATTACCACGGATGCCAGTCGACAGTGACGATGATAGCGGACGAGTTGTTAAGTTTATCAGCGCGGGATTTGCGTGAGATCATAATACGTTACATGTTGCTCGTGGCACTTGTATTAATAGACTTGGTAACCCTATGCCTGGTATCTCGTTTGGCTTGCCAAAGCTAGCACGGCTCACGTGGCAGCAGGGCGACCTGTTGCCGGGTGTTTATGATTCTCTCCTCGCTCTGTGGTAATCCCAACTTGAACTGCAGGCTTGGAGGTGAACTTTGACCTCTGGTTGAGGTCAAATCCTGTCTGGGTGTCTCCCTAGAGGCTTGTACCCCAAATGACCTTCTTCTTGGCTTTGATATCTGCTGTTTACTTGTCTCTCTTCGCCCTTGTACCCCTTTTTGTCCTTAGGATAGACTTGAAAACACCTGCATTGTGAGAAAGAATAAAACCACCCGTAAGATTACACATGCACATGTACTAGGAGACATGGCGTATCAACACAGATGCACACAAACATGAGATAACAAAGAACAATCATATCAGTCATTGATTACTTCACGGACAGATATCTTTTTCTACTTCCCCAGACTTCACCAATCTCTTTAATACTGTAAGCTGATAATTAGGGTGTTAATATCATTATGACATATGGCCTTAACTACACCATGTAGTACAAATCAATTTTATAATTCTCCATGTAGATATTTGCCTTATTATGTTTGTCCTAGTCTCATTTTTCCATACCATGATGTCTGCAGCCTACAGAAGAACAGGTTGCAATAATAAGCTACTTGTAAATGTTACTGCCTAATTGCATCCCTTTCCACGAAATTCCCCATCTCCATCCTCCCCACCCAATAAAGCTACCTCCCATCAGTGATTCAAAATCAGATGTCAGATGATTTCACTACAAGAAAATATTAAATTGTTCAAATTTGACAATAAAAACATTTGCTGGAAGGCAACAGGTGGTACCTCATCTTCTAAAGGGTAAAACCCTAATGGTTTCCAGCAGATGAGAGCATTCAATACTGGATAAATATAGGCCGAACTGCATTAGTGCTCAGTATTTATTATTTAACTCGATTTCTCCCCCCCCCCCTTTCTCTCTGTATAAACTTTGTAAAACCATGTAATGTCTGAATTTTGCGAGTGATTCAGATTCACGCAAGTGTCATGCTGCAAAATAACGGAATCATCATTGACATTTCTTGCTGTGAAAATGGCTATCGTTTACAATTCGCAAAAGTTTCATGTTGCGACTGTTTCTGGTTTTACGATAATTTGACAACACACTTTCCACCCAACCCAAGATGTCTTGATTTATAAATGTCTCTCTTTCTCACACCCCCTCTCTCTCAATCTCCTTATTTTTTTCATGATCAAACTCCTTGTTTCTCTTGCACTTTTCAATAACCCCCTTCCTCTCCACTTAAAGACCCAACCCAAGGCATAAGAGGACATGTAAACACCCCTAAAGCCCACCGCACTCTGTACGATCAGTCTGCCATCCGATTTTGGAAGAAAATGTAATAGCATATAAACATTTAAACAAGTGGAATCTTTTTGATTGCAGTTCTGAATAGTCGTATAGGTAGTTAAATCAAAATTACAGCTTACTGCGAGCCTTCTAGTCTGAGCTTTCTAGTCGGAGGAAAGGCTAAATCTGCTCCAAATCATAGTGATGTCAGAGTAGTCCTGCGATTGTCTACAATTTGAAGCTTTTTAGGCCTTCTTTTCGGATTAGAAGGCTGACAATGCACTAAATGCTTATATTTAGTATTCTATTATGGTTCAGAATGTGAATCAGGAAGATTTCATTTGTTTAAATGTCAACATGTAATGCTATAGCAAGCAGTTTATTTCCAAAATCAATAACTTTATTTCAAAAATGTCTAATTTTCCCATCATGCACCATTCTTCCTTGTAGAAGCTTAGAATGTACTTGCAGGCAATTTTCTACATTTGCAAGTTAAAAGTAATAGTTTAAATAAAAAATTTGCTTATTTTCCAAGCCAATTGTTAGTTAAACTTTAAAATAAAATACAACGAATCTCTAATTATAATCTTTACTTTAGATATTACCCTAATATGATGCTCTTCAAATTCTACCAGTTTAATGCCACTTTAATATTAAAATAAATATTCAAGCCTGTAAGATGTGCATTACATGTGGCAACTTTTCTAAAATACAAATTCAATTTCTGACAGATAAATCGTTTCATACAGGAGGAACGATGAGACAACATATTTAACAAGTTTCATTCCTCTTTCCTTTTCGCCACCAGAACTACAGATTATCTTTCAACCCGGCCAATGTTATACAGGGAAGAAAATCCCTTTAATAATGTCATATTGCCAGCCTGAGGTACTGTCCGTTTTCAGCTCACCCGAAGGCTGCATGATTGATGAGTATCAATGAACTCCTGATGGCCTCTACGTGATGTCCATGATTTCACTAGCAGTGGACCCCTCTCATCATAACAACAGAATGACCATGCCAAGTCAAGGTGAAGTATATGCAGAATATAGAAGCCTATACCTTAAGGTACATCAACACATTTAAACCTGTCTTTAATGACCACCTCTCTGTAAAGACCACTTGTATTTAGAAGTCACCAGCAGTGGACCACTCTCATCATAACAACACAGTGACCATGCCAAGTCAATGTGAATAGTATACAGTAGATACATGTATTCGAAGGCCTGTAGTATACTTCAAGCACAGTTCAACGTGTCTATAGTGACCACCGGTCTATAAAGGTCACCTGCCTATATAGTAGTCATCATTTAGACAGAAATACGGGTGTTGTAGAACCTGTGTAGAATGGCCACCTGTCTTCATTGGCCCAATTTTGCTTTACTTACATTAATGTACATGTAGATGGCCTTGTTTTACTGAACTATTAAAGATATGCGTAGACCTTAGTCCTGCATGTAGCAAAAAGAAAACTGAAATTAAACTTGTTGAATATGGTGACATATCGTTCTAGGTACTAGGCTTCTGTCCCAGATACATGTATGAATTTGAGGGTAAATATCTGAAAGTGACCTATATCTCCTGCCCCGGCCGGCCCACCATCTGTATACAAATATAGGTCAAGAACACAGCGCAACATCATCCCTTTTCTTCCACTCTTCATATTGTCTGTTTGGAGCAAGATATATACATATATTCATATACTTCAACACAGAGTTAACGCCCTTCTGGCTCCAAACAGACGATATCATCATTCCAATATTAAATCAAACAGAGCAATATTAATTAACAGACATATACATGTATGGCTAAAATGCTAGATCTTGTTCTTGAAGTGAAATCACAGAAATGACATTCAAGGTATTAATTGAAGCAGAATTCATCACCCCTGCGAGACAGTATTTCATAATCCTTCTTATCCTTCAGAAGAAAAAAAAAATCTCCCACACAATAGAGCTCAATGATGTAATTAAACCAGAGACATACATATTGTAGTGTAGGCCTACATGACTTAATAATATTTACAGCAAGTCACATAAACAAACTCTGGAGGACAAATAACAATGTCATTCTCTGAAAGCATCTCGTAATTGCAAACTAAATTATTGCTGTTTATTTCCGTCTAATTTGATACACTACATAATTCATCCTTATTACTAGGCAACAATCAATGCTGATTACACACAGTTGGATGGATTGTAGTCTTTACCTTCAGCCATGTTAACCCACTATAAAAGGAAACCTTCATTATCTTGATTACGAGTAGGCCTAGATTTCTCTTAATAAAACTATGAATATTTGTGGTTGTCCATTTCAAAACTGTCACTTCCTCTGACATTCTGGTATAGAATTTGCGTTACTTTTCATTCAAAAATGCCCCTGTAAAAGTACTTAGGATTTTCTTTCTGAGCTTACACATTATTTCAGTCAAAATTTCAATTCTGCTTCATATAAAATAGGGAAAAATCAAAGGGAAAACAAAATTACGCACACAAATATTCACAGGTATAGTGTACATGTATGCCTAAGCATGATAAGCAGCTGGGTATTTATGTACTGATATTTATTTTCTGGATTATTATTAAAAACAAGGGGGCACAGTGGCATATCCAGGATAATATGGAGCCTACATATGCCTGTTTAAGGCCTATAGAAAAAAAAATAACTATGCTCGGAGGAGTATACATTTAGCTAGTGTCCCCCTTTGAAAGAGATTCTCCCTCATATCAACTTCTGGATATGCCAATATACCATGCTTTAAAATCCTTTACTGAAATCATTTTTTTCAATATGGGGTGTCACTGTGAATTACATAAGACCATTTGTGATGACATTAGCCCGCAGCTTGATGGGAAGAGTAGAGTATTAAAGGTCTGCATATGAAGACTAATGGTATGATGGGATGAAGAGAGAGGAGAGATGGATGAAATTGTCCTCCATCTATTGTGTAGGCCTACCATATCAATGTATTGTTGTTCTAGCGCTTGCATAAATACACACTCACTCTCTTCCTCTCTCTCTCTCTCTCTCTCTCAAAATCTACCTGTAGTGGCTGCTGGGGGATCCAAATGATAGCTCCAATTTGTCATTAATCGTCGCCAGGTCACATGACATACTTTGTTTGTACACACAACTGACTCTGGGAGCACAAAAGGGTAATTAACTACACAACACAGATATTACGTAGTGATGTTACAGCCCATGCACGAGTGCCTCCAAAATTGAATTTGTCAGATTTCTTTCATTTCACTTGATAAATAGCGAATTGTTCTTAATTTTAAATAGTTGCACTGTTTGTCCCTTCTAATTGAAACTTTGGTGACAATATCGTTTCAACTCAACATATATCTCTAGTTTTCTATCCTAAGTAACATTCATGCGATATTGTTGATGAAAAAATAATCTTGCAGGGTGCACAATATGGAAGGACTTGTGATATACTAATTACATGATCAAAAACTACGAAAAATTCCAGCTCCTCTAAAATTGACTATCACTTCAAGCTTAACTCAAAATTACCTTTAAAGGAAATAAATCTCGGTTTCTGGTTATTGAATCAATTTTTGTGAAGAAATAACTTGAGACTCTCCAAATTGTGTTGTATGCAGTCCATGGACCAAGATAATGCAGATAATCTACGCACACACTGAAAATTCCAATCACTTATGCACATATGGGACTATGAGTTCTATTGGTTTCCCCAATCATTTGGATTTCTTCATTTCTCTTCGCTCTTTTCTCTCCCATTACACATTTTATATCTAATTCATAATTGTTCCACATCTAGAATAAAACTTTATTGGATTCTATGAGATTCTGCCTTGCATCTTCGTCCAATCTAGAGGCTACCTATAAACAAAAACATTGGTTTAATAATTATGTATGTGTACGCGATTGCTTGCAAGTGACCCCGACCTTGTTTACCTGTGCAAAGCTAGAATTGCATTGTACGTAAATTTCATTTTTCATAAATTTCATATCTCAATTCCTAGTGGATCTATTCAGGATGATGATGGCAAATGGCAGGCAGGTTTCATGGAAATTACTAACAGAAATTGAGTTGCAGCTGAAAGGGTGCATACTGATTTCCAGGCGGAAAAGGGCTCCTTTCATTTTGAAATAGAGATATCAAAACAGAGACATTTAATAATGTCAGAAAAATGTTTAGAATACAAATGGTATGCTCAATCATGTCTAAAATTCTATTGTTAGGGCAATATGAGTTGTGTGCCATCACTGCCGTATCTCTATACAACAGTAGCAGTTAATTCTGGCATGCAACAATTTACATGTACACCTGTTCCAAAATTAATTTAGGCATTTAAGGATAATTATTGTTGTAACACTTTTGAAAACTGTTATTTACTATTTTTCATTTATTTGTGAAAATTCAGGATCACTTATGATATATTTGCTAACAAGTTCTGAATGGTTAGAGGCAATGATTAAATTGCTTCATATGACCTTGAATCCCTACAGAGTATTACCTAGCAGGTAGAGGGTATGATTTATTTGACATTTAGAGAATTATGATAAAAGAGATGAAAAAGAAGTGTACATGTTCTTCATAAGTAATCAGTATATATGGAGAAATAATACATGTACTCGGGAGAATGGGTGGGGAGCTAGGAGAGAATAAGAATAAGAGGATGGCCACAGGGGTGCTGCAATTTCACTCCCCTTCCTTATATAAAGAATATAACATAAAGAGCTTTGGGAGATTTTGTCAGAAAAACACATGATCAAACACCTGATCTTTAAGATACAAAATATGTTGGGGGCGCTGTTTGGGATGCCCCTTCCCCCCCCCCCCACAAAAAACAACAACAACAGAATATGAAAAGCTGGCTATGTTGATGAAAGGAAGAAGATATATTGAAAAGATGGAGACAGTGAAGAAAGAGGGACACCGTGCTTTCAACAAAAAAAGGAGAAAAAAAGAGATGAGAGGAATAAAGATTGAAAGGGAGAGAAAGAGATGGAGAGAGAAAGAACGGGGACAGAGAGAAAGAAAGGGAGAGGGAGAGAGAGGGGAGAGGGAGAAAGAGGGGAGAGGGAGAAAGAGGGGAGAGGGAGAAAGAGGGGGAGACAGGGGAGAAAGAGGGGAGAGACAGGGGAGAGACAGGGAGAGACAGGGGAGAGAGGGAGAGAGGGAGAGAGGGGGGGAGAGAGGGAGAGAGAGGGAGAGAAAGAGGGAGAGGGAGAGAAAGAGGGGGAGAGAAAGAGGGGAGGGAGAGAGAGAAAGAGGGAAGAGAGAGAAAGAGGGAAGAGAGAGAAAGAGGGGGAGAGAGAGAAAGAGGGGGAGAGAGAGAAAGAGGGGGAGAGAGAGAGAGGGGGAGAGAGAGAAAGAGGGAAGAGAGAGAAAGAGGTAGAAAAAGAAGGGAAGAGAGAAAGGGAGGATGTAAATGACAGAAGGGGGGAGTATGGGGTACTAAAGAAGGTATAAATGGAGAGGTGAAACTGAGAGAGTCTGCGTACATGTATTTATTAGAATCATTAGCATCAGGCATTTAAGCATTATGTCAAAGGAGCCAACACACAATAATGCTATACATGAAAATCAACGGTACAAATACCTACGTACAGTGTACAGTACCTCTACACAATGTATTTAGCTACACAATACTACTACATGCCAGTGTAAAAAAAGAAATTGTTTATGGGAGCTATATTTTAAAAATGAGCCAATTTTTCGTTTGTGTTCTGGAGTGGATTAGGAAATCTTCATAGAGTTTTCTCTGGTCGGTCTACATCTTTGTACATGGATATCCGACATTAATCCTAGAGCACTCCAGAGCTTTCAGACAAACCACTGTGTAAATGCAAACCATACCATTTTATTGTTCTAGACTGCTCCAGAGCAATATAAACCATTATGAACGCAGCATAACCATACTGTCTTCGTTGTTCTAGACCTCTCTTTAAAGCACTCCTATAAAGCGACCAACACCATTACTATGCAGTCCTTCTTGTTCTTCCTTAGACAGGTCTTGAGCCCATGTACTACAGCAGGGAACCTAGGAAATTAGGGCATTATTGCGATGATAATCATGACTGCAATTTGTAATTCATCGGCAGTAATTAAGATTTGACTGAACATCTAATAAGTATTTGGATTTATAAAAAAAACATGAATTGGAAATCTACATGTGGCATGAATATTACACTGGGGAAAATAATATGTGGGTGTACATTTGATAGATGCCTTACAATAGTATATTTCCCATTTATTTTAAAAAATGTGCCATATTTCTAAAGGCCCCCCCTCGCCTGAACATATGTAGTGCTATTATTCTTCTTCTGCTATAAAAATCCATATAGAAAAATTATCTTCTACACTTCATTCCTTACAAAATACATATGATCATACATTTCTACATAAATTTCCAAATTATAATCACACAATATTATTTCTTTATCATCAGTAGCTACAGTACTATAGAAAAAGATACATTATGCTCTGATAAACACCTGGCAAACACAGAACGTCATCAGTAGGCCTACGTGCAAATACTGCAGTCTGAACTCGGCTTTAATAAACAGAGGAAAACCAAATAATAGGACCATGACCCCTTGGGTCACTTCGAAGTTAGTTTCAGTGCAATAACCTCTAATGACAATACAAGTAGAAATCAATTGTCAACTCGTTCCTCTTGGATGAAGTCAGGCATGCAAACTGTTCAGTGATAAGGTAGGTGATTACATGCTGTACTTCATGACAATGAGCAAATATATTTGTAACGCAATGGGAAAACTTTCCCCTGCACATGTAAATGAATATATTTTCATCAATCCATAAATGAAAAATGTCATGATTTATTGATGTAGGCTACGTGTCTGGATCATTGGATGAGAAAAAAAAATATATAAATGAATAAACTTAGAGTACATTATCTGTGATTGGAAATAAAGGTAGATATTTTGAAGCTTGTTCCAAAATCCTCCTTGAAAATGCTGTAAATAGGACTATTTTACGACTGAGCCAGAAAGAAATTATATGAACTGGGATGTCTCACAATCTAAATTCTCCACGTTTTCATGTTAAACAGAGGTTGTTGTTGTTGTTGTTTTAATGATTTTTTTGGAGGGGATTTTGAAATCCTGGAACAATAATTCCAGATTTTCCTCAAACTCTAAACTGCTTTCAGCTACATTATGTATCTAGGCTTAAGCCTACAATGATAAACACATTATTAGCATCAACAATATACTCACATAAAATCATACAGAGATTGTATTAAGAAAACAACAACAATACACTCCATAACAAGTGTCATTACACATAAACACAACACAAAAAGTAAGTTCCCCCTAAATCAAAATGGCATAACTTTTTAACGAAAAGGTTTCCAACAAAATAACTTGGTCAGAGTGTTCCTACACTTATTGACTAAGTTCTGTGTGAAAATGAAATTGATCCGTCGAGTCATGCATGAGTGAGCACACATTCAAGGCAAAATTGTCACTTTTCAAAAGTCACAAGAGCCATTTTGGGGGGTCATTTTGGCGAATTCTGTTTCTGGTTTTTGTCCAAGTGCTGTAGTTGTTTATCATCCATCGTTTGACCCCTTCGCACCTATCCTGACACTTTTCGTGTTTTGCACGGTTTGGTGAGCACAATTTTAGTGGAAAGTAGCGATGTTCAACCCTCTTAACTTTGAAATGGCAAAATCCATTCGGATATTGCTACCAAAATGAGTTGTCAATTGTGTAAACACAAGAGGTAATTTTCTGGCTGGTTGAGTGAGCACACTTTAAAATTAAGCAAGAAATGCTAAAATTCACTGTTAATAATATGGCATAAAATATGACTCCTGTGACTTTTGAAAAGTGACAATTTTCCCTTTAATGTGTGCTCACTCATGCATGACTTGACAGATCAATCTCATTTTCACACAGAAGTTAGTCAATAAGTGTAGGAACACTCCTGCCAAGTTATTTTGCTTAAAACCTTTTCGTTAAAATGTTACGCCATTTTGCTTTAGGGGGAACTTACTTTTTGTGTTGTGTTTATTTAGCAAGAAGTCAAGAGCCCATATCAATTATAAAGACTTGATTTCCTCCTTACCAAGTAAAAGGAGACCATGAAGTATATACATGTAGCAACAGCATGACTGAATCATATTGTCAAACCAAACAAAGATTAAGAAGAGAGAGAGAGAGAGAGACATAAGAGGGGAGGAAAGGAGAGAGAGGGAGAGGGAAAAGGGTACTACCTGCTTAAATGCACGTACAACAATGCCATTCCATTTATGTTTGAATAGCATCTGATGGTAGGTGACACTCAAGGTAAACAATGGACAATAGCCCATGGTCAGCCTTGAATAGCCCTTAGAAGAGAGCAGAATGGGAGGGGTGTAGGGATTAAAAACAGGATCTTTTATCAAGGGAGAGTGGTCAAGACATTCCAAGATGTATTAATTGTTAATGACATAAGTGTGCATATAACTGTAATGGTCATATGCCAACTAAGAACTACACTGTAGCTGAATATTCCTTTTAGGTCAAGTTGGACTCCCTGTACCCTTTAGGCCTTCTTGTACTTAAGCTGTATTTGAAATATTAACCGTCAAAAAACTGAAAATCTGCATTCTTCTTCTTCTTCTTCTTCTTCTGTGAATATGTTGCTTTTGCTATATTAAATGGTGCAGGTAATGCCTAATCATGCCAGGTGAGAATTTCCTAAAAAAGCAACAAAATATTGATTGCTAACAGCCCATCTCCCTATCTCGTTTGGCACTGATGCCAGGGGCCTACAATTGTTAACACCTGCATGTACAGTGGATTCTTGGGTCAGTGTATCTCTTTTTACACATTAAATCTGTAGATGCACATCTCAACAAGTGTAAGTATTGCAGTACAGTTTATAAGTTTATGTATAACATACTGTATAACATACATGAAACAGAAGGGCTCAAACACATTTTTTGTCCATTAATTCAATATCTCATTGTTGCAAAGAAAGGATAAAGAAATAATAGAAGTTAGAGGATGTACAGACTGAAATATATTAATGTCTTACAGAGATATGGGAAAAAAATCTAGAACAAAATGTACATCCACTGGACATACATCACAAATTATGTGTGTACACACTAAGTTTCCAGTAATAGTACAGCATACATGCATTTAAGTGTGTTCACAATGCTTGAGGTTGGAAAAAGTACTGAGAAGAAAAATAAAGATAAAACATGGATGCTGTCCCTTTTATTTAATTTGCTCCAAGTGAACAAAATGCCAGATGACAGAGAGTGAGTCTGAGTGAACAGCAAATTGAAAGCTCCAAAAGAGCTCTGGAATACTCAAGAGAGCTACACATAAAAAAACAAACAAAATGTATGAACATTTTCTAAAAGTAAACGTATTGAACACTGATACATTCTCTTCATATTTCATATTTGAGCACAAGCTTATGCACTGACAATACAGTTATCTTTGATTTTAAAATTCTGAAATACTAAACTTGATCTCTTTAATGATTATAATCATCAACGATTATACTGTAATAATAAAAGGGCAGTGTGTAGGGGCGCATCGTTCAATAGACAATGCATGACTAATGACATGCACGTTCGATGTCAATCAATGCTTAATCTCGTTTAACTCTCTGCGGAATAAGCTTTGTTCCCTATGGATATCAAGCAACCATGGTGGGGAATTTATCATGACGATCATATAGCCCTCACTCTTTGATTTCTAAAATGTTGAGGTACTGAAGTGTACATGTTTGTATTTGTTAAAAATGATTTTATCTTGTCATTTTTCATAATAACATTTTGGTTTGTTTAGTTGTTCTATGGATTTCCCTGTTTGACCATGGATGTGTCATGCTATATATCAAATGATTTCTTTGAACAGCTTTGCAGTGAAATTTTATAACAAGGGATGATGGATACTGTTGCTGTAAGGCATGTGATTATGCACAAATTGCACACAATGGCCTGTGCTTTTTCACACATCTCGTATGATTTATTTTAATAATCATACAAAGGCCCTAAAACAAAGATCCATTTAAAAAAAATTGCCTTAGGTGTGTGAGTGTATTGGGGGGAGGGGGTTGGGTATTGAAAAAAAAATTGTGAGGTTTATCCATGTCCACATGAAACATGCTGCAGCCTCAAGCCTCCAGTGAAGATGGGAGCTGCGAAATGGTGAGAAAATTGGGCAATAAAATCTGACATTTGAATATTGATGGGAAGGTTTAATGACTTTGGCAGTCAGAGTGTCATCGTTTTATTGAGACGGCGTTATGAAATCCCCCTTGCATAAAGTTGATGAAAATTCTGTGATTTTTTAGCAATGGGCATATCCTTTCCCAGGCATCAAATCATTAACATATCACATGTACCTTTTTTTCAGTGTCTTTTTAGTTAATGTGATTAACTGTATTACTATTCTCCCAATGTACATGATGATAAAAAAAGGGCTGCGTTAGAGTAGTTTCTGTCTCCCAAATCTTTTTTAAATATTTGGCTTCAAACCCACGCCTTGGAGGTTAAAAATAAGGGGGCCAAATCTTATCGCTGAGTGGAATAAAATCAAATATAATGAACAATTATTAAAATTACATGTCATTGTTGAGTTTTAGAGGGATGATTTGACCTTGACTCCTTGAACCTCTGTTTACAAAGTGCTCAGCTTTGACTTATCTTTTACAGTTTAATGGATTGACCTATCTCTCCAACAGGTACCAGGATAAAATAAACAGGAGCAGTGCACATATTAGCTCAGGAAAGTTTTAAATAGCTCAAGGCCCTTGTTTCATAAAAACTTCTTATCAATTACAAGTTACAATAATTGTTATAAGCTACTGAAATCCTTGAATCTGACTGGCTGGAAGCAACTTTGTCACAGAAATGGAGCAGTTGTTACTGATAACAAGTTTTATGAAACAAGGCCCTGGGGGGTGTTACGAACGACTGGAACATGTTCTTGGGTGCTATACTAATCAGATTCTCAATCATTTAGCACAAGAACTGATCACCAGTCGCGCGTAAAATTGTGCGTAACTTACGAACAGCTTTATGAAACGCCCCCCTGGTGGGTTAAAAAGATGACTCCCAGGAATACCAGTGAAACCAACACTAGACCAACACTAGAGCGATAACAAACCGAAAAAAGATATTACATTACATTACCCCAAATAGAAAACGATGAGTCAGTTTGGAATTGATGTGGAGTGGAGTTGGTGGTGGGACTAAGGTAAAAATGTAGCATTGAAATCATGTATGCATCATAACAAATTGAAAAACGGCTCCCATTAAGCAAAAAAACCCGTATTTTGTACCCTGCCAGGTACCAGCACATTTCGGTGAGTCAGTGCGCAAAGAGTGGGTACATCGCTGATAGTTCTATGGAGGGTACATGTAACTATCATGGTGTGTCACATCAAGGAGGTACATGTACTACCTCTTTGGTCACATCAAGGAAAACATTTTGTCAGCCCTATAAGCTATACCTCCTTCCAACTGGCTAGGCTTTCATTTGAAGGGTAATTTAGGTTTAAAACCTACTGGTTCTCTTGTTTGTTTGGTGTGGGGTTGGGGTTTTTTTGAGGGGGGGATTTGGGCAAAACATGGGCAAGGGCTTCAACTTTCAAACCACCATACAAGCACTTGGCCAAATTTATTGATAGCGATGTATTTAAAAAGCAATCCAAATTAACCACTACATGTACCTTTTACTATTAAGCAATGTACATGTACTATTCAATATCCTGTTCAATGTCCTTTGACATTTACTTTCACCGTGAGTTTGACCTTTGAATCTAAGAATCTTTTTTCAAAAAGGTTTGGTAGAACACTTACATTTTAATTTTGTATTGAACAAACTTAAACCAGTTTTAAATTACAAGATCTTACATCAAAGGGAGAAGGAAAACAAAGCTTAGAAAACAAATTAACCTTTTATCCATGAAGGCATACTGTTATTATTTTTCTATTCAAGTATGCAACATAATAATTTCTAGACAAAAAATATTTTTTGGTGAGCTGCAATCTTCAATCAGTCTTGATTGCCATGGTAACAAGAACCTATCCAGGTGCTTCACAACACCTGGATATCTGAAGCTAAAAAGAAGCAAGTGGGAATATCTAAGAGGATGCCAACTGCTAATTAAGTTGAAGACAGAAGTAACATATATATTTTTAGGATACAATTGGTTTTGCTTGCACTTGCTTACTTGCTTCTACACTTTGTATGTACACTTCCCCCAGGAATGAAATGAAAATCTGCCTTCATATAGAGTATGGACAAAGGCTGAAAAAGGCATACATATATGTATAGGGGGCTTACTTATGTACATCATTAAAACATTTTATTGCAATGTTTTAATTCAGATAATCACATTTGTAAATTTGAACTAACATTTCTATCTTTAATACCTAAAATTCAATGAAAAAAAGATCCCTAAAAGAAAGTAAAACAAAAAAATTAAATATCCCCTATGCAGATGGCAAGTTGTTTATATTAATCATTGATGAAGTCAGAAAAATGAATTACCGGTAGTATATTCATTGAGTAATTTTCCTGATACACCCTATTCAGTACAATTATACTTTACTGATGCATGTCTTTATTTATGTTTATGTTTATCGATTCATAGATATGTTTATCGATTCATAGATGTATTTATGTTTATGTTTAAAACCTTTACCATGTTTAGCTCAAATACATGAACACAAAAATGGCATGAAAAATGTTTCTTTTACACCTCCAACATGTGGCTACCTATTTACTTTCCTCAAAGAAATTAAATCTCTCAGATTAAAGTTCTTATCATTGTTATCATAAACTATTTCTTCCCTGCATAACTCTGTAGATATGTGATAGTCTATTATATTAAATGTCTTGTGAACCAGAATTAGGGCTTTGTGGCTTTTCTGTAGAAGACGGTTGACTCATAATATGTTGTATACTCATATGATACAGGTACATGTACACAAGTGCACACTTCCCTCCCGAATATGTATTGAATTAAAACAATTTTTCTGTGAATATGATAAGCATTTGTACAGCCCCCTCGCTATATCGTCATTGTATGTTTCTCACTATGACATTTCTTTAGGCCGAGATATGATTTCACCTCTTGTGTGAAAAGGCCCTCAGAATCTCAATTTTCCTGTTGAGGAAGTCCACAACAGTACACTTATCTTGACATATCAAAAACCACAAATTAACTGAAGGTGATGCAACTGTGGTCACACCAAACCTCATCATGGAAATGATCAGAAAGATCCGCTTTCTAGCCAGGCCATACATGTCCAACTGTTAATGTAAGGCGAGATGACTACGTTCACTTGAACATGTACACAGAAACTTGGGGCATTGCCCAGGCCTGTGATGTCATATCTCTACAGATAAGATGAATATTCCTTTCCTCGAATGGAAGTATGGGTACTGACTGAGTTACGTGACTTAATGCTATCTCTCTCCCTCTTTCTCTCTATATCTCTCTCTCTCTCTCTCTCTCTATCTATCTGTCCCTTCCTCTCAAGATAAAAAATATGCAAGAGATTCCAGATGGATTTGGCTTTGGAAAAAACGAGAGCCTGAGGGGGAAAAAATAACCAAATAAAAAAAATATAGACACACTTGTATATTGTCAAGTGGAAATCAATGTTTTCTATTTTCAATGTCCTTCTTTCTCATCCTTTCTCATCCGCTCTCTCTCTCTCTCTCTCTCTCTCTGTTCTCTCTCTTTCGTTATGTCAACACATCTTTATGTTAGTTGTTCACTTGATCCATAATGATGAATATAGAAACTATTTCCACCTCCGTAATTGTACTTGTGTAGTCCAACACATTATCCGTCTGTAGTGATATACATGTACATTTACATGATGTAGAACTGTCCCAAATTCTCACTGTATAAAAAACATTGCCAAAGTAACTATGCATTGATGCAGCATACATGCATTTTAAACCTGTAGCATTCATGCATGTACATTGTGTTCAGACAAGCCACGATTCTCATGCTGCATGAACATCACCAACTGTTCAACTAATAGCACAACATTTGTGGCATACAACATGTGTTGTGAAAAATGTTGTTCTGTGCAATTTTGTTATATAAAATACATGGTTAATAGAAAAATCACATAGGAATTATAGCAATAAGCCATTGATTGCTTATAGATAAAGATTCCTGTATATATAGGCAATTATTTTATGAAACTAGAATTCAATTAATGTATATTTGTACTAAGCTCGACTGAATTCCTTAATGTCATATTTGACATACATGTATCCCTGTACTACATGTACACTACTAAGTTGTTCCTGTTTCGCTGACTTCTGCCATCACTATTTCATATTTTGTAATTACACATTATGCTGTAGATTATCAGCTATCCATTGTTAAAACATGACGTACTAGGAAGTATGAGTTGTACCAAAACCAGAACTGAAACAAGCACTCGTTTTCAATGTAGGCCTAGGCTATGTGTTGGAGATTACTCAAGGACTTTCCTATACAAGTGTATCACTGTATGATAAATGCATAATGTGCATTCCCATTTATGGGTAAATTCAGGAAAGTTCTAGACAGCTCCATGTACTGTGAAGTACATTGGCCTGCAGAAGGGCTTGAGAGAGGGCCCAGGGGGAGCTTACACGGATTGTCAGACAAAGTATAAGCAAATACAAGCTTTTGTATCATCTGGTTACAGTTTAAAGCAAAATTTCAAAATCATTCAAACTTTGTTAACATTGAGACCTGCATGTACATGTAGGTACACTAAAGGCATTGATTTTTGTGGCAGCTCATGGTATTGAATCAAAACTGAGTAGTCCGTCAGACATTCTGGCAACACAGATGATCAGATCTGACAACACAAATTTGAAATTAGCTACCTTGAATTACGTGAATTATACCATTTCAGCCTTTCTTCATTTTTCTTCCCTTTTCTTTGTGCAGACAGGGTTCAAGAATATTATACCATTCCACCATTACTATCATATCATAACGTTAACATTGTCATTATTTATTGTTAATATTGTTACTCTCATCAGTACTATCATCTCATCACCATTTCATCATTGTCAAAATCATTATGCATATACAATTGATATATTCTAAACTTTTTAAAACATACACTCCAGAAAGGGTCCGCTTGTCCACTTGAAAATTTTAAGGAGATTTCCCAACATAGCAACAAACACAAGCTAATTTTTCAAACGGAAAGCAAACATGTTGGCAGGTACATGTAGGTTAACAATGTACAGCAATTGCTCAACCTTATACATTATGTACAATCTGGAAATGATCTATGCTTGTTTATAATGCATACCTAATCACCCGATTATGATAAGGACCAAAATGCAAAAGCGGTGCATGCTAATTTTAAATCAACCAGGATTGTAAATCACAAAGATGCCAATGAACTGAAAAGTGTCTGAATATATTATTAGTAATATTAGTAGCAAGACAGCAATCTGCAGCAAGGGGAGGTAAAGTGTCTTTCAGTACACATAAGTTATATTTATGTTGGTTAACCAGGTTGCATCTGGGTAAAGACAATTACCTTATCATGTTAAGAATCCAGATAAAATCTCTCTCACTCTCACCTACCATTACATAATGAATAACAAACAGATGAAGATTGCATCATGTAATATTGTTAATATCTTATCACATGATGCACAAATGCAACATCAACTTTAATTTATGGAACTGAATTCGGCTATACATATAGTAGCTAATATGCCCAGTAATCCTCAAATTGGCAAAAATTCTACCGAGGATATCGAAAAAACAGTGAGCAGAACAGAGACACTGAATTTTTACAGAGTGGAGGTATAAATCCTTTAAGAGCAACGAGCTGTACCGTCAACTGCTCGTGGTCTAGTGGTAAAGAAATCTGCATGGTCGAAGTATCCTTATTCTACACCGCACGTTCTACAATGTTGCTGGTTCGCATCCCGCTCTTCTTGACTTATATTTTTTTCAGTTAGGAATTAACAATAGCGTTTATTCCGTTGACAATGATCAGAATTTCAATAATAAAAACACAAGAAACTTGACTAAATATTCACTTGGTCAGGCGGATTTAATGGTGGCTGGGCATAATAACGACTTTCTTCTTCAGTTGCAGTACAGTCCACCGTCAGGCGTATTGTCGTACTGTACTTTGGCCCTGAATTCATGGAATTACTTTTCTTCTTTTCCTAAAGTGCCACCACTTGTAGCTTGTAAGCTAAAACATGTGAAACCTATATGCATTTAATTTTAATGTAATCATTGTAATCAGAGCTGTCAACTTTGGGGAACTGCTTGGAGGGAGTTGCTCTGCGGGGGGATCTTTTTACTTTAAAAAAAAAAAAGGTCATCAGCGCTTTCCGGTGGCTTTTTACTCCAATTTTGGTGGGAGGTTTTTTCATAAGGCGGGAGATTTACAGAGAGCGGAGGAAGGGCGTCTCCAGCCATGGCGCTGGTGGGACGGCGGGAGAATGAGCGTGGTAGCAGGAGACTCCCGCCAAAATCGGGAGGGTTGACAGCCCTGTTGAGTGTTGTAATGAAGAAAAAAAGAAAAAAATTTTTTTTTAATGTTCTGCTCAACGACATGTATTGTTTTGTTGATTCAGAGTTCTCGCATTTCTGTCTTTTCAGAAAAAATGTCAATTTGATTTACCAATCTACCCACTTTTCACAAAGGTAAAAAAAAACAACAACACACATTTCCATCAGGCATTACATTGTACACAAAATACATTATTTCTTTGCACATAATATATACCACACACACGTCGAGCTTTGCTCAGCCACATACACAGACATGGGACCGCAAACAACCAACAGCAGCCACTCTGTTTACATCACATGCGAACGCCTACTCGAAATACATCTTACCCGTAAAGCTCCGGGTCCTTGACCCACAGACAGGCGATCCAAAACAGCTCTAGTCTGCCACTCTTCCACGAATGCTCACGAAAATGTCAGCTTCAGTGTCAACCACCTGTATGGATTATTTTCACGTTTGGTAACCTCTCAGTTTTCAGTCTGTTTTATGATCCCAAAATAGCGATAGTCGTCTGTGTGTCATGTGACCAATCTGGATCCGTGAGAAATTATCGCGAAAAGTGTGCAGAAATATTTCATTCATTATTGACATTATTACAGGCAGCACGAGAGGGCGGTATATGAAGTCGCCGCGAAATGCGATTGGGGTCTGAATGAATAAGATGGAGAAAATGTGACGATGATAATATTGATAATGAAATGATGATGATGATGATGATGATGATGATGATGATGATAGTGGTGATGATGATGATGATGGTAGTTGTGGTGGTGGTGGTGATTCTGATTACGGTAATAATGAGGAGAATGTGGAGGAGGAGGAAAAGAAGAGGATGCGGATAACAAATGGTAATATTGATGATTATGTTGGGCATATTTCTACAGAATAAAACAGGCACACAAATTTACTTGATTAACTCATGCATGTAGGTTATAAATTATGAGTAAGTCATATACAGTATCCAATACTTACATCGTAAATAACTGACAACTGTTGTACTCTTAATCATCATAACAAGCAAGAGTCTAAGCCCAGGAAGGTTTTTTTTTTTTTGGGGGGGGGGGGGGGGGTTTGGTTTTTGTTTTGTTTTTTGTCAGCGATATACATATATGGAGGTTCTATTTTTGCTCTACCTTTAGCCTATGCCTTTAGCTTTATGAACGGTTTTGTCTATAAACACATCAGGGAAATCCCCAAATCCGCGCGATACAGTTCAATGCACTTTTATGTAGGGGGCGCGTCTACGCGCGAAAAGAAATACGCACATCATCATTACGCAACAAAGAAATCAAAACTTTTGTGACATCACAAAGCTGGGCTATGCTAGTACTGTTTAATAGTTATAATGCATAACAACGGTCATTTCTAAACAGCTTGTTGGGTGGATGTTTTTTAAATCAGTAAGAAGCTTAGTTAGTTATGCCACTGCAATTTAACTGAGAATAATATGGAGCAAAGTTCGAAATAGCAATCTAATCCTCTTTAGGTATCGAGGAGTCAGGGATCCAGAGACTCATACAGAAATCAAGGTAAAGCTAATTATCCGTAATTTGCATACTTTTGCAAAATAATGCGATAAGTAGTCGAAAAATGTGGTCATATTTAACATTTAATGTTGAAATTATCCTTTGATTATAAAGTTGATTTAGCGTTGTCTTGCCAGAAATTGAACAAAACCGTCTGACATGTGTGATGTAATAGCATCATTTGCCTGTTTTCATTTCTAATGTCAGATCATCAATGAATATGAATAAAAACATACCCCTCCTTTCACGAATGCCATTCATGGCTTAATTTGATATTTTCTACTCAATTTTTTATTTTCTTAAATTATAAGGTATGATTATGGTAACACATTATGTAATTTATAGTTCCAGATTTCAATAAGATGACGAGGCAATTTGCCTTAATCCCCTCTTTCTCTCTCTCTCTCTCTCTCTCTCTCTCTCTCTCTCTTTCTCTCTCTCTATCTCTCTCTCTCTTATCCAGTTAAAATGACATGGCTTGTCAACTAAAGTGCTACCCAAATCGCTAGATGGGACTCAAAGGAACCGGTATTTACTACTTTCCCAAACAAACTTTAAAAAAAAACCCCAACAGAAACACAAAAATGGTAAGAAAATTACACTGTGAAAGTTTGTATTTTTCATTTAAATCTTAGAAATAAGTTATTTCATTGAGAAAATTTATAAATGGATTGTATTAATGGATTTAAATTGCAAATATTTTGGTCTTACTTTCTAAAGAGAGTGCAAAAAGTTAAAAGGTATATTGTGAAAGTTTATATTGTCCATTTACTGATGATAATAAATACACATGTAAATCGACGTTGTATTGCATTTCCCCTAAATTTGGCAAGTTCACGTTGATGTAGCGTTAAGCGTATCAGGGGAATGGGGGGGGGGGGGCGAAAGATGATACATAAATATATATCTCTAATACCAGGACTATTCGACCATGGAGACGGCGGATTGCAGGCGACACGGTTACATCCTCTCAGACAAGACACTAGGCTCAGGCACCTATGCTAAGGTCAAACTAGCTCGGGTCATGGAGAGGAAGATTGCTCAGACCGCCAAACTAAGAGAAGATTTAAGAACCAAGGGACATAACGTGGTAATGAAGCAGTTAGAATCTTTCTCGAAATAAAATCTTAATTCCTGCATGGTATTTTCAAGCATATTGTAAAAAGATCAAAGAGTTGTATCCTTTTGTCCAATATTTTGGAAAAATAGGCGTGTATTTACAAGCCTTATGATCCGCTGGATGAAATATTTTGGGGCGGAAAAAAGCTCCAGCAGTCTTCAATATATTGAATCTACATATGAACCTGCCTTCTTCATTTACTTGTTTCATGTGTTCATCTATGCGAAGAACATTCCTAATATTCTTTCGTTAAAATAAACATGTACATTGGACAGGGAAGTTTAAGTATATACTCTCAGGGACTGCCCCAATCGAATAAAAGAGAGGTAGGGGGGGGAGAGAGAGAGAGAGAGAGAGAGAGAGAGAAATAAGGGGGAGAGAGAGAGAGACACACACACACACATACACACACACACATGAGGAGGGGGATAGAGAAAGAGATTTGAAGGGGCAGGAAGAAATAGAGAAAGAGAAGGGCGGGGGGAGAGAAGGTTAACAGAAGAAGCTGTGATTCGTGTTTTTTCTATCAGCGAGACCGATGTAGTCCACAATGAACTCTAACTTCAACCTTAAGCTTTAATCAAATTGCAACCCTAACCCTATAACCCTAACACTATGGAGATCAGAGCAAATGTCGCAAGAGAAAATGTCGCAATACCGATGACTATTGTCCTTAGACAGTTTGATTGCTTACTCTGTTGGTCATGTTTATATTTTCCTATAGGTTGCTATCAAGATCATCTCCAAGAGGAATGCCCCATCCGAGTACCTGACGAAGTTCATGCCCAGAGAGATAGATGCCATGAGAATCACTCATAAACACGCCAATTTAGTGAGTCAGCATTCTTGTGATTACTCATTAATTAGAGGAGGAGGAGAAGAAAAAGAAGAAGAAGAAGAAGAAGTAGTAGTAGTAGTATAGTAATGCAGGAGAAGGAATAAGAAGATGATTATGTTAAAACGAATAAGGGGTAAATTGAAGAAATAGCAAATTTCACTTTTAAAACGATATCTAAAAGGTGAACAAATCTGACTTTTTAAAAATTTATGTTATATTTTCACTTTACATGTTTCAAAATATTTTTGCCTCATAAATTGTATAAAAATAACTATCACGTGACATCCATAGTAAAAAGAAATTATGTTTTTGTAGCTTACATGTATATCAACAAGGCAGAAATCATAATTATTTCCCCCTTCATATTGTGAGTAGACATTATAGATTCCGATATACATTGTTACAACGTCAGTTTCTTGCAACTGTCATAATATGGATAGAACGTGATGTTTATAGAAAGTGTATGTATCAGTATTTCAGATTTCAGATTTAGATTGTATTTCATTCCATTTTCATTTTTTTTACAAAATATATAACATAACACACATTGTGAAATTAACAATATACAAAATAATTGACAGCAAAACTGAATGCAGAAACATTTTCGATTGTTACAAGCACAATATAAAGCATTATTGTTTGAGTTGTAAGGGGGGGGGGGGGGATAACAACATTGACTACATTAGATTAACTATATGAAAATGAGTATGAAAACAGAGACCAGCGTAGAAGCAGAGCTTGTAGAAGTATCATTATGATAAGAACGCTTTGTTCTTGCGGTGAAATCATCCTACTTCGGATTACCATGCTTACTTCATCAGATTCGACTTTACGAGTTCTTCCGGACTGAGCGCGGAGTATACCTTGTTCTCGAATATGCTGCCCACGGTGACATTCTGTCCTACATCAATGATAGCGTATTGGAGACGGGTATGGCCGTGGAGGAAGACAAGGCCAGACAACTTTTCCGCCAAATTGTGTCCGGGGTAACCTTCTGCCATAATCGTAATGTAGTCCACAGGTAAAAGTGGTTACTTCATGTCTCCTCATCAATGAGTGTCAGTGAAATTATTAATAACATGTATAAAACCCTCGCCCAAAGACACCTTCATAATAATTGTATAATATTCGGGGTCTAAAACACACAAAATATGGAAGATGACAATAACTAGCAAAATGTCTGTGAAATGGCACAAAAATAAAATGGCCCCAAGTAAGGAAATATGCGTACATTTAACATCAGATTCTGTCCAGCTATCCTACGAAAATATGAAAACAGAAGATAAATATTGTATTGTCTGTATAATACCCAACAAAAAAAGAAGAGAAACACACAATTACCTAATTCATAAAATGGCTTGGTCAAAGAGCTAATCATTCCAATGTATGCTATCGTAAGTACATAGTAAATCACTGAAACAACGAATGACACATTTTCGGCTATTTTGCTATATTTGAATACATATTTATACAAAAGTACTAATTCGAAAAAGGGACAATTTTTAAAGTAGAGTATTCTATAATTATGAAGAAAAAAATGCCGAGGTACTTCGTCATTGCACGTAGATAGCCAACTGTATTTTATTCGAATTATAAAATGCTTTAAAGTTGTAAAGGAGAAATGTTAAAAGGAAACATAATAATGATACATTATTTATAAATTATTTCGGGAAAGACTTGTTCAGCATCCTAATGGAAATATGATAACTGTTATCTTATGTAGATGTTAACTTAGCGAAATGACGATTGTAAAACCGAATTATTAAAAGGAAAAGAAAGTTAAAGACAATTATTACGCTTTAAGTACACAGTTTAGTGACATTAGACTAACAGACATCGAGGGCCTCAACATTTTCTCTTTCTTTTTCCTTTTTTTATTTTGTGCACTCTTTTAGGGATTTGAAATGTGAGAATCTCCTTCTGGATGAAAATTGGAATATCAAAATATCAGGTAATTTAACGTTTTCAAATAAATATGAAATGATGTCGATAGGATATGTTGTTAACTCTGATGTAAAGATAAAACCAAACCTCTAATCTTCAAAGAGATTAATTATTCAGATACTTTGATATTGATATTGATATGTTGTATTTAGCGCATAATATATATTTTAAACGACGTATGAAATAGGATGGATATGTACGTTTTGATGCAGATATCTATTGTTACATTAAAATTAAACAATGGTAGAAAATAACAACTTCATACCACAGTCACACCAACAAGACCGACGCCAGGGGAGCGTTTCATCAAGCGTTTTGTCTGTGATTTTTACCGACAATTGTTATAAGCTACTGAAATCCTTGCATCTGATTGGCCGAGAGCAAATTTGTCGGTAAAAATCACTGACAAAACAGTTGATGAAACGCTCCCCAGATCGACAACGGACCGAGCAGAGTTACCACCAAAGGCCAAGAATTGGTCGGTTTTGGAGTCGGTATGGGGTCGGTTTGGCGGTGTGACTGTGGTATCGTTGAGGACAACACGGGCGCGCGCTCTCTCTCTCTCTCTCTCTCTCTCTCTCTCTCTCTTTCACGACATTCCATCCCCTGTCTCACTCGACATGCTCGATGGAATGTTTCTCTCCTTCAATTATTTTCATTCTTTCTCATTTTTATCGCATCAGACTTTGGCTTTGCCTGTCGGTTTCCTACCAATCGCTGCAACATGCTGTCGACGTTCTGCGGTTCCTACGCATATGCCGCCCCGGAGATCCTGGCCGGAAAGAAATACGACGGGAAATTCGCTGATGTCTGGAGCCTGTGAGTCTAGGTTTCTTATTTTCATCCCTCAAACCTGGGGTGGATCCAGGATTTTTTCAAAGGGGAGGGGGCACAAATCTCAGAAAATTTTCTGACAAGCAAAGAAAAAAAGAAAGAAAGAAAGAAAGAAAGAAAAAGAAAAAAAAAAGGTTATCACACATTTTGGGATCTCTTTGTTCAAAATTCTCTGACAAGCAAAAAAAAAAGTTATCAGTTCAAAAACGGGGGGCGGGGGCACAACTGTAAAAAGAGGGAGCACAATATACACTTTTCTTTCAAAGCAAATGAGTTTGAGGCAGTGGCGGATTTAGGGGGCACTTCTGGCCCGTGCCCCCTAAATCCGCCACTGCCTCAAACTCATTTGCTTTGAACAAGAAGACCAATTAATGAGGAAGAGGGACATATATAAACATCAATAGTTTGAGGTCAGATATCTATTAGAATACAAAGATAACTTATCTAATCACAATCATACTAAATACGATAAACGCTAGCCTTGATGCAGTTTGAAAGAAGAAGAATTGGTATGTTGATATAAATACCATTCTCTTTCTCCTCGATATTGACTATTAATCAAACATGTTTTACCAAAAATTTGAGGTATTTTACCCGTTTCTGTATTCAAATTATATCAGTGAGTCATCCTTCAAAATGCAAATAAATGTTTGTGTCTCTGATTATCGGAAATTACACAAATCCACTGAGTTATGGAGCACATCTATAATCAGAGTCAGATTCACCTTTCATCAGATATTACTTTTCCTGCAATGATACTGCTTTAAAAAGAATAATATTAAGAGTTGTATCACCTTCTAAAATGTACTTTAGTGGGATTATACTCTATGCTTTGGTGAATGGGCGTCTTCCGTTCAACGATCAAAACCTGAATACACTTATGGACCAAACCAGGAAGAAGATCAAGTTTCAGCCGTGGGTTTCCAAAGGTATACCATATTTACAATTTTAATCCTTATGGTGCCGTGTATCAATCGGGAGAGCGTTTGATGAAAGGAAGTTGTCAGATATTTTATCCGACCACTGTTATAAGCTATACTGAAATCCTTGCATTTGATTGGCTGAGAGCAAATTTGTCCGATAAAATATCTGACATGTCCTTTCATGAAACGCCCCCTGGATATGTTTTCATTCTTTCAATATACGCCATTTTTCGGACATTATTTTCATGAGCAGTCACCTGCTCTGATCTATGAATTTGTATGCGAATATGTGTAGAATGAATTAAGCCAATTTTAATCTGTCAACATTTTAAACGAAACGTAATTTTGTCAACGATATTCATGTAATTGAAAGGGTTTACATAATGTTTTTGATATTGTTTACGAATCTGAAAACGATTTAATTGAAAATAGACGAGAAATCATTTGCCATGCAGTGCCGTCACCAGCTTTTTCAAGGGGGGTGCCTTTTGGAAAAAAGACAAAACTTACCAACTAAGAGGGGCCGGGGTACACAAATGAAGGTTTGTAAAAAGGTAGACCCGTATTTTTTTGGTCTCGCCAGCTTCTCGAAAGGTCGCTCAGTAATGTATATTATTTGGCATACTTCAAGAAAATTAAAGACGAAGCGGCTATTTGTATATTGTTTTTATGTTCTGGTCTTTAGATTTTAATCCTCCTCTCTCACTCTCTCCTATCCTTTTCTGTTCTTCTCCTTCTCCTTCTCCTTCCCCATCCCCCTCTCCCTTCTAGACTGCATTCATCTTATTCGGAGATTGTTACGGCAAAGACCGCTCATGCGCATGCGAACAAATGAAATAGTCCAACACCCCTGGGTCCGTCGAGAGCCGATATGTAATACGTGGCACGAAGGTGCGGCCACCATGTACGAAAATGACCCCTCCTTCAATAAGAAAGAAGTAAGTATATTGTATATAGTTCAGTCAACCCCCTTCCCACTAAAAGCGTTTTTATTATAGGCCCTATATAACATTGATATACGTATATCTTTGTTTGTCACGTAGAATGTCCTTACATGACTATGTAACTTATTAATCATGTTTATACATCATTCCCCATCCCGGTGGATAGGCCTTATATCTGTTAGCCTGTTCCATTTGTCTTAACCTTCTCATCGGCATATTTGTTTTGCGGTGACACGACATTTGCTCCTGCGACATTTGATCCGCCGTCCATATCTCCAAAGGTCAAAGGTTAAGGTCAAGATCATGATAAGGTTGGTTATTTTTTGTTCAGGACAATGTGAAGATTAGGATTAGGATTAGGATTAGGGTTAGGTTTAGGTTTAGGATTAGCATGGCAAAGTTAGACCGGAGTAATAGACCGCTTCTGTAATGTATACACATTTATGCACATATATTCTCTGAGCACCTAGTGACGAGCTATTCCATTAACCTGCTTTTTATAAATGAGCCTCAATGCTTGGAATCCAGGTTGCATACATTATTTGTTGCTATGTCCGGCAGGTTTTCAGGTTGTCAAGAACAACCTTTGTTTGAAAGGTATGCATAAAATTTGCATACATTTCCGAAGCGGTCTATTGTCACAGGAGCAAGTGTCATGGAACCTTGTTTTGCATCCCATAGCTCATAACCTATATAAGTTATATAAAATCACCCCAAACACAAAATCAAATGTTATTACGTTTCTATTGCGAAATATGATAAAAAGGGCAAATGGATTTGCGGAACATTAAATTACAATTACTTTGCACCAGTGTCATGGTCATTCAGTATTGTAAATAATGAAAGACATGAACTAGCAGGGATGTTATTATTTGTAAATTGATAGTTCAACGTCCATAGTACATCAAAGAGTATATGTGATCTTTTTCAACCATTATACAGCTACATATTCTATCATAAAGCTATAACGGTATAAAAGCTTTATAAAATATATTCCTGCATAGAAATAAGCAGTTGATTGTATACAAATTTGCGTTAAACTCGTTTAAATATTCAAAAACAGAACTACGACCACGACTGCAACAATGTGTTCTTATGAAGCTTCTGAATTCATTTTTCAGTCTTTCATTCGGTTTATCACGATGACGGAGAGCGTCTATCAGAAACAAAGGCAGGACCGTCGTGCGACTATTCACGACGCACAACAGCAAACCATGAACACATTGACGCAACCGAAGACGACCACACCAAGGACAACGCCTACGAAGACGATGATGATGGCGCCGACTTCGAAAGGTCCATACAGAGGTCGGTCGTCACCGCCCAAGACACCGGTCCTGCTCGCCGACGGTCGGATAGTTAAAAGAGAGCTGAATGGAATAATTGGTAATAATTTATACGATTGTCCCTCTGGTTTATCTTTTCGATTTAAAACAGATATTGTAGATTATGTTCAGTCGAATTTGACGACATGATTTAAAGGACAAGTAACTCCACGTGATATTCTAGATGCACCTATTGTCTGCTACGTCTTTCCATGGAGGCTGCCATTTTGTGCATGACACGGATCATTAGGTACCATATGCATTGATAATAGCCTACCTTTACAACAGATACGTCGCTTTGTTCTGATTGTATTACGATTGTTATTGGCCATGGGCCTAGATAATTGACGACCCATGAGTTCTAATAGCCATCCTGTAAAGCAGATTCCTCGCTTTGTTTTGGTATTGTTACGATTGTCTCCGTCCTTGACGTCAATTCTCCGTCCTTGACGTATATTTTTTATGAAGTATATTTTTTATGAACAAATTAAGACCTTTTAAAAAATATATAAAACTAAACTTACATTTCAGAATATGTGACTTTATCTAATATATATTTGTCCTCTAAAAATCAATTACAAGTTAACGATGAAGGAAATTTTACTTGAGATGAAAAATATGTTCGTGTACACATAAAGTAATGGCAGCCCCCTTATTATTGCTAGCAGACGATAACTTGGCTGGAAAATAGTGATTTATATCTATATCCTGTGTTTTTACATGAAATTGCATGTATCAAATAAGAGGCATATACTACACCATTCAAAATAAGCTAATTCATACGCTGAGGTTAATTTCCCTTTAAATCATGTATTGAAATTAAGATTGTGACTATTTATTCGTGCGTTTCTGGTATAAGTAAATGAGAAAGCAATTCGTTTATACGCGGACATAGCACATCTCAAAATACATGTAACAATTTTGAAGTATACAATTTACAGAATCTATTTCGAAACTTAAAAGAACTAATCTATGAGACTGATCAACGAAGTAGTGGGGCAGCATTTTTATCTCATTATGTGCATCACTATGATGATCAAAAGTTTTTTTTTTATACGACGTATTCTCTAATTTTTTTTCAGCAGAGGAAAAGAAAAAGCCGAAAGAACCCGAGCGCTATGAGTACGGCCCCGAACATAACAAGTACTACGGCGCCAAGCTGGTCAAACTTAAGAAGAAACTGGCTGCCGCCAAGTCGACCTCCACTGCGCCCAACTACGCTAGCACCATGCGAACCCGTATGCGGAACCTCTACCGGCGCATCCTAGCAACCAGCCCCGTGGGCGAACACCTTTTCGACGTGGAGGATGAGCCCGGCAAGTGTTTGGTGTCGAAGAAGTACGAACCCGCCTCCCGGGTTGTCGATGCCGAGAAAGGGAACTTTGATAAAAGTGATAGTCCGGTCGACGGGTTAGAAAGAGCCATAACGGGAAAACATCGGGAGAGGGGAACATATATTCCAACTCAGGTAACTGTAAAAGATTAGGCCTAACACTGTCTAAGGTCGCTTGAAAGTTCATAGCAAGACTTTTAAAGGACTTACGAATGCCTGCTGCAAGTCAAAAGGTTTCTTGGGCACTTTGGCAAGTAAACAAGGATTGCGATCTAAAGAAGTACCATGCGCGAGGGCCTCCATACTTCAAAATTTAACATAGCAATATATCATATCACGCTCAGTAATAATTTCCTGATTCAATATTTGAAGTTTGCGGGGTTTTTCATTTGAGAATTTATACATTTATCTAACAGGCCTTTACAAAGTAAGACAATCAACTGAAATTCCTCCATCTTTCTTTTCTTTTTTTTTCTTCAAAGGAGACTGTTGAAAGCATGAACGATGCCGTTTTCGATAATATAATGCCCGAAGTATCCAACCTCACTCCGACATCTCCACGAACCACCCAGACAATGCCCGAAAAAGACTATTCAATCCCGATTGCTGCTGTCGCAGTCGCCAACAGACTCCAGACAGGTGATAGCCATTGTAGTCGTCGTGCAACCTCAGTAAAGGCGAAAGCTACGACACCCAAGCGACTCCCGACGCCCGTGATCTCCAATGAACTCCAGTCCGAAAAAGACCTCTGGTTGACTTCCACGAGTCCCCCATTCAATGATGGCGAGACTCCGACCAGTGCGACGTCGAACTCGACAACGAATGAAAAGATGCTGTCCAGAAGGGGAAAGGCGCCGAGATCGAAGCTTAAAAATTCACCGCCCTTGTACTTTGTCTCTGGTGGACAGGGGAGTAGCGTTAGGCATGAACCAGCTTTGAAAACAAGTGATTTGTATTCCTATGTGCAAAACCTTTCCGTATTGAAGAAAATGGCTGATTAGCCCTTGATTGAAGAAACGGAAATGGTATTCAGTAACGCTTCTCGGAGAATGAAAAGGAAGAGAGAGTAGGAAGGAAATTGCGACCGTCTTGCAAGCATTCAGACATCTGTGACGGTTCTTTATTACTTGTGACCAGGAGAAATATTAGCGTATATAGGGTTTACTCAAACCATCATGAGTGTCGTCTCAAAAGTAAAGATGAATTTAGAATACAATTATTAGAAATGGAGTGTATACTGAACGGACTATGGCGGCTTTTTGGCTATAGAGTATGGCAGTTGTCGTATTTGTCGCTACAATATGTGGCAGATGATGATATAACGTTGATGAGAACAGCTAAAATGCATTGCTTTGATTCTATACGCAAGCTCCGATTCTAATATCAATACTGATCGTCCCATGGAGCCTTTTGATTATCTCCACGATCGGACATAAACATTGACCTGGAAAAAATAAAGCAGTTCAGTGCACCGTTGACGACTTCTTGAGGCTTCTCACAATATTGTAAAGCCTCACAATCTATATCTTCCAGATGATTTAGAATACACAATATCCCATGGATAGAAAGAATGTGACACAGCTTCAAACAAACTAATTTTAGAATATGGTATTCATGGAAACTGCCTCTAGCTTCGAACAAGAGCTGTAATAAACTTTAATAAAAAGAAAACATGCAGAAAATATTATTGCTTATAAGGAGGAAAAAAATTCTTGAAGAAAAAATGATGTGTGAAAGAAATAGAGAAACTGATTTTGAAAAAGATTATGAAAATAAAAGGATAAAATGATACAAAGAAAAGAAATGAAAGGTTCAGTGGAGTAGATAAAGATTCAGGGCCTGAAAGAAAGGCCGGGATGAAGTGAAGTGAAGAACTTGGCTAGAGGAGGAGAAGAGAGCAGAGAGACAGGATAGAGGAGAGAATTTTTTTCGCCAGCCCTCAAAAAAAAAAGCGTCAGCCCTCCAAAAGTCGCTCAGTGGAGGGGGGGGGGGGGGGGGGGTACCAAATTTATGGGGTCCAGTTTTCCTCCATAATTATCTGACAAGCAAAAAAGTTGTCAGGGGCAGTCTGCCCCTTTGCCTCCCCCCATTGGGGACGCTAGTTCTCAGCTCTGTTATTAATTTTGCAGTGCAATGCCGGTTGTTTTTTGTTTTCATAATTTTTTTATTATTTTCTCTCATAAAGAAAATTGAACATACATGTAATTTGAAAAAATTCATACAATATAACAAATAAACTTTACATAAATATAACTGCTAACTGAAGTTTCACATTTCAAAACAATAATACAAATAAACTTTCATGTAAGATATTTATAATTTTCATATATTTAAGTTTTACACAAGATCACTATAAAAAAATGACAATTGAAATGTATTTCCACATAAACAAATCGCAAATAAAGTTTTTCATTTCGTATGAAATTGCTTTAATAGTCCTAAAAAAACATTATCATTAGGGCCTATAACAAACTGGCAATTTAACAATTTTCAAGATTTTTTTTTCTTCTTCAATTTCCTTCATGCAGTGAGAGAGAAAGAAGAATTAAATCAAAAAGAAAGAGGAAAGATAAAAGAAGAAGAAGATAGGAAGAAAACAAAATAGATAAGAAAACATACACCCCCCCCCCATCCCACAACAACACAAAAAACAACAACAAACGAACAAACAGACGAAACAAAACAAAAAAAATTTAGAAGAAAAACAAAACAAAGCAAAACAAAAAACAGCCACACCAACATCACATACTCGTGATAAAGGCCCCACCATACCCTAACCCTAACCCTAACCCTAATCCTAAACCCTACCGTAATCCTAACCCTAATCCTAAACCCTAACCCTAACCCTAAAACCTAACCCTACATAGGCTTAGGAAGATTTTCAGAATTGGGGGGGGGGGGAGAGGGCCTAGGGGCTCGATCATTTATTTTTGACCCGCCGTTTGAAGATTTCTTTTCCCCCGTTGTCACCATTTTAGACAGTCTAAAACGCCATTTTTTCGATTTAAATTTTTCGATATAATGACTTGATAAAAAAGCATTTGTAGCCTTTCTTTTAAGCAGTTGAAGAAATTAATAAAAGTAGGCCTACTGGAAGAAATCGTTGAATTGTAAGATATTCAGTTTATTTTTATTAAGTGAGACAAAGTACTCGGTGTGAAAAAACAGACATTTAACACCTTTGGAAAAAATAATACGCCAAGAACGTGAAAAACAAAATTTTTATTGTCACACATGCCTATAATCGGACATTAAAAACTGAAATGTGGCACCACCCAAAAAATATAATTCTGAGATCGTCTTTTGCCCGGTGACGTAGGCGATTGGGGAAGAATTGCTTTAATGACACGTTAATTATATAATTCATTTATAAACTCTCAGTTTTAATAATAATTTGAATACTAAGTCGATCCAGCCCAGAAGATAAGTGTGCAAATATATTTGGGGAGGGCGGGGTCAATGATAGCCTATCCGAGCCCGAACAAAATATTGGGGGGGGGGGGGGGGGGGGCTCATGATAACCGAGCCCGGCCAAAATATTGGGGGGGGGGGGCTCAATGATATCCGAGATCCAACACAAATAGTGGGAGCTCAATGATATCCAAGCCCCACAAAAATATCAGGGGGAGGGCTCCGTGATGTTATCCGAGCCCCACCAAAAACAATTGGGGGCTGATGATATGTGAGCCCCACCAAAATATTGGGGGGGGGGGGGCTCAAAGATATCTGAGCTCCACCAAAATATGGGGGGGGGGGGGGGGTCCTCAATGATATCAGAGTCCCGCCAAAATATTTGGGGGTCTCAATGATATCCGAGATCCACCAAATATATTTTTTGGGGGTCAATGATATGCGAAATGCGATGTCTGAGCCCCCCCCCCCCCTCCCCAAATACATATTTATAACATGTTTATATTTGAATAGTAAGTCTGTAGATTATAGGTATACATGAGTTTCATGCCTAGCATATAATGATTGGGGAGGAGGGGGGTTAATGATATCCGAGCCCGGAATAAGTATTGGGGGCGGATCAAATCTGAGCCAAACTTAAAATATTGGGGGCTCAATGGTATCTGAGCCCCTAAGGGCTCAATGATATCTAAGCCCCACCAAAAAATTGTGGGGGGGGGGGGGGGACTCAATGATATCTATAATCCCCGCCAAAATATGGGGGGCCGGGGGTTCAATGATAGCCCCCCAAGATTTCTTTTTTTTTTTGGGGGGGGGGGGGCTGCGCCCCCAGCCCCCCGGTTCCTAAGCCTATGCCCTAATCCTAAACCCTAACCCTAATCCTAATCCTAAAAATTGTTTGAAGCGGGGCCTATTTCACGATATTGCCGATACGGCAACAAACAAAAGGGGAAAAAGGGAGAAAGGAAAGGGTGTGGATTGCGAGGGTGTGGATCTTAGACCTTGTAGTAATTACTAGTATAAATTAGTATTAGCATGATTAGTATTAGACAGCTGAAAACCGTCTGTTTCGGAGGAGTCTTTAACATTTTCTTATTTTTACCTTCTCCTCCTATGTAGGGAGGTGTAGTGAAGCAAGACGTAGTCCAGTGGAACACCCGACGAACAGAGACTGAAGCTTTCGGTCTAGATTAGTATGTACCATCAAGACAGATTACTCTGACCTACTTCCGTAGTACATTTTGGAGGCATACTTTGCTGTGTTAAAAACAGACTCGGAAAAATACGTTCTCCATAGGTATAACACGTGAAAAGATGTCTCACTTTTTCTTGATATTTCATATCTTACTCTATCTTTTTCAAGTCTGATTTTTTCACGAGAAAAAGGATGGATAGTTAAAAAAACATTTCTTGAACCCTTTTTGTCAATAAATGCCGCTATTAATCCCTTGGATCATGCCTGCTTTTTGACATAGTCATCTGCCATAGGGTTAACACATGAAAACATGGATTTTAAAAATGATTATAGTTCCTCTAGTATTACCTTGAATTTAGTGCAAATGTGGCTTACATGTAATTTGAGACTCTGAAAAGGCTTAATGAAGACTCAAAAGGTGCAAGGGACCCGCATAAATCCCCGGGAATATGCATGCTTTTGGCCTTCCATCTCCCATAGGTTAACACGCAAAAACGGGAATTTTTGAATGATTATAATTCCCGCAGAATTAAATCAAAATTTTGAAAAATGTGCCTTGAATAAAATTTAAGGCTCTGAAAATGTATAATTAAGACTCAACTAGTTGAATAGACCCCGCATAAATCCCCGGGAATATGCATGCTTTTTACCCCAAAAAAGTCTCTCCTGCCATAGGTTTACACGCGAAAACAAGGAATTTTAGGATGATTATAATTCCCATAATTTATATTTGAAAATATAAAAAAAGTGATTTACATGAAATTTAAAGCTTTGAAAAGGTATAATTAAGGCTTGATGATTCCAGTAAACCCCCCATAAATCCCCGGGAATATGCATGCTTTTGACCAAAAACGTCTCGCCTGCCATAGGTTAACACGCGAAAACAAGGAATTTTAGGGTGATTATAATTCCCTTTGTTTTTCTTTGAAAATGTAAAAAATGTGATTTGCATGAAATTTAAAGCTCTGATAAGGTATAATGAAGGCTTGATGAGTCCAGTAAAGCCCCCATAAATCCCCGGGAATATGCATGCTTTTGGCCTTCCAGCTCTCATAGGGTAACACATGAAAACAGGGGTTTTGAAATGATTTTAATTCCCCTAGTATTTATTTGAAATTATGAAAAATGTGATTTACATGAAATTTAAAGCTCTGAAAGGGTATAATTGAGGCTCGATGAGTCCAATAAACCCCCCATAAATCCCCGGGAATATGCATGCTTTTGGCCTTCCACTCCCATTGGTTAACACATGAAAACAGGGATTTTGAAATGATTTTAATTCCCCTAGTATTTATTTGAAATTATGAAAAATGTGATTTACATGAAATTTAAAGCTATGGAAGGGTATAATTGAGGCTCGGTGAGTCCAATAAACCCCGCACAAATCCCCGGGAATATGCATGCTTTCGACCAAAAAAAATAATTTGCCATACTACACGTACATTCCAATATTTGTTATCGATGACCTAATATGGGCGTGTACCGATCACGTGAGTCGACGACATCCAATGAGATCGTGCACTAGCAGACGACCATGTAGCAGACGTACGTCCGCCCGAAAGCAAACCCAGCCTAGCCGGTTAGAAGAAACTCTAACTAAATTCCAGTTCACTATTATATTTCTAATGTACCAGAGGCAAAATTCAATGTGTTAAATTCATAAATTCGTATAATCAATGTTCTATCACCGCATTACGCCTAGCCTAATGGCTAAAGTTCATGCAAGCAGCATGGAATAGCTGAGCGGAATAGGTGCATGGACATGACAGGTGTCTAGCACTATCTAGGCTTGGTCTACCCCTCTGCGATCCCGATCGAGGTGGTGGCGTTGCCGGTGGCGTTGCCGATGATATGTCAGTTTGCCAAAACTTGGCTCATCAAGGTTTTTTGCTTGCTGTTCATTGTTTGCTTGTCTTTGGCACCAGCAGCCCCGAGAGACCGACAATGTAGTGTGTATGTGTGTGTGTGTGTGTGGGGGGGGTGGGGGGGGGGCGCTTCTGAACCCTGTTATGCATATGAGTCTGACACTGACATTCTATGACAAGGGCGAATGCGGGATGTAGTAAAAGGGTGGGGGTGGCACAAAATAATGCAGGGCTGTCAAAGCAGAATTGTATTTTTTCTTCTCGTCAGCTCTCCAAAAGTCAGTTGGGGGATTTTTCGCCAGCCCTCCAAAAGTTGCTCAGTGGAGGAGTGTATAGGGTATCAGAATTATAAGTCCAGTTTTCCTCCATAAATCTCTGACAAACAAAAAAAGTTATCAGTTCTAAAAGGGGGATACAATTTTATTTAAAAGCCTCCTAAATCCGCCACTGATCCATGCCCGGACTGTCACGTCAGTCTTGCAGGGTGGGCCTTTTTACAAGTTTTTCTCGGAGGGTTAATAGAACGACATTGTTAGCGTCTTGGGCTTCCAAACTAAATTTGGTGCTCGATGCGGGTTTTTGCACAATTTAGGCAAGAGCCCGTATATGCCAACTTGGGTTTCAAGAAGGGGGCCGCGGCCGATGCGCCCCCTCTTGATCCGCCCCTGCTATTCTGTCATGGATGTGAAGAATATGATTGCATAGTGTTGGTTGTCGATCTCATTAAATTGAAAGATTGGGGGGAAGCAATAAGAGATCATTTTTATTTTTTATTTTCTTTTTAATTTAGTTCCAATTGCTTTATTTTTACTGTTTGTTTTTGTTGGCGGATTTTTTTTTTTTTTTTTTTTTGCTCAGTGATTTTTTTTTTAATCATGTAAATCCCTTGTAATTGTTGTGATTTCTGTTGATTTCCTAATTAAAACACAAATAAAACAAATAAGAGATCATTATTTTTTCCTCAATTCTATTGGGGTCATTTTTTACAGATCGGTTGTAAGAGAGTAAGAGAAAAATGAGAGGGGGGAGGAGAGAGAGAAAAAGAGAGCTGGAGCAAAAGTAATGGGATATTCCTACAAAGACAGAATAGGACTGGTAATAAATAAATTATATCATCAGCTGCTATATTGTTGGTTACTAGTTAATTCAATTCAAAACACGGAGGCCATCCCCCTTTTCGTACAATCGGTAAAGGCCCTATTGCGTTGGTGATGGCTTCGGAGCAAGCCCCTATACTGTTTTCTTCGCCTGTCGTCTCACATTTCTACAGCAGAATATTACAAATAACTTACCGTACGTTGGTTATATTGGTGGCGTATCCAGGAATGCATTCTATTTTGAATTTTAGGACAAGCAAGGAAAATTTTTTCACAGTTTTCAGATTCTTTTTGTGCGGGGGAGGGGGGGGGGGGTACACATTTCCTTTCATTCGATGTGTAAGTAAGATATGTCAGATTTGGTTTTGGCTTTCACATAGGGGCACGTACATTCCTGGATATACAATCTTGGATACTCCACTCTTAATTAAATCTTAATATTTATATAAGGAATTGCTCGCACGCAAGCTCATTTTATTAAAGCCTTTTCTGTCTTGAATTTTAAAAGAATAAGGCTAATAAAATTACATTGCAGGTCTATAATCCCTATAATTTCCATAAATCATATCAAATGAAATATTCTGATTTAATAGAAAAATAAAGATAGCACATTATTATTTTAAAATAACTTTTCTCGACATTCCCGTCAGATATCGCCCCCTCCCAACTCTCTCCCTCTCCTCCCTGGTGCAGTTAGAGTTGATTCCTATCTGTTTTGGGACATAAGTTTGTATTTGAAGGGACAATATCAAGATTATGCCCTTTAGTTACGGCTTTACCAAAAGGCAAAAGCGCTGTCCAGAAAAAGAAGAAAGAAATAAGGAAAATAAAAAAAATGCAAACATCTTGATTAAGACTATAACCTTTCCCTCTGGGCCGATCGACATGTACCACAATATATACGCGTGTTTTATTTCGGCACTGAGCACTCTTCGTATTTAAACTCTTTGGTATGTACTGTTATTCATCGATACGATTCAAGGAGCGCGGTTATTCGGGGTGAGTTGATCTGTTTGGGTTCAAGAGCTCACCTTCTTCACCTTGTTTAAGCATTCATCATTACATTAGCCTTAGGGTATGTTACTTCCAGATCAGAGGCTTCGATTTCTTCCTGGGACGTACGGTACCGTACATATTTTGAATGTTGTTGTGGTGTTTGTATTTGGCATGTTTGGTGTCGTCCGTGGAGATGGTTTTGTGTTTCAAGTGAATTCGGTCCCATGCATTGTTTTTCGTGTACCGTACGCAACCATAATGTATCTTTGTTGTACACCAGGGGCACTCATAGCTACATTCCTATACTTCGTGTGTATAATGTAGGCAGTCATCACTCATAGGTACATTCCTATACTTCGTGTGTATAATGTAGGCAGTCATACACCTCATCTTTTTAAAACACCACTGCACAAAAGTCACCAATATTCACTCAAAATCGGCATTTAATTTTCAAAAACCGACCCCAAAATATCCAAGAAATACAATAAATTCAACTCACCAATGTTGGAAAAGATATTTACAAAAATGAAATCCGCAATTTACTGTTGATTCTCGCGAAACGAGCTATCGGAGTCATTGTGTACATTTCCTGGTCGCCGCGGGCGCTGACATCTCCCCAAAAGAGTTTTGTCCTCAAAAATTCGGTCCCTATGGCGTACACGGAAAAGTTCCGATTTTCTGTGTGCGCGATCGTAAAGATCGCTGTGCGCTTGCGATCCCGAGTTTCTTCGTGGACAAAAATTATATTGGCCGATTTTAGTCTAAGACATCGGCAGTTTGTAAACAACACGCGATCGCGAAACAAATCGGCGGGGATTTCTCCGGTTTTGGACAAGATTTTGACTTTGGATTTTGCTGTAAATATCAAAAGTTCTTCCTAACGGCCATTTGAGGTAGGAGTGAGATTTTTAAGGGCTGAATTTGAAAGCAAGTATTTAAAATATTTATCTTATTTCCCCCCCCCCCCATACCTTTAGTACATGCGACAGAAAATACCAACTATTTTACAGAAATGTACCCGGGAGCACTCCCGGGTACATTTCTGTAAAATAGTTGGTATTTTCTGTCGCATGTACTAAAGGTATGGGGGGGAAAATAAGATAAATATTTTAAATACTTGCTTTCAAATTCAGCCCTTAAAAATCTCACTCCTACCTCACCAAGGCGTGTGACTAATGGCCGTTAGAAAGAACTTTTGATATTTACAGCAAAATCCAAAGTCAAAATCTTGTCCAAAACCGGAGAAATCCCCGCCGATTTGTTTCGCGATCGCGTGTTGTTTACAAACTGCCGATGTCTTAGACTAAAATCGGCCAATATAATTTTTGTCCACGAAGAAACTCGGGATCGCAAGGGCACATCGATCTTTACGATCGCGCACACAGAAAATCGGAACTTTTCCGTGTACGCCATAGGGACCGAATTTTTGAGGACAAAACGCTTTTGGGGAGATGTCAGCGCCCGCGGCGACCAGGAAATGTACACAATGACTCCGATAGCTCGTTTCGCGAGAATCAACAGTAAATTGCGGATTTCATTTTTGTAAATATCTTTTCCAACATTGGTGAGTTGAATTTATTGTATTTCTTGGATATTTTGGGGTCGGTTTTTGAAAATTAAATGCCGATTTTGAGTGAATATTGGTGACTTTTGTGCAGTGGTGTTTTAAAAAGATGAGGTGTATGACTGCCTACATTATACACACGAAGTATAGGAATGTACCTATGAGTGGTCTATATCACTCCCGGGTACATTTCTGTAAAATAGTTGGTATTTTCTGTCGCATGTACTAAAGGTATGGGGGGAAAATAAGATAAATATTTTAAATACTTGCTTTCAAATTCAGCCCTTAAAAATCTCACTCCTACCTCAAATGGCCGTTAGGAAGAACTTTTGATATTTTCAGCAAAATCCAAAGTCAAAATCTTGTCCAAAACCGGAGAAATCCCCGCCGATTTGTTTCGCGATCGCGTGTTGTTTACAAACTGCCGATGTCTTAGACTAAAATCGGCCAATATAATTTTTGTCCACGAAGAAACTCGGGATCGCAAGGGCACATCGATCTTTACGATCGCGCACACAGAAAATCGGAACTTTTCCGTGTACGCCATAGGGACCAAATTTTTGAGGACAAAACTCTTTTGGGGAGATGTCAGCGCCCGCGGCGACCAGGAAATGTACACAATGACTCCGATAGCTCGTTTCGCGAGAATCAACAGTAAATTGCGGATTTCATTTTTGTAAATATCTTTTCCAACATTGGTGAGTTGAATTTATTGTATTTCTTGGATATTTTGGGGTCGGTTTTTGAAAATTAAATGCCGATTTTGAGTGAATATTGGTGACTTTTGTGCAGTGGTGTTTTAAAAAGATGAGGTGTATGACTGCCTACATTATACACACGAAGTATAGGAATGTACCTATGAGTGGTCTATATCACTCCCGGGTACATTTCTGTAAAATAGTTGGTATTTTCTGTCGCATGTACTAAAGGTATGGGGGGAAAATAAGATAAATATTTTAAATACTTGCTTTCAAATTCAGCCCTTAAAAATCTCACTCCTACCTCAAATGGCCGTTAGGAAGAACTTTTGATATTTTCAGCAAAATCCAAAGTCAAAATCTTGTCCAAAACCGGAGAAATCCCCGCCGATTTGTTTCGCGATCGCGTGTTGTTTACAAACTGCCGATGTCTTAGACTAAAATCGGCCAATATAATTTTTGTCCACGAAGAAACTCGGGATCGCAAGGGCACATCGATCTTTACGATCGCGCACACAGAAAATCGGAACTTTTCCGTGTACGCGATGAGTGATATAGACCACTCATAGCTACATTCCTATACTTCGTGTGTACCGGTATAATGTAGGCAGTCATACACCTCATCTTTTTAAAACACCACTGCACAAAAGTCACCAATATTCACTCAAAATCGGCATTTAATTTTCAAAAACCGACCCCAAAATATCCAAGAAATACAATAAATTCAACTCACCAATGTTGGAAAAGATATTTACAAAAATGAAATCCGTAATTTACTGTTGATTCTCGCGAAACGAGCTATCGGAGTCATTGTGTACATTTCCTGGTCGCCGCGGGCGCTGACATCTCCCCAAAAGAGTTTTGTCCTTAAAAATTCGGTCCCTATGTGGCATACACGGAAAGTCCCGATTTTCTGTGTGCGCGATCGTAAAGATCGCTGTGCGCTTGCGATCCCGAGTTTCTTCGTGGACAAAAATTTTATTGGCCGATTTTAGTCTAAGACATCGGCAGTATGTAAACAACACGCAATCGCGAAACAAATCGGCGGGGATTTCTCCGGTTTTGGACAAGATTTTGACTTTGGATTTTGCTGAAAATATCAAAAGTTCTTCCTAACGGCCATTTGAGGTAGGAGTGAGATTTTTAAGGGCTGAATTTGAAAGCAAGGTATTTAAAATATTTATCTTATTTTCCCCCCATACCTTTACTACACGCGACAGAAAATACCAATTATTTTTGCATTTTGTATTCGTAGTGGTCAATATGACCACTATTCGTGGTGTGGTCTATATCACAGTCCATTGGAATTATCGTCAATTACCCAAACAGATTTTGAGGCTCAGTTTTCCCCAAACTATTCCAAAATGTAAAAAATGGCAGCGAAGATGAATGCTTGTGATACAAACATCCCGTTTACATGAACAGATGTGTTTCTTATGCCTTATGGCATCTTAGAATTTATAAAATTGAGAAAACTCGAGGAGGCTTTTGCGATGTACGAATCTAGATTTGTAGGTAAGAGGATACCGTAATTGACTAATTACGGAAAGAAGACCCAAATCGTGTTCATTTTAGAGAAAATGATTAAATTAAGATATCTTATGGCCCAATTTTAAATATTTATTCATTAAAAGATACATATAATTTATAATATTCATAAAATACATACATGATAAATTGTCGTCGTTCACATGGGTCTGTATATACAGACTGTTCCGTTTTCGATGACGGATGTGGGTATTTTTAATATTAATCTCATTTACTTGTTGGGGGGTCAAGAAGCCATAAGAACATATTGTTCGTCTGTACAATATTATAATACGGACATTAGTAATACTATCTGGTAAAGGAATGATAAAGGATAGTGCTTGGAGATCAGGAAATAAATGTTCTCTTAATTTACATTTATTTTTTCGCAGCCCATAGACTAACTAAAAGCTGGCTTGTGATGGCGTTCTAAAAAGATATGACAGGTCTGGAGTACCGACAAGTCACTTGTCAGCGAAGTTGTCGCTGGTCTTGGCAAAGACGGCTTTGTGAAATACTTAGCGGACAAGTTGAGCGACAGTGTCTAGATGTCGCTGATCTTGTCGTTATGACGGTTTGATGAAACAAACCCCTGTAGACCATGGTAGACAGAACAAGGTTATTCTATACAAATATATAACCTTATACATGTGCAAGTTTGTCAAGACTACATGTACATGTACATGGCTATCTGGGATAACCTCATACACAAAATGGATATACTGGGGTGACTTCCTTAAAGTGCGGTGAGCGTGTGCATGTTTTTTGTTGTGTGACCTGTTTAAAAAAAATAATGATCAGGAAGTATTTTGGGCTACATTTGCGGTCAGTTTTGGATAAAATCTTATTCCTATTTATTTTTGTAAAAATCAGTACAAATATAAGCGACTAAATGTATCTAGTCCCTAATATTGCGCAATACTTACGATGTTGCCATTTGTCCAAATAATCTCAATCAGTGATGTCTAACCCGGAAAACTGGTAGCTGTATGAGCTCCTTGGGCTTGGCTTATCAAGCTGGTACTGGCCTAGACAGAAAAATCTGTCTCTTTGGAGGAGTTTTATAACATTTTTTTACTTTCGAGGCTCTCCTCCTGGGATCCCGCGAAGCCAGAGGTAGTCTCAGCGGAGCATATCCCCGAACGAAATACACTGATTTTTCGGTCTAGTACTGGCCTAGCTGTACGAACTCCTTGGCTTATCAATCTGGTACTGGACTACAGAGCTGTACATGGGATGCATATACTGTGTGTGGAGGCCAGTACCAGATTGATAAGCCAAGGAGCTCATATAGCTAGTACTGGCCTACATAGCTGTACATGGGATGCAGTGTGGATGGGGATATCAACAAAAAAAATCAAGATCTAAATATCACCATTTCCCACATACTGTGTTGTTTTTTATACCTTGCACATGTAACTTGTATATATGGGACTACACATGCCAGGTAAGATTTGTGTAGTCCCATACAAGTTAATACACGTGCAAGGTAAAAAAAACTGATTACACCTGCCGATTTTTGTGGGTTTTTAAAATTTTTTATTCATTCAATTTTTACAATCTTAGTTGATCCTGGAAGGTAACGCCTGACCCTGTAGCAAACTCTGAGGGTGGTTTGCATGGCTCACAGTATGTAAGAAATGGTGATATTTAGATCTAGTGTTTTTTTTTTTATATCCCCCTCCACCCACAGTATATGCATCCCATGTACAGCTCCTCCGTAGGCCAGTACCTGATTGATAAGCCAAGGAGCTCATACAGCTAGAAAACTGGTAAGTTTTTACCTTTTTATAACTTAAATATGTAATAAAAAAATATGGGAAGAAAACTGGGGGTAATATTGGGAACACTGAAAAGGTAGGAGTCTTCAAGAAGATGGGTAAAATCCTGCAAATGACATGGGGGAGGTTCAAAAATTGTAGTCATTGAAATCTAACAGTGTTGTAAATTGGAATTTGCATCATGTTGCCAGAAGGGTTATAGGTGGGGCACCCCCAGTCATGTTGTAAATTGGAATTTGCATTACACCTATAATCCTTCTGGAAACATGATGCAAATTCCAATTTACAACAACAGTATAACATGTATGGAGTACTAGGTTATCTTAATTAAGATAACCTCATATGTGTATGGGTGTGTGACTGATCAAGATGATAGAGAGCATAATAAATGAAGTATACTGGACTAAGATCCTAATCATCCAGCTTTGGAGAGGCAAGATTTTTTTCCCTCCAGATTGTGGCCATAAATCCTTTCACACATCTTTTTTATGCCCCTACCCCACAGAACAGTGACCTGAAGCAGCGGAAAGGACCTCCAGTCCAGAAGAAGTCTTCTTTCTCGCTTGGGATGGAGTCTGGCAGCTCAGAAGTGAGTGAGGTCCCAGACTTCATCTATGTAGCGGGTGGCCAGACTTACGTAGCCACCTCCCAGGAGGAAGTCAGCAAGATCATCTCGTCCTATGAGAGAGCAACTATCGCCAGATTCGTTGTTGAGCATCAGAGTACCAAGTTTGGAACGGAAGGTATTGTTCTCCTGTGTTCCATCCAAGAAATTGAATGTCCTTGAATCCCTAGACTTGGAATGGTAACAGCTTAAAAATTGACATTACTCACTAACTGAAGCCTACCTCACCTTCCACAAGGAAGTCTATGACTCTATGCAAGCATTTGAACTTGTATGTTTTTAGACACTTAATTGTCTACTTTTAGTACCCTATCTTATCACACATAAAAAAGCAATAAAATTAATCAATTCAATTAAATCAATTGAAAACAAAGGTGATATGAGTGAGTTCTCTTTACAACCTCTTCCCATACAAAAGTGTATTAAGAAAGTTTATGAACCAATGTATTGCCGGTTAAACTAGTTCTGATGATATAGACCCTTGGTGTGAAATTACAAACAGATTTTAACCCATAGACTACTGAATTATCTTATTCCCATAGGCTTAATACAGGATCAACCCAGTTCCAGTACGTAATGGGTTAATGATCGGGTTATTAACAGTTTCAGGGAAGAAAGAGAGACAGAAGATATTTGATACCATTTCTTTGCATTTACAAATCTTTTGGTCTTCCACAGACTGGCATGGTAAAAAATTGTTTCGCTGGTCTCTGAAGAGTGTCCCCTCTGCCTTCGGCCCGGCCATCGTCATAGGAACCAAGGTGTTATGCTGCCACCAAGGGAAAGACCGCCATCTTAACTTCAAGAAACTCAAGAGAGAACAGACTAGGCTGAAGAGAATGGTAATTTTTTTGTAGGGGCTGTTGACATGTATGTTTGTATAAACCTTGAAAACCAAAAAGGTCATGTCCATTGATAGTTCAAACCACCATTGCTGAATCTCCCCATGTCATTTTGGGTATACATCCTTTTTGTTGTCCTATTAAAACTTTGGAATCATGTTGAAACAAATTACCCAAAGATGGGAAGCAAGATTATATGGTTGGCAACATATATGAGATTCCTTTGAATTAAATACTCTTGCTTATAATATCTATGAATATAATTTACATTATTTTTATTGATCATTTATATTATTCTTATTGATCATTTATATTATTCTTATTGATCATTTATATTATTCTTATTGATCATTTATATTATTCTTATTGAAATGTACATTAATTTTTCTCTTAAAAAGCGCTTATGATCTTGCGTAAAACTGCTAGAAATGTTTGTTCTTAGCTTCTTTGCCAAATCAATTAACATTTCAACTAGTGACCTTGTCAAAATGTTAAATAGTATTCCTAACCACCTTCCTGCAGGCCAAAGATCAAGGTGCCAAAGAGAAGGATCCCACTGCCAGGAAAACGACCAAGAAAGTCAACTGCCCTGCTGCAATATATATCAAGAAGGTCGCCTTCTTTCCAGACTATCAGGTAATATATTCAAATCTATAAATTTGATGTGTAGTACCCTCTAGTTAACCAATGATGTTCAATAACCAAGTCCCTGTGAGAGCCATAGGTCCACTGGTTGCCACTGGTTGCCACTGGTTGCCAATGTACAAGACTTACCTGTTCCCAGCTACAACATCATCTCAAGAATGATGATGCTAACAGAGGACAATGGAAAATTAAATATCTCAATTGAAACACTGACTACGAAGTTGAATTTGTGAGACTTTCTAGAGAAAGCGCTATACAAGAAGCCATCGTCATCATACTTTGCTTTCATAGCAGTCAGGTAAAATAAACCTCAACACAACAGTATATGTGTCTGATCTTGTCTTTCCTTTGATGGGTCAGGTGACCGAAGCCACATTTCACTGAACAAGAATATCATGCTAAAGCTACAACCAGAGTGATCATTTTAATCCTGCCCGAGTATACACATATGGCATGAGATCTAGGGAAGAGAATTGTTATGTGCAACCTTTCTGATTCAATCCCTTTTGGAATGTACATATTTCAGTGAACATGTACATAGAGACCAGTTTAGGGAGACAAAAAGTGGGTCCTGATAAGAAGGTTATCTCTTTATAACAGTTATTAAGAATTACAGGTTCCAATGAGAAACTATTTTAGAAAAACAGAAATATGATTTTTATAGACAGGTAGTCTTTCTTTACAGGCTGTTGCTCAAGCAGGTTTCACTGCATTTTAACTTCCTTTACATACAACATGTTCATCTCTGTGTTTTATATGGTGGCTCAGGTCTCGGAGGCTACACCACACAGAAAGAGAATGGCCTGTAAACGTTTCAACCAGGATCGACTCAAGAGACCAGAGTCCATCAAGGTAGATGTCAAGTTCTTTGTGACGCTGCCTGACTCCAAAGACCACAGAAATCATCTATCTGGTGAAGTAGGTTATCGCCTGATTGACATTCTCTCCAATTTCTGTTTACAGCAGTAGCATTTTGTATTGTTGGTCTTATCCTCATGATATCTCAAGTATCATAGGAAAGGATTTTTTGACTTCTTCATATTTTTGGCCAGGAAATCCTGCCAAAGAGTTTGACTGTTTAATCCATATGTTTGGACTATAAAGGATAATAATCTTCGAAAGCAGATTTGAGTACACACATTGTTAAGTTTGTTCCTGTTGATATGCTAAATTTATCGTAGAACAAAGAATTATAATGAAAAAACTGTTTTTTTGTTGTATATACATGTAACATGCAAAATGTGAACAATAGCCAGCCAAAACACCAAGGATCCAGAAGGCTTCCAATTTAAAAGTTCATACATGAAAATTGTTTGTAAACTTAGTGCCACAAAATGGGTTAAATTTGGCACCACAGTGCATCTCTATGGCTGAATGAACTGATTACATTTTTGGTTCATGAGGTTACTGGTCCCTTAAATCAGCGTACTCAAAGCACATGTAGCATATTTCCCCCTTTGATCAAGAACCACATTGTTGGTTGGAACACTTTTCAAGGTTTATCCAGCAGAGTAATAACTAGCCTCCTCTTTGATGAGGCTTGTCGGTCAATATCTGAAAAAGATATTGTACATTGAACAGTTTTCACAAATGTATTCTGTATTTGCGATATAGTGAATGGGGTCAGCATTCCACCATATTGCAGTTTTCTCCTACACAGTTTATGAAATTTTAGATTGTACAATACATGGTTTTTAGCAGCAGTATTATTTTGCTGATGATGTATATCTTGAAATTCACACTTTCTTGATTTCATTTTTCTCTTGCTTTTCATTTTTCCTGGCTCTCCATTTTTATCTTCTTATGTGTCTATCTGCCCCATTCTTTTCAACTCACTTTGGTAATCCTATTCTTTCTGCACAGGATCTATTCAAGAAAATCATGAAAAACAGAACTTTGTATGATCCACAAGCTAGCGTACCCAAGAAAAAGAAGAAGAAGAAATCAAAGAAACGCAAGAAGCGAGAGAGAAAGATGAAAACGGTGGAAAGGGAGACAGAAGAAGAGAGTTTGGAACACTTGGCATTTTCTTTCCTGCCCAATACGTCAGCCGGAGAAGGAGTGAGTGTTCCAGAATACAGGATTAATGAATCAGAACAACTGGTTGGTGTTGCGGGACATGGAAACAATATTTCTGGACAAGATGTCGGTGTTGCAGGACATAGTATGGGTGTTATGGGACAGAGCATTGATGTTGCCGGACCGAGTGTTGGTGTTGTGGGACAAAGTATGGGTGTTGCGGGACCAAGTATGGATGTTGCGGGGCAAAGATTAGATGTTGCAGGACATGACTTTGGTGTTGCAGGACAAGAGGAGGATGTCATGGGACAGGATTTAATTACTGTGGACAGAAGGCAACTGCTACCAATGGACCATCTGTAGAAGGTTATCTTCACCCTTAGATACAGAAAAAATTTAGGCAGAGAGCTGTAGAAGGCTGTAGACTGTCCTCTCACTGCCTAATATAACTGCTGCTTTATGGTGCATGGACTGTGGATGTAGTACAACAATTACTAGATGTTTTGCAGATGGTTTCCTAGCCATTTATCTATGTTGTTACCAATGGTTGGTGAAGTCGGTCATGGATATTGACTCATGGTTAGATGAAGGTTGACTAGCAATCATCAAACACCAAGACCAGCAAAAACAGGGATGCCACTTTTCAGACAAAAGTAGGAATTCCTACTTTTTCAACATATTTTTAGCCATAAAAAACCACTTTTTATGTACACAAGGACCCATTCTAGATGATTTTTCCTACTTTTTTATCAATTCTAAGTAACATCCCTGCAAAAAGTGAAACCTGATTAACATAGTGTGGGCTTCGACATGTTTTTACAGCTTGATTTTGATACTTGTATAAGTGTAAGCTACTTACTACTCTCTGCCACTTAGGATCCATTTCTTGCCAATCTTTACAGGTCACCAAGAAAGTCATATTATATATTTTGCAGCTATGATGTTTTGATGTCTATAGAGTGAACAACTCAATGTAAAGCCAATATCTTTGAAGAGATCAAAACGGGTGTTAACTTTTGAAATGCCAGAATCTTGCTTTCATACCTTTGATAATCTCCCCCTCCCCCTATTTATACATTTTGTTGTTGTTGTCCTTGTGTAAAGGCATTGCCATCGCTAATGCTCATACTCTTTTTATGGGCAATCGTTACTGATGGTAAAAAATCGTGACAGATTTTGGCATAGATTATATATCATGTGTCTGTTGTTATATACTTGGATTTCGACATGGCCATCAGGTAGATATTCTAAAGGGATATATTGCTTTAATTGCTTGGAAGAGTGTACATCATTATGATAATAATCATGAGCACAAGTACATTGTTTATATTTTGAAAAGCTCTTGCCATTATGTGCTTCTTTCCAATTTAAAACTACTTTATCACTAGTTAATTTGTAGATATAGACTTTCTTTACGATTTGCCTATTAAGAGAAAAAAATGTGAAATATCAGGTTGACAATGGAAAAATTTAATGTTGTTGCTCAATTTTATCTTCAGGCAGAACTAGACATAGCCTTAGTATACAAGTTTTTTTTTAGCACTACAGTGCATTGATAAAGTTATTTGCTTTGTTTGTTTGTTTTTACAAGGGTGCATTTCTCAAGTAAATGGAGCCTTTTTACAATTTTAGGAGCAATTTTTCTAGACCCCCCTATACAGTTTTCATTGCAGGTTTGAGGCTAACTTGAACGTTTTGTCAGTACTTTAATAATACCTTTTTTTTCATGTATACCATGTTGTCACTTTAAATGGAATGGGCTTTTATCAGTCTAATCAATTTATGGATAACAAATTGGACAATGGACATTACTGCAACAAGAAGCTATTACATGCTATCCCAGGTGCCCAGTCTGGTTTGTTGGAACAACATTTAAAGATTATTGTGGCTGCTCTTAGTGCATTTATTGACTGAAATCATCTCTCTCAGATTGTATAATGCAAGTTGTCATGGATTGGACTGTGTAAAAAATGAATTTTACAGTCTAACTTATTCTCTCATGTTATCTGTACTTTATGCTCGTTGGTGCATGTTTATTGTATCAAAATGGTACTATGTGATCTGTGAAATTAATAAAAATACTTATTTGTGAATATTGTATAGTTATACTATAGAGAACAAAAGAGAAAGGATCTTTTCTTGAAGTTTGTCTGTGGAGAGCTAGAAGGACATTAACTCTATGTAAAAGGATATGAGATAATGCTCTCCTTGCCCTTGACAGACAGGTTGATGTTTGTAGCAAAAGTGTACTGTAACATTTTTGAAAAATGTAAAATTGCGGTAGTAGATTTTTTAAAAAAAGGTTATTTATTTGGTACTTGGTATTAGGAACCTGGCAGATTTTAGGCAAAATATTTAAACCATAGACAAATTAAAACTTATTTTTAAACTCATTTTATTATCAGTAACATTATAATGCACAAAATGGTCCTGTATACTGATTTATGTAGTTCATAATACCTTTTTGGTGAATCTTGGAAAATCAATAATTTTAACCTGTAAAAGAGATGATATATTTTGATAAGCGATCCAGCAATCTGATATTTTCAGATTTCTTACATTCTTTGAGGTCTTTATATATTTTTTTTATTATTAAAACTTTAATCATGTCTATTGGGATCTTTTGTTTTAATTAAAGTAATTATTTTGATGAAGTGAATGCTTGGAAACATGTCATAAAAGGAAGAAACTGTAGCTGATACACTGAAATAAATGTCGTCATAAGTACTGTAGATCTATGGTTTTATTCTGATTTGATATTATGTAAAGTCTATAGTTGGGGGGGGGGGGGCAAATGAGGTGACCCCTTTCTTTTGTGAGAACTAATGAAATATCTAGACAGAGGGAGGGAGAGAGAGAGAGAGAAGAGAATTAATGGGTAAAGAACAGGTGGGATAGGGAAAGAAAGAGAGATCCAGAGAGAGAGGGAGAGTGAATAGGTGCAAGAGAAGGTGGTGTGAGAGAGTAGAGAAGAGAGAAAGTGACTGAGTGAAAGAGAGAGAGAGAGAGAGCGATGGGGAGAGAATAGGTGCAAGAGATATGTCCGAGAGTAGAGAAGAGAGAAAGTGACTGAGTGAAAGAGAGAGAGAGAGCGATGGGGAGAGAATAGGTGCAAGAGATATGTCCGAGAGTAGAGAAGAGAGAAAGAGAGAGCGATGGGGAGAGAATAGGTGCAAGAGATATGTCCGAGAGTAGAGAAGAGAGAAAGTGACTACCTAAGTGAAAGAGAGAGAGAGAGAGCGATGGGGAGAGAATAGGTGCAAGAGATATGTCCGAGAGTAGAGAAGAGAGAAAGTGACTGAGTAAAGAGAGAGAGAGAGAGAGAGAGAGGGGGGTTATGGGGGTTCCAGTTCCCCTCCATAATTCCCTGACAAGCCAAAAAAAAAAAGGGTCTTCATTCTAAAAGGGGGGGGGGGGGTGTCAACAATTTTTTTTCGCCAGACCTGCAACATTCGCTTAGTGGATTAGTGGGGGGGGGGGGGGGGGGGGGGTTATGGGGGTTCCAGTTCCCCTCCATAATTCCCTGACAAGCAAAAAAAAAAGGGTCTTCATTCTAAAGGGGGGGGGCAGAATAGAGAAAATTGCGGGTCGTCTATGGTCAAAATGCACACTTTTCTTACAAAAAGGGGCACGGGCCCCGTAGATCCGCCACTGCAAAATTGCTCTACTACAGGGACATAAATACCAGTACGTTGTTTTTATCCTACTGTACATTAGTGAGAGAGGGAGAAAGAGTGCATATTATGTGTTATTTCATTAATAAAGATTCTAATTAGCCGTTGCACTTAATTTGGCCTCCCCCCCCCCCCCCATGCAGAAATGCCACCGTTGACCTTGTTTCCGTCACGTTCGAGTCTCCTTACCAAATTGCTGACCCTCTACTCTCTTAACATTAAAATTCATGATCTGTAGCATACCAGAGCCAACAAAATTAATAGCTTGTTTGAAGTTTCCATACGTTTTTTAAAATAAAATTGTATTTGTATTTTATTTTTTTAATCATGATAAAAGACATGCTATCTGCTAAAAGCTGCTTTTCAGCAAGGCCGTGAACATAACGATAACATAACGATGAATAAACAAATACAAAAGAAATCACATTTATATACAAAAGAAATAACAAAATCATTAAAAGAATTAAATAATACAGTGAATATAAAGAAACATAAAGAGAAATGGTATATGAAAATCACATACTAGAAACATAACTTGAAATCATGTTATGTTGTTTTGGGGTTTATTTTTTTTCAGAAACTTGTCTGCATATTGAAAACCAATTTTAAAAAAGTGTGTGCTAGGAACTTTTTCAACTGGTATAACTATAGGCCTATAAAATAAAATCCAATGAGTAGGCCAGCTATCGTCTGTAGGGGACCTATGACAAGAAAGTTTCATCTGAATTCATCAGTTATGGGAGGAGAGGAATTTATCCCTTCACTTTTTGCCTCTACTAGGGCGCAAGCTTGAGGATGCAATTTCTAAAGGGATCATTTTAATAAGTTAAAGGAACAAACAACCGAATCCCATATATCTTTTTGTCGAACAGAAATCGCGGACATGATGCGTTTTTTTTTCATTATGTCGTTGCACCTACATGCCCTACTGTTGTTAGTTGTCATTTGTGAATTTGTTGTTGTTGAATTGGTCATTGTCACGAAATAACGTATTCACTGGAAATTTCACTTCTTATTCATCCACCGACTCGTAGTTTGAAAACGATAATAGTCGTCCATAATTTGGCCATAAAATGAATGCTCCACCAACATTTGAATCGTTTATCCTCTTCGACGGGGAAAAGAAGTAAGTTTGATTTCAACTGGTGAAAAAAATAGATTACTCAGTGCTGATTGGTCGTGTGATATGCGGTGTGAAATATGGAATACGGATGTAGCTCTAGCTCTTTACACAGAATTCAATATGTGGGAACTGTGGAAATTGCTGCCTAACATGGCTAGAGTGCCCAAGTCTGCGCACACGCGTATTAAACTGCGCGATTCTAATAAAACAAAACACGCAAGGAACACAAACTTTTCATCTTTAATCATAGCGATAGGTATTCATGCAAAAAACGAGTCAAAATAATGAAAAACTGTCTTATTTCAGACATTTTATTCACAAGCCTGTTGTCAGGTTGTCTTTCACGTCAAAACTCCCGAACATTCAACATGCATGACATGCCGAACTGCGTGTAAAATGAATGAGTGCGCAGACATGGGTAGCCAGGATTAGCTTCGTGAATGTAGAAAAAAAAAAAAATGGCTATACGCCTTCTACACACGAAGCTAGGCGTTATTACCCAGCAATCAGATTCCGCACGGGGTAGGCCTAGGCTAGTACGACTTGAAAAATGCCCTGAAATCACACTTTTCTGATAATTTCCGCGACCCACAGGCCCTTCCCCACAGCGTTTCCTCCTAAGTTAGGGAAACGTTTGGAATGACAATTTTTTTAATTTGATGTGAATTTCTTAGCACAGAATATTTTCAAGATAATTAATAACACTCCCGGGTACATTTCTGTAAAATAGTTGGTATTTTCTGTCGCATGTACTATAGGTATGGGGAAAAAAATAAGATAAATATTTTAAATACTTGCTTGCAAATTCAGCCCTTAAAAATCTCACTCCTACCTCAAATGGCCGTTAGGAAGAACTTTTTATATTTTCAGCAAAATCCAAAGTCAAAATCTTGTCCAAAACCGGAGAAATCCCCGCCGATTTGTTTCGCAATCGCGTGTTGTTTACAAACTGCCGATGTCTTAGACTAAAATCGGCCAATACAATTTTTGTCCACGAAGAAACTCGGGATCGCAAGCGCACATCGATCTTTACGATCGCGCACACAGAAAATCGGAACTTTTCCGTGTACGCCATAGGGACCGAATTTTTGAGGACAAAACTCTTTTGGGGAGATGTCGGCGCCCGCGGCGACCAGGAAATGTACACAATGACTCCGATAGCTCGTTTCGCGAGAATCAACAGTAAATTACGGATTTGATTTTTGAAAATATCTTTTCCAACATTGGTGAGTTGAATTTATTGTATTTCTTGGATATTTTGGGGTCGGTTTTTGAAAATTAAATGCCGATTTTGAGTGAATATTGGTGACTTTTGTGCAGTGGTGTTTTAAAAAGATGAGGTGTATGACTGCCTACATTATACACACGAAGTATAGGAATGTAGCTATGAGTGATTAATAATCAGATGAAAATAAAAGGACACTGATATGTAAATTAAGCAAACAATAATTTGCATTGCTCTGTATTTTAGAACCAACACTGATCGTTTCAAACTTGTTTAATTTTAACATTTTTGTACGGAAATCGAACATTACATTAGTTACGGTTGTTGCACAGGCTGTTTGGGACTCGTTTCATGGCTTTACGCTGGCACTCCGGCATAGAGAAGTTGCAGTTGTAGGGCCGGAGCAATCGACCTGTCTTATTGGCAAAATCATCATACCGAGTAGTTGATTACTTATTCAAAAAAATGTCCGTGTAACGACTACCGAAAATGGCCTTTCAAAAAAGGCTTACTCATCCTATAGCAAGTGTGCGATCTCTAGGCAGTCTGGATAGGATTAAAGGTTTACTAAATTAGAGAGAAAATGGGTGCTCTTTCCATGTAGTTTTGCCTTCCAATCACGAATCTGCAAATCGATTGTCCAAATTATGTCTCGTTTTGGCGAAAAAGGGGGAAAAGTAGAGGTTTTGGGACCGTTCCTTAAAACTCGTGAGCTGATTGGCTAACCCCGAAGTGACGTATGAAAAGTAAGAGGCACAAGATCTGCAGGCTGCAGCATATAATATTGTACACAGAATGCGGTATTTGACTCCTCTGTTCAACGGACAATTTATGAAAATAGTAAATTAATCAATATAATCTTAGGAGTGAATAATCATTAGCAATATATTTTCTACAAGATCAGAAAACGCTTTTGCCCAAATATACAGCACTTGTTTTGTATTCTAGCTTTTCTTTTGAACAATGTTCTCATCCATCTGAGCTTGCCGAACGAAAGTTTTGCATTGGTCATAAACGCGTGCACAGCCGTTTTCGTCTGTATGTACAATGTCCTACACATCTTTAATACGGCAGTGACTATGTTCCCCTCGTACATAGCGACTGGTGAACGCTTTAGTTTTGTTTATTTCACTTACGGCTTTTTTTTTTTACTTCGCTTTACATAGTACGTTAGTACTGACTTAGATTTTGGCTGAATTCGAGTAACTTATATAGAGAGAGGAAAAGTGTCCGCGATTGCGAGTTGGAGGACTTTTCTGAGCCATGCAGATACGAACTCTGATTTATCAGATGATTTATCAGACCCCGAAGGCAAAGAAGCTCGAGTGGCAAGGGGAAATTCGACCATATTATATGTTTGAACCCCTCGCAGAATACGGTGAAGGGCCGTGGTTGAAGTAACTCCAGGGAGCTCCAACGCGTTGGAGCTCCCTGGAGTTACGGGTGAAGTAGACCGAAAATGCTGTCTCTCGTTCGTTAGGTCGTCTTAGCTAACGAACGAGAGACAGAATTTTCGGTCTACGGGTGAAGCTGCTGCAGCTGCTGTCATTGAAAAACAGATTGGAACTTGACTCCAAGTCTGATCGTTTGAATAGCTGAATCTTTTAGCTAGCTTATCCTTCTCTTCATGCCAAATTCGGAATACAGGCCAGGATCCTCAAAATCATCTTCGGCAAAGTGATCGCTGCAGATTGTACTCCACTCACTTGGCTGGCCCTTGCCACTCTGCCCGCGTGAGCTTTACATTTGCGACCCACAATTTCCGTAGATTTTCATCTTTAGGAAAATGATGTAGGCTTACACCATCTTTAGGGGTCTTGCTACGCGGCCCGCAACTATACACCGATTAGGCATTATTGATGAAACTGTGAACCCAAAATCAAAGTTATTGTGAGGAATTAAACACACGAAAATACGCAATGCAAATGGTCGATGCGGTGAATATCATGCTCGGCACCGGGCTGGGCCTGCCGGGGGCCTCAGGCGCGCACGGTATAGGTTAGTGGAATATTTTCCCTTACTTTTCATGCGTCACAGATCACGTGATCACGATGTCGCTTCGCTGTGTTTTTTTAGGGGCGGGGCTTATGACAGCAAAAATGTACTTTTCAAATGATTATAAAATATGACTGAATGCATACAAAATTGTGTTATGGATATTTTTTGGCTCCTGATGACACCCTCTTACGAAAAATGGGCAATTATTTTTTTATTTTAGTGACCCTTTAAGATCACCGGCCCAAAACAGCCTGAAAATTTCACTTGGTATGAAATCAGATATTCTATCATCCTAAAATGTCGAAGGAAGTATTTTGCTTCAAGTCTTGCCGGTTATTGACCTTGACAATAATTTGAAAATTCCTGTTCAAATTCCAAAGAAATGTATGTCACTCAACCTAGAATTTATGTCATTTTAGGTCATTCTCCCTATTGTCATTGGTTGAGCCAAAATTCTGAAATATGACATTTTTAAGATATTGACCATCCAAGAAGTTTGGTCAAGTGGAAAGTTTGGTTGAACTGTAGTCAAACAGCTCCTTTTTCTTACACAGAATCACCTAAAAGTTATATTTTTGCTCGAAAATTACAATCAAAACTAAAGAGAGAAGAATAAAGAAAGAAAAGAAAACGGCTCTAAATAAAATCAGATGTACTGTAGCCCCAGAAAGTTGGTTTCTTTTTAATACTGAACCTTAAGGATAAATGGTGCTGATTTAGTCAAAACTGTTGTATCATAATTAATTTTAATCCTTTAACTTCAGGATCACAATTGAGAAAGACACCAAGGTTCCTAATGCAGCTATCTTCACAGTCAACAAAGAGGACCATACGCTGGGCAACATCCTAAGAGCGTAAGTACCAGTCTCCAGAAGATGTGCCGTTTTGTAGACAAAGTCTCCCTGTTATACTGACAAGAGAAAGGAATATATCGACATATACTTTAAACCTCCAAATTGCTTAATTTGTGTACGTTGTGTGCTAAATCTGAACTTAATTTCCACATACCTTTATTGGAATGGGATAATAAAGTGCTCTGTCGTATCACCTCCTTCATGCAGCCAATTACTGAAGGATCCCCAGGTTCTGTTTGCAGGGTACAAGGTGCCCCATCCTCTGGAACATAAGTTCATCCTGAGGGTACAGACCACACCTGACTACAGTCCTCAAGAAGCCTTCACAAATGCCATCACCGATCTCATCTCAGAAATCTCACTCCTTGAGGAAAGATTTAATGTAAGTTCAATATGATTGCCTTCACCAAGTTTTTGGTCTATCTAACTCATAGGGAGAAAAATAATTGATCAATTGTACTACATGCAGATTGTCATCATTCTTGTGTCTATCAGTTGTTATAACATGCATCTTGGTGACTGGCGATACTTTGAATTGTGTGCAAGGCCCTCAAATCTACCCGGATTTGTACTTTAGTCACATGAAAATTCCTTTTTTCTGTTTTATTTATAATTATGGGTGTTACATATATGTAAAACAAACAGTTGAGAGTGATACTTTGTATATATATGTCAGATGGGAAAAATTATTTAAAGTTACCTACCCCCTATTGAAATAAAACAGCTGTATCTTTCATGTTATTGAATAGTTCTACCATATTACTCACAAATACATGTATGAGATTTATGTACATATTATTTGTTTAACCCCACAGAAAATATTACGTTTTTATTAAACAAACATTTCATATTGGTTTCATCACATGAGGTAATCTTGGGTATTGTCCTCACTTAGTCCTGAACTGGTTATGAGGAAGGTTTTCATCAGCTTTGTTATTTAAACAATGAATGTGATTCAATATTTTTCTGTATTACTGCTATATTTGAAATTTACTTTTTCACCAACCTAATTGAAACAAACTTATGTAACATTCTCTTTGGCCCGAACTCACAAAGGAGGTTTCGTTTAAACCATGGTTTCAACCCCTCCTGGGTTTTTTAAGCGTACGTGCGCACGGAATCCGAGCCAATCATATATTATCTTTGAGTGCGCGCATGGGCAATATGCGCTTATTTACGCTTATTTTAGTACGCTTACAGAGGTTTAACCCTTACCCATGGTTTAAACCTCCTTTGTGAATTCGGGCCTTTGTGTCTGGTCTAGTCAATGCATGCCACCAAAACTTGATATGTATGTCCTTTTCTTTGTTCACTTGCAGGCTGCAGTCAGAGACAAGAAAGAAGGACAGGACTGAAGGAGCTCACTAGCCCATCTTTCAGTCATCATAAACTACGAACTGCTGGACAGTACTTTTCTGTACATCGTTGTGCAAATATATTGTGAGGGATGGACCAATAGTTGGCAGAGGCCAGAGAGGCCTGGGCACAGCTTCGATATTGGGTCATAAAAGCACAATGAGACTTGAGAACGACCTTGATAGCCTTTGATTGATATCGATGTGTGGCTATGCTGGACTTGCTCACCGGGACACACAGTATTCAGATCATTTTGTGTGTGGAAAGAGGATGAGAACTGGAGAGCCATCTCCTGTGATGTACCGGTATCTGTAAAAGCTTGCTAACAGAACACATATCGATGCTTTACATCTTTTCACTGCAGGTTATTCCAACAGAGGAATTTTGGCATTACACTCAAAGAAGTAAAGTCACCCTTTGCCTGAAGATCTGTAGAAAATGAATATATTGATCATATCATCAGATATTTTGTCCACATCCTTTTTTTTCATTTGCCTTTTTCTGAAGATGAAGAAAATCATTTTAATACCTGATCTCTTTCTTCCATATAACAAGCTTCATGAATGTTTGAAGAAGAAAATAAAAGATAATCCCTGTATTTGTAGAAAATGTTTGAAAAGAGATAAAAGAAAGTTATGATTTTCCATTTTTTGTGATTATTACCGGTAGGTTAATTTTGCAACCATTTGAATGTCCCCTCTTTCTCCAAATGAATGTCATGACAAAATTCATGTGACTCTTTATACATTGTGAATAAAAAAAAAGTTTACCCAACTTTGATAGCTTTTAATTAAAATGTTATAACTGATGTGACTTTGAAATTTAATTCATGGTAAGAGTACCTTATTGCCTGTCCAGTGGTACCTCATTCATGACATTTCTGCCGTGGATGACTGAGCTCCAGGGTTTTTCGAAAGTTTTTGTCAAAATCTCCTTGTTCCAAGTTTGGGCTGATGCAATGAATGTGGGTCAAGCCATATGAATGTGTTACTTTAGTGTCAAATCATTTCAAAAGTTGAATTCTCCTTTGTGATCCAGTGTATCTAAGCTTTCAAGTGACTTTATTTCAATCCATATGGTAATCTTTAATCTATTTTAACAGCCTTCTCACTTATTGTCTCGTGATAACTAAAAACTCTCTGCTCATTTGTCCATTGCACCATTTCACCCGCAATAGGTGCACACAGCGTTTTTCGCGAATAGTGCATGAACTCAAAGATATACTAAAAAGAAGAAAAAGAAGGATACGTATGTTGAGAATTAAATATCTTCCGAAATAAATGTCTATTTTGACTGACTCAGTAAAAAGGCTTACCTTAAAAAAGGGATGCGTATGAAACCAAGATTGTGTTATCATAGCAAATAAAATAACATAAATATAGCTTGCAATAAGCCCTTTCTTGAGTTTGAGTTGACTTTAACACCTTTCCTTGTCAAATGCACAAAATCAATTGAAAATAACTCAACAATTGTTTTCCAACTGAAGTAACTGATGCATAATTGGTTTGACCTACACTTGCTGCTTCAGCCCAAACTTGGTACAAGATGATTTTGACAATACTTTTTTAAGAGCCTGCTGCTCAGTCATCCTTGGCAGCAAAGTAATGAATAAGGTATCATTACACAGAATATAAGTTGCTCTTTACTAGTTTGGTATACTATTTTTTGATAAACACTGTATACATTTATTGATAGAACTGACAGCACTTTGAACATCTGTTTTTGTGTTCATATGTTCTGAAGTAATGTTGATCATGTTTTATAGATATAATAAATACTCCTAAATAATTAGCAATTTTGACTCTGGAATTCTTTGTATGTTCAATTAATATTACCATATCAAAGCCAAATACACATATCCCAACTTTTTCCCCGAACATTTCATCTAGGTGTCTTTTCTCTGTCCTATCTCCCATCTGTCTATCTCTCTACCCTTTATTCCATTTATCTTTATTTTACAACTCTCTCACGTTGCTTCACTTCTCTCTCTCTCTCTCTCTCTTTCTCGACTGTCTTCCCATTGCATTTCTTTCATTGTTCCATCTCTCTCTTTCTCACCTAGCTCTCCTCTGCATTTCTCTCCTTGTTCTGTTCCAGCTCTCTCTTGCATAATTTGCTTCTCTCTTTCTACCAGTTTTCCTATGTCTCTTCATTTCTCTTATTCCAAGCTTTCCCTTTAAAGCAGATAACCGGATAAATGTCCCATAAAATAAGAAATAGGACAAATCATACATTTTTGGAAAGCTAATCCCCCAAAGAATACGATGAAATTAAATTTTAGAGATGTAAGCTTGTTCAAAAAGATTATCAGGACTTTTTTTCAAGACCCCTGACAGGGTCTCGGATGAGCCACGAAAGCGAGAATTCTTGCACTAGAAAAATGACGTCATTCTCGGGACAGCTAGCTTACGGTATACGACTTGACTGTACTGTAGCTGTATGAATCGTATATGTGTGTGTGGCTGCTGCAGTGATTCACCCAGTGATTGATGGAATGACGGTGTGATTCCAGGTTCTAACATCTGAATCGGGGCCAAAATCAGACATTTTGTCGACCAAGATTTTCAAAGATTGGAAGAAATCAGTAGCTTACCTCGAACCGTGAACGTTATGTGCGCGCGCTGTATTGACGTGATCGTGAGCTAGCTAGAAGCAAGCGTGTCCCGAGTATTACGTCACATTTCCAAGGTTGAAAAAGAAACTGCTCGCGGGGCGAAAATATGCGAATATTTTGGCACACATTTGAAACAGAATAATATGAATTTATGAAAACCTATGGATTTCGAATGTTGATGGAATGTTTCAGGGCATCTTCCCCTTTCCGTTGATACCAAATTGATTGCATTTTGATTTGTTTGTACATCTCCGAGTAACACCTATAAAGATCTTCAAGCTCTCTCTCCCACTTCATCCTACCTTTCCTTTGCATCTATCTGTCTTGTGTGTTACTTATTGCTTTTGAACAGCTTTCTTGTGCATTGCTCTCTTTGGTCCCTTCACTTCTCCTTCTCCGAGCTTTCCCTCCATAATTTCCCACCTTCCCCTTTCTCCTGTCTCTTTCTCTCCTCTCCTTGATTTCTTTTGCATCTCTCTCCTCATTCTATTCCCGCGCTGTCTCTGTCCCTTGTGTTACTTCTTTCTTTCGAACAGCTTTCCTGTGCATTGCTCTCTTTCGTCTCTTCACTTCTCTTTCTCCAAGCTTTCCCTCATATAATTTCCCACCTCTCTCACTCTCTTCCATCTTTCCATCTCTCTCTGCCAAGCTCTCTTCCATGTCACTTCTACTAAACGATATTCCATCTCCATCTCAACATGACAACACAGAAATCTTCATTTTTAAAATTTGTTCATTTTTTTATTGAAATAGCAATCATTTTCATGATTTCACTCTTATCGTCCCTGTTACTAGGCTGATTAAACATCGAAACCAATTATTTTTATGACATAATATGTGCTCCTTTTTTTAGTACAAAACAAATGGTAATACATATACAGATATTTTCAAGCAAACATTTGAACGTAGTAACGATTCCCCATAGTAATTAAGTATTCAGCCATCTTAACAAACAAACCTATTTCAACACATGTAAATGAAATATACATCATAGTCCCTTTTCATCCACTGTTTAATCACTAGATCTGAAATATTTCTGAAATATTCTGAAATATTTCACACAATAAAAATATCTGTCAACTTGAATGTATATATTTCCATAGAAATGAATAAATTGCATTTCTGTATCTTGAAATTCTTCCTCTTCAAAATAATCTTGAATTCTGGTAATGGTTTATCATTATGCAGTCAATGGCTTGTTTGTACCAGCAAACTTATGAACACTCCTGAAAAATCTCACACACACTCCAAAGAAGCAACATATATATGCAGGAATGGGACTACATGTAAGTGTCCTCTTAAGATCAATTTCCACATCTTTCTAATTACCTGGCTCTTATACATTTTATATGAATTTGATGGTGCAGATCAATAATTTCATTACAAATTTTGTTCAATTCTCTTACCAGAACCCAAGACTATCTTTGAAGTCTTCTGGTGAAAACCCTCTGAGCATTCTAAATGCATACATACATACATCTACATATCCAAAGAAACTTGAGTACACTTTTCTGTCAAAACAACAACAAAATATTAGTTCAATAGAGTGAGCGTAAATTGATATCTTGTGAATGCCTTCCTGGAATATAAGGAGAAAGGCTGACAGAAAGTGATATATTAAATAAACACAAGATATTTATGCCAGTGTAACTGAAGCAATCATAGTTTCACACGATTTGTGCATCTATTACTTTTTCTTTTAAGGAATCAGTGTGTGCTTCCACATGTGAGCTATCGTGACGAGATTACCACTTTCAGTTTATTTCTTGTTGTTTTGAAGACAGAGAAGACAGGAAATACATTTTCTACTTCCAGTTTTTGTATCTTTCACACAAACAAATCTTTTCTGTTGACATCTTGCTGCTTTTATATTGATGAAATTTTGTTATTGTTTATTTTGATATCGATTTCATTTTCTTTTTCAATTACTTTCTATGATCATTTCCTTTACATCTTTTTTTTAATTAGACAAAAATATTTGACAAGATGAAACTACGACTGGGGACATGGGGGATAATTTTTTATAAATTTATAAATCGGTGTGCTTTGGAAAGTTTGTTGGAGGTTTCTAATATTCTGTATATTCTACTAGTACAGTATATCATTAACTCAATTTCAAAAAAACTACCAAAACATTACAATATCACAATTAACATAGAAATCTTAGGAACTAAACACTATCCAGAGAAAATGAAGAATTGTGCGTACATACATTTAAAAAAAAATCTTGAAATAATTTATTGGAAAGTAAAACTGAATAGTGTATCAAAAATAGAAAATGACTCTTTCTCTGGTTTTCTATTTCCATATCCCAGATGAATGTAGACAAAATGTCTGATGTTTTCCATCCATTATCAGACTGCTTTTGCATCATATCCTCAAATATTAAAAGAGCACTATCAAACATTATGACCAGTATTCATAAAAGAATAATAACTTAGTTCAGGTTAAAACCTGACTTCATAAGAATATTTAGTCACATTATTATGGACAACCAATTGAAAAAATACCTTAATTCTCTCATTAAATGCATAAATGAACATGCCATGAAACAAATTTCTTACATGTATTTCATTTCAAACCAGAATATCAGTATTTTAACTAGAATGGGGAGGTTGTCACTTTGCACTCCATATATCAGTGGGCTATGGTAAGCCACGTTTAACAATACTCCCAATTTTTTAATTTTACAGGTCAATGTTTTTCACAATCTACATAATCTTCAATAAATTTGTGGAATGTCTGCTGTGAGTTCACAAAATCCCAAATAAGATTTGATACTCTATGAAACTACAAAAAGATAAAAACTGACTGTTTTGCTAAAAAGCACTGTAAATCACCAAATCAATTTCAAATACTGGTTAATATTAATACAAACAATCTTACTGTGCACCACATGCATTTTATATAATGTAGAGGGATGGACAAATATGATCTAAAAAAATATCACATTTTGATATTTCAATGACTAAAGAATAAAAACTGCAGCATGATAATGTTTCAATTCATTGATGTTACAACTACTTATGACATGGCAATGGATAATACACTAGTAATGGGCAAAACCGACTCAAAATGGACAAAATATTGGTCACACGCCTTATGTAGTCAGTCTTTTGTCAGTGCAGTGTTGGTCTAGTGTAGGTGTGAACAAACTTGATTGCGTTGAAAAGCACCATTTCAACTTCCCTCTCTTTAACAATGGAAGTGAATCTTCGAGGAGCAAATTAACAGTAAAACATGAACCATACATGCATTTCATCATCCCAACCAATGAAGTTTTTACTTGTAACATAGAGTGATCTTGTATTCTTGACTCTCTGAGACAGGCATAATTTAAAGACTATAGTAATTTCTGAGGAGAGAAAAACACTAATAATGACCTGTACTGAACTCATTACATCAAGTAAAATAACCAACTACACTGTACATGAATTATGCAAATCAATAAAACATTTCACCTCCAAAGGGATAATTGATCAACATAACATTCAAACAAGTTTTATTCTGACTAACAATTGATGGAACGATACAAATCAACTTCACTAAGAAAGAACAAAATGCTTCCAAGACACCATACAAAAAGAACATACTTAACCAAAAGGATCAGTTTACATCCACGATTTGGTCACAGATATCTTCACAAAATGCGTACATGTCATGTACATTATGAGGGTAATTACAAGTACTTGGTCATGTAGATTTGGTCACTTTTTACATCCAGGTATTGTATTCAGTGTATATGAAGGACAAAAACATATATGTATTAACAAGATAGTCAGGCACTGTTACTTATTGTTACAAAATATAGCAGGATACAATAATAGTCAGGGGCATTTAGCATAAAATATGTGGCAAGTCTGGGTTTCTTACAGGTAATCTTGAGTTTTGGTAATGAGATTAGTTATTCTAAAGAGCTGATCACAAAAATCCTCTTAACCCTTTCAAGACAATTGACCACATTTTGTGGTTTGGCTCAATAACTTTTGATTCACAGCTCTAAAAAATATACCAGATTCATGAGTAGAAAGAGAAAAAAATTCTGCACCCACTGTGTCCATTTTTGTTGCATGACGTTTGATGGCAGGACATTTTTAAAAGGAGATTAAGCCTTAAAATCCTTAAATCGGCAAACACATCGAGAGGTTTAAAATCATTGTTTGTTTTTTTTAATTGGCAATTTTTTTCAACTTTTCGACAAAGTTCCCAACCATGTTTATTGTTCCTAACTTTTTATAGACATTACCCTTTATGTAGCACTGAAAGAAAAATATTATTGTTGCCAATTTGAAGAAGAAAATGTGATCAATTATCCCTTGAATAATTCCTGTCCTGAAAGGGTTAAATTGTGGGGAGGGAAGGACAAAAATTTTTTACAATAAAATTACAGACAATTATCAACAGCAGCAAACACTTTTACTGAAATCAGCAATACAGGTAGACATATACGGGACATGGTTGGACAATATGTACTATGCTGGTAGATCACGACTTAAAATATATACCGCACATCGAATGTAAGAAACAAAACAAATACCGTGATCTTGAAAATGAACAGTATTTCAGAATGTGTCAAAATACCCATTACCTTGCAAATCTTCAAATCTTTACCTTTAATAGGTGAATTTTAATCAGAGGCTTTCAATGGTGGAATAGTGATTCATAACTTAATTTTAGCTGTTTAAGTTAAAGGTACACAAGATAGTAAGGAGAAAGAGTTTCCTTCCTTTTATTTGTTTGACTCCACAAGAAAAAGAATTCATACAATTTGTTTCTAGTCAGAGAGTTTTATTTTTCACAGAACTAGAAACTAACGACCAATTCCTGGACATAATACAAAAGAAGAAAAATATATGCAGCCGAAAGATTAAGTATGCAGAAAAAACTGAAAGAAAAAAATGCAGCTCATCCAATGGCAAGAAAGAAAATACAAGTAGATCAACAGAAAGTGTCAGGCAACAAAAATACAGACAGTGAAAGAGATGCCAATTTGAAGATGAAAGGCTAATCCATGATGTGTTGCAGAAAAATACCTGCCATTGATTTGTATAGGAATTAGTGCATTATACTACATGATGATATGTAAAACAGAAATGTACCACTCTAGCATTCACAAGCAGAGATGTTTCTCTTTATGCGACACAAGAAGTGTGACAAAATATAAAACACCAAATGAAAGAGTCAAAAGGAATGTACAACAATAGGTGAAAAACTGTTCACATGCTCACTGACACCTTGGCCCTTACACATGGGTCAAGAACATGTGAACATAAGGGTAATATTCTAAATGTAAGCTGTTTGATACATCAAAGTTCAAACCTTATTGAGGTTTTCTCTATACAAAGGCCATCAGTCTCTGATGGTCAGTGATACTGTTTCCCACTAAAAAGAATCCTGCAAACTAGAACCTTTCTAAGAAGGCCACCTGTCTACATTACATCGTTTTTTCACTGGATACCCTTCATAGACAGGTTTGACAATAACAGCTGCAATTGATTTTCCTTCTTCCTAAAAAGCAGAGTATGAAGCAAATAAGAGGTGAAAAGAAACTTTATATTTCACATTGCAGCTTCCTTTCTTTCCAGGGGGGGGGGGGACTCCTGACAAATCCTAATGAAGTGGATTTCACAGAAATGTTTTTCAAAAGTTGTTTTCCTCCAAAAGATGAAAGGATCAGATTTATTTCCTCATTTTTGTGACACTTGCAAATATCATTAAAGGTTTCGTTATGAAAATGAAACCATAGTACTGGGTTTCATACTTGTGCATTACTAAACCTTTTCTTTTTGCCTACAAGTTAGCTGAAAATGTTCAATAAGCACCAAAAAAGGTTCCCAGATTGAGATTTCTCAAATCACTCCCAAAGCTTAAAACTAGTTTACAGCAACAGAAAAAAAGGGTCACATTTTGTTTTATCTGTTGACAAGGTTTGGACGAGGTATATCACTTATCCATACCCCCTCTAGCAACTCTTGTTTACAGACTGTGCTAAACATTTGCAAACATCAGGATATAGTGCTGAAATAATATCTTCTTCCATGTTTTCTGAAGTAGATACATAATTTGAAGAAATATCATATGAACAAAGTTAACAAACTGGGGCAGTATTCTGAGATTCATTTTATCTCAGATAAAATCTGAGATTTTAAAGTCATTGAAATAAAATACATGTACCCTTAAAATATTTTTAAATCGGTATTCTGAGAACCATTTTAGCGAGATTTTATCTCATCTAAGACATGCCCATTTATTATGCCTTAACCAATAAGAAATGTAGTTTGATTTCACTTTCAATATGCTCAGGCAATAGAATTGCTCTCTGCCAGTCTCTGGGGCAAGAGAATGCACTATTTTTACAATTTTCAATACGCGTGCATCAAAGCGCAAACTCGCTTTTTTGCTAGGATTTCATGAATATGACTAAGGTACTTTCCGAGGATTTAGAAGACCATCACAAGCATTATTGCAAGTGTGATATCAGTTGGCAAAAATCTTGTAATAGAATTCGATAATCATATTAGAATGTTGCTTGAAAAATATATTCATTACTCAGTATGTTTTTGTTTAATATGATCGCACTAGCACCATACTTGTCCAAAAATATCGCACTCGCCATGCATTCTTGAGATAAAATAGCCCCTACCCTATTTTAAGTTTTATTTCATCTTTCCCACAAATATGATTGGCGTAAGCGTTTAAAGCTGTGCGTATCATGTGTACAACATGAATAGGCACGCAAGAGGTAGAAAACTGAGATAAAATGCGAGATAAAATCCGAGATAAAATGTGGTCACAGAATAAAAAAGATAAAATAATAAATTTTAGAGATAAAATGATGCTCAGAATACCACCCCCGGTTTGAATGTATATATTTATGAAAGAGATCACACACTTCTGTCCCTACTTGTACATAAAAAAGTGAGTAATGTTGAGCTGGTAATATTTTCATAATTTCAGCAAAATGACAAAAAGGGCAAGAAAAAAAAAGGATTATCACAGTAAAATAAATTTGACGGGGGAAAATTACAGACCATTGAGAAATGTATATTCTGAAATATTTAACTACTGGTAAACATTAAAATAACACAAATCCTGATATTCTTTTTTTTAAAAGGATTTGCAACTACAAAACACATACACACAAATATTTGAAATTATTCCAGATTCCTTTTCAATGTAGATTATATTTTTGTTTTGTTTACTGCATTGAGTGTTCTTGTATGGCACTTATTTATAGAAAGTGCTTTTTCATCAAGATAATGTCATCTGCTAGGTCCATGTGAATCACATTTGATCACAAATCATCTCCATGTGCCACAGATACTTCAATGGCTATCAGTGAAAACCTCATCACGTTCATGTCAATATCTATTCCAAGGCCTAGATAATCTGTGTGAATATATATATATGTATATATTTATATATATTTCTATTATACAAATATCTCTTTCATAAACAAATATAGAATTCCTTACAAATACAAGTTTTCTGCATCATAAGTGTATGATACAAATAGTAATATACTCTTTAACACTGATACAATTTCAATTCAAAACCATGATAATATAATATTATCTGGTGACTGAATCTGTCTTCCTCTCTCTTACAATCTCTCCCTTTCTCTCGCACCATCTCTCTTGCTCAGCTACTCACAAAATCTCTCTCGCTCGCTCAGTCTCTCTCTCTTTCTCTCTCTCTCTCTCTCTCTTTTACTTCCTATACAAATGAATACTGGTTCCGCACAGCTTTATGCGCTGCGTGTTGCCCATTCTGCCTTTCTAGTGACGAATGTGAGCTGAGGCGTCCGCCCGACGACGGGTCCGACACGGCCATCTCAAAGGGGTTCGGTATGTCCATGAATTCTGAGTGGGGAATCCCCGACTCAAGATCGATGGGTAGGTCAGGGGTGAGGGGTGTACTGGGGGTGCTGACGGACTGAGAGTTGGCTACAAACTCGGTGAGGGTGACATCGGGCTGGGAGGTGCCGTCGCGGCTGTCCAGCGGGATGGGGTGTGTGCGGAAGTGATCCAGCATCTCAAAGATGGACTCAAACCACATGTGTGTGACCTTGCAGCGGTTGTCGGGGTCAAGGGTCAATCGGAGGTGCTGCAAAAAACAAATATCAAAGAGAAGGATACATAACATTAAAGTCTTAGATAGTGCTATAACGTACTCGCTCTCTCTCTCTCTTTGTCATATACATACTCAAATCTACATGAAAAATTAAATATCGGTCATGCAATTTAATTGTGAAAGAAACTATCAAGAAGTTATTGGCAATGGCTCGCATGAAAAAAAATTGTGTACGGTGAGGTTTTGGAATCACCAAAATAATAAATTGACTGAATCTTTCTGAAATTCACAAACATTGAAAAGGGCTGCACACAGATATGGGTATATGGGACATACTGTACAAACAATGTGTGGCATCCAAATATGGTCCAGGTTTTTAAACTAATTCTAGTCATACTTGGAATATGAAAGTAATACAAGATCATATCCTTTTCATTTCACATTGATCCTTTGATATTCTTCTTAGTGAGAAAGAAAAAGCCAATAAATTATTTTTCACCTATACCAGAACCCAACTTGCAATTACAAAACCTGAAACATGAGGAAATAATACACAGTGTGATCCTGTTCACCAACAGGATATAAACAAAATCTTAAAAGCCATTTTTAGCTGGAATCTACTGAATTAATGGACAAGAGGAGGAGGAAAAGATAGTTGAGATCATAAATAAGGAAGTTATTACATCTACTTTGATTAAAAAATACATTACTGCAGACTGTTGTATATTCATAATATTAAAGCAACATAAATGGCATGAATCAAATGCAAGTAAATTGCATAAGAAAAAAAAAGAAAAAAAAAAACCAACACCCAAAGCAATTATGGTGTAAGGGGTTGTTACATATAATGATTTCATTCCTTGATGTTCACATTATCTTTTTTTTCATAAAAAAGACAAATGAAACAAATGAAAGTGAATTATATGATAAGAAAAACAAAAGAAAAACAAAACAGAGCGAACCCCCGCCCCCCCCCCCCAAAAAAAAAAAAAAAAAACCCAAAACAATCATAGCCATAATATATGATCTCATTCCTTAATATTCTCTATATCTTTAAAAAAAAAAGAAGACATGACGACTAAACTTCTCACATACCCTCTTCCCTTAATTCTCTACTTCTCCACATTCTTAATCTAGCAACAAAAACCAACACTCAGAGAAAATCCCATTTTCAGGAAGGAGAAAACTTGATTTATAATAATTGTCTATTACTTCTCTCCCTGTTTGCTACAATCATATAAAACTCTTCACAGCTATCTGGTTTGTTTGCTTATTGAAAAGGCTCAATCTCAAGTACATGAATATCACAGTTTCCTTCATACTACAAACAAAGTTCAGAGGAATAATGCTAGGAAAAGGAAATAAACTCTCGGGTCTTAAAGGCAAAGTCCACCCTGATATAAAGTTGGTTTCAAAACAAGCGGACAAATTAAAGAAATCCGATAAGAAATAAAAATGTTCTGATAATGAATAACTGAATTTGTACTCCATCAAACACAAATTTGCAACTCTGTGATGTATCTTGCCTGCTCCTCTCCCATTTGCCCTGTACTAACCATTTTTTTTTCTAAAGAAAATATAGAATCATAAAAGGACCCTAGATAAATTCATTGCAAATATGTTTTTATACAAAACCTGTATGAAACGAATGTACTCCATCAACAACTAAGAAAATGAAAATTTATGAAATTTTCTGTAAAGAGCAAATGGGAGAGGAGTCACAGAGTTGCCAATTTGATTGATTACAACTTTAAAAATTTGCTCAAACTTTTACTAATATGTTTCTTTAATTTTTCTGCTTCTTTTGAAAGCAACCAGATATCAGGATGGACTTCCCCATTTAAATGTCTCTCATTTCCTCCTAAACTGAAAGATATCAACTAAAGTTTAAGTAGAAACTTGGAATGTATACTTGGTGGTTTGGGTATACTTCACTTCTGATCGCAAACATTTGCATGCTTACAATGTAACTAACACTGAATCTTGAGTAGCAATATCATGCTGATATATATCCAAGAAGTATCTTTCTACGTAGTCTATTTAAATGAATGATTGGAAAGGTTACTTGAGGAAAATAAACTAGACTAAAATTTATGCTTGTGTACATTGCATAGAGATGGTGCACAGTTGCACACAATTCCAATAATGCAAGGTTATAATTGTAAAGAAGCATTTTGATTTTCATAATCACTATCAATTGACGTCAAATCATCTAATTTGAAATATCATCCAGTCAAAGGGAAAATCAAACTTGTATACATTTGACTGATATAATTATTTGAAATATGAAAAATTTTGGAGCTGAAATTGGAAGCATAAAGGTTTGAAAGTCCTCCAAAGCCTTGAGGTTATAGAAGTTCCACAAACTTGTTACACTACCTTTAGGAGCCCCTCTCAAAGGGCAAACCCCCACTTAGCACAGTCCTTAGTTCATGAATACTGCACACATTTAATGCCAGGATGAAAAAAAGTGCTAGCCTAAATTCCAGGTCAAATTAATTGCCTTTCTCGCCTCCCTCTCAAATACTGGTAGAATGAATGGGGGATACTCCAACATTTGCTTCACTGAAAATTTCTCAAGGCTTTATTTCATCACAGATATAGGATTAATGTTGTGGTTACAGATGAGTTTCAGGGGAGCATTTCATCAAGTGTTTTGTCAGTGATTTTTTTTCCGACAAATTTGCTCCTAGCCCATCACATGCAAGGATTTCAGTAGCTTATAACAGTTGTCTGTAAAAATCACTGACCAAACACTTGATGAAACGCTCCCCAGGTTATGTTTAGGGTTAAGGTTAGGCATAGTGTTTGGTCCAGGGTTGAAGTTAGGAATTCGGTTAACCCGTTGACTACTGAATTCATTAACTCTCAAATGCTTAATGCAGGAGCCACCCGGTTCCCGTAGTCTATGGGCTAACATTGGATGTTGACCGTGAAGCAATTGTCACTCGAGTAGAATATATATACATGTATGTTGCACAACATGGGGAAGGGGAAGGGGAAGCCATTCAGTCTAGTCTGGAAGCTAGAATATTAAAGCACATGATGTACTGTGACTGGAACGCATCCAAGACGTTTGCCAGAATGTGGAGTTCCCTTTCCTCTAGCCTTGAACCTGTAGACCTGAACAACTCAGCAGCCATGCTCCTCCAATTAAGGATTTTGGATTGAAAATAGTCACCCGGGATACCGTTAGTCATCGCATGGTGACGACGAGTCCTGCTCACTTGAACATTATTTCTGTTGTAAATTTGGCTGGATTTCCACTCCTATTTTGTGTGTATTTGTAAATAGCAACAATTCTTCAGTGCTTCATCTTTCTGCACTCAGGAAATCGCCCACAAATGACGAATAACCCTGCATGGAAGAACAGTTCTGTAACAAGCTGTTCGTTTTTAACATTACTTTCCATACGTTTGTACAGCAACAATTTGTAGGATAGGTCTCTTGCCCTGGGGAAGCATGGATAAAAGGGAATTCCCCCATAATGATCTAATCAAGGCCCCAAACTACCCTTTTCCACAGGGGGTCCGGAGTGACATTTTTAAGGTTCTTTTTATACACAGACCCCCTCTTAGAATTTCTAAATTTTGGGGGAGTGCATTCACCGGACCTCAGTTAGTGTGTAGACCCCTGACAAACATACAGCTATATCTCTCTGTCAGTTGAGATGCTTTAGAAATCATTACCCTGGCTGTAGTGCCAGTAGGGTGATTATTTTTTCTCCGCAATATGCACATTATCACATATACCCGGTACATAATTTTTGGTTGTCCATTGGTCCCCTTTAAACATATATTATCCGATCATTTCCACTAGGTGCCTTAACATTTTGGCACTATCTCAACAGCTTTCAGCTACTGCCAGTCCATATCAGTAACAATATAATCAAAATAGTCTGTTATTGCGTGAACCATGGGAGCACATCTCCTGGCAAGCAGTAATGATATCCAAGCTGGATTATGGAAGGATGCCATTTGTGACATACGAGAAGCTTATTGTGACTATTACCACCTACGTGTGAAATGATCTTCATAGATACGCTTCTGTTTGCTGGAGAAAACCTCATATGTATTTGAGTCAATTCAAACTATTTTCACGTGATCTAAACACTGTTAAGACAATGAAATAGAAGAATTATGAGTACATGTACAGCAGTATATCCCTTTTGTAATATTTGCAGACATCATAAAATTTGGCATGGCCCAGCAAATTTACTTTGAACAACGATGTGCATGACGTCCATAATTTCTTTTTTAAGAAAGGTAAATGGGCACTTGATAGGTAAAAATTCCTTAAATGCCCTAATCACCACAATGGCAGCCAGGCCAAGGCAAGGGTAATATGATCAGAGAGTCCCTAAATCATTGAATAAATATACATGTATCAAGAGCTATACAAATCACACTATCAATCCTATGCCAAAGTTTCCTCCTGTATATGATTTCTTAAAAATCTTCTTCATAAGAATTTGGGATTGAATATTTTTACTTCCAAATAGGCAATTTTTTTATTGAGTTATCCAAAATGACATTATTTGAGATTACGTAGTTCGGAATAATCATGAAAAGTACAATGAATCTGAAGGTAATTGATAATAATGACTCAACCTTCACTTGTCCTCACTTAGGATGAGACTGAGATGAAATCATCTCCAACTTGGCATTCCTCAAGGAAGACCAGAAAAGGGCAAGACACTATGTTACCCCATCTATGACCCTGGTATGGGAACCAGGTGACGAGACAAGCCCCCTTCAATTAAACTTGAATTCCCAGGGGAGCGTTTCATCAAGCGTTTTGTCAGTGATTTTTACCGACAACTGTTATAAGCTACTGAAATCCTTGCATCTGATTGGTTGAGAGCAAATTTGTTGGTAAAAAGCACCGACAAAACACTTGATGAAACGCTCCCCTGGTCTTAGTCAGATCCTGACTCATAGTTCAGTAGGCAAAGGGGGGGTGAGGTTGCCTCTTCATGTTTACATGGTAATACATGTAGTATTACTCACATAGATATTAAGATATCATATTCTGCTTCAGCAGTATCAGGTTTATAAGGATAAGTATAAGGGGATACATTGTGCAAGTCAGGGTTTGTAAGACGCGTGTCATTCAGAAATGATTGCGTATGTCTTTGACAGACCTTTTAATGTCATCCTCCAAAAAGCCACCACAAGGATTTGAACCAGGGTCAATTTTCAGAAAGATTAAAGAGCTAGACCAACTCATAACCTCAGAAACGCTGAACTTTTATGACAAACTATAATATGAGATATAACGTGAGCATGGTAACATGCAGAAGTTGAACATTCTGATATTGGAGAACCGGAAGAACCTTTAAAAGTCAGTGGCATTTCAAGCTATACATGTCATCTTTAAAGAGATTCTAAAAATTTGCTGTTAGTATTGCATGCAAGTGCTATGTAGACCCGGAGCTGAATTTTAATTTAGAGTAGTACTAAATTTCAAATTAACTTGATATAGATAAAACAAACAAACTTTGATACTAAGCTATTGACTGTCAACATGTTTCAACACATACATGTATTAATAAATAACCAATTTCATACTGAGTTTCAAATTAAATTAGAAGAATACAAGTTGTGTTGGAAGTACATTTCATTGCAAAAAATGTTGACATTTAAAGAAAAACAGTAAATGCCCCTGTGTCAGACTTTTAGAATAATAACTTATATGTTCTTAGGCTCTCATATTTTTATACTTTATTATTGGACTGATGATACATGCTATAAGGCCTATGAATGGCAAGAGTGGAATATGTGATAGGGAATCATCAGTCTTCAAACTACACTCTTCATATAAACAAAGGGCCTTGGGTATCTAGGAGGAGGTGATTACAGGTCGAGTTCGAAAATGAAAGTTGTTCACTTTCTAGGTCAGGAAATGCATCTTCATCATGGTGAAAGTGATTGAGCTTCTCTCTTCACTTTCCTCAAAATGAAAGCAAAAGTTGAGCTCTAGTAATGACTTGTTTATCATGTAGTAGATAGGTTATGTTCATTAGCAAAATATAAACAAACTCACAAAAACCCTACTGGAATTCAAATTTCACAAAGATGTAGACACACGTGCATATGTGGCAGGTACTACTTGCTCAATTTCCTTCTCTTTCTTAAGTTATTAATCAGCTTTCAAACAAAACTTATATCACAATTTGGCAGATATCATTTGTCTGAAGCTTCGAATATTCAGTGAAAGTTTTGTTTTTGATAGCGTGAGAATCTATTTTCTGTCATTACCAGAACTCAAGATAACCTTTCACTTCCTGGTTCACTCTAAGACAAAGGAGTTCTTTTATCTTGGGAGTCCTCGTCATCCCAGCTGGAGACTACCTACCTTCGGCCTTCCATGAAAGTTGAAAGTGAGTACGCACTCCCCTCTCCTCGTCTCGCTCTGCCGTACAAGGAACACGCCGTGCCGTATAGGTCCTCCTTGAAGTACTAGCTGGGCGGCATCTATTCTAGAGAGGGTACCATGGAACCAGGGGTACTGGGTCAGGGGGTGCTCATCCTGGTGGTTCGTCTCGATGGGGGTGCTCTGAGGCGGGGGTACTTCTGTGATAGAGAACACAAGGGGTGGAAAAGGGGTAGAATTTACATTTCTAGACTTCTATTTGACTGCCTATTGTGTCTGACCACATGACTGGCTTGGTCATCAGGGATAAACTGGTACATTATAAATAGGATATTTGGGAGTTTTTCCATTAGGCACATTAGTATTTCAACATGAGGGTTAGTCATACAAACATTCCTGGGCTGAAGTTTCGTTTTAGTCACCCTCTTGAAAGACAAATGTGACTTCTCTGCTTAACCCCGCTTGAGAAACAAATCACTCAACTTCAAGCCCTCACACTTTCTTGTCAGGTTCCCTCGATTTTTAATTAAATCAGTAGCAAGATACTCATAATTCAAACAATTTACAACGTTGCATTTTTAGCAATATTCATGTAGTCTCACTTTCAGAAACCAAATTCCTGAAGAATAAACTTGAAACAGGTCTGAAAGCCAAAGCTACTCTAAATGGCCGCAGACTGATGAACCTAAAAAACCAATCTGCATGTAGATCCTATGATCAAGAAGACTCGATCTGACAGCACCCACTCACTCAATCCCTGCTTATAAAAGATGAAACTTGACTCTTAATCACTAGCTGTCTGCATACATGTATACGTTTCTCATTATATGCACTCAACACATTGATGGATGACAGTGATCTTCTTGGCCAGCGATTCCAAGAAAATAGCCTCTATCTGATATTCAAGAGACAATCCAGGCTGGGCTTCGCTCTAGGGAACATCTAACTTTTCTTCCTCGGAGAACATTACCGTTTCTTTGTATACAGACGACGGATACTATAATGGAGTACTGATACAATCAGAAATGAGTTTGTTTAATTCATTCAGAGACAATTTCATCTCTCTTGATATAACAGATTGCTTGGGCTTTCTGATTATTTTTCTTTTCTTCATATCTAGGTCTTGTCCCTCTGATAACTCTTAAAGGGTCTACATGTACATAATTCATTTCCACTTAAAGTGGCATTAAATTGCTGGAACTTGAACAGTGCCATCTTACAGTGATTGCTAAATTAAGATCATAATTTGAAAATCAATTGAATTTTATTTTGAATTTTGACAAACAAGTTGTTTCAATAATAGGCACATTTCATATTTCAAACGATTATTTGTGACTTGGCAAATGTGGAAAATTGCCTGCATTTATTCTAAGCTTCTACATACTAGAATCGGGCATGATGGGATAATGAGAGGCACAGATACTTTTCAAATCTTGTTAAAAGATGGCACTATTTAAGAGCTTAGTTTACTGTCACTTTAAGTTTATGATTACCAAGAAAAACAAAATTTTCAAACAGAATTTAAAGCTCTCAAGGTGAATGCATCATTACCATAATTGATTTGACTTTCAGCATCGTTGCAAAAATGTGTTTACATGGTACATATATGCATACATTTGCAAAACAAAAGATGTGAAAATAAACAGTGCAAACTTTCCAAGACAGTGAAAGATAGATAGAGAGAGAAAGAGAGAGAGAGAGAGAGAGGGAGGGGGGGGGGTGGGGAGAAGGGGAAATAAGGGGGAAGGAAGAAGGAGGGGGAAGGAAGAAGGAGGAGGGGGAGAAAGAGAGGGTGAAAGGTGGATAAGCGAAGGAGAGAGAAAAAAAGGGGAGAGAATGAGAGAGAGAGAGAGAGAGAAAAAAAGGGGAGAGAATGAGAGAGAGGAGAGAGAGAAAAGGGGAGAGAATAAGAGAGAAGAAAAAATAGGGAAAGAGAAGAAACCATAATAAATTATTAAAATAAGATATTGATGTAAATACTAAAATTTTGCATGATCCACAAGTCATGTGACCTAATTTTTTCCAGTTTTAAAACACAGTGACCATCATCACGCTTACCTATCCTCTGACTGACTGGTTCAGAGTCGTTGCTTAGCGACAGACTCCTGTTGAGCTCATGATGCCTTCTGGGGGGTACTTGAGGGGGCGGGGTACCAGGAGGGGTGACATCCCGACTTGACGACTGGCCCCCTGTGGAGGTCTCTGGCGTCTGGGGACTTCTTGAGGCACCATTGGTTAAGTTGGCTGAAAAGAAATCAAACAAAGGTTAAACATTTGACGGATTAACGATTTGGTCACTATCAAACCTAAAACTTTTGTGAACTTCACGCCACAAAAAAGCTGAATCAAAACTCAAACTTTTACAATTCGCTAAAGTCTGTGGCTTTACAGTTCAGAAGCAACACTATCAATGAACATATTAAGAAAATAATAAATAAAAGTATATTGTTGCTTCTGAACTGGAAAGCCACAGACTTTAAAGTCCAGAAGCAGCACTATACATTTATTATTTCAGAAGCAACACTAACAATGAACATAACAAAATAATTTCACAAAAAAGGGTAGACAAAGGAAGAAAGAGAAAAAGAAAAATGGGGGGAAAATAGATAGTGTGATCATCAGTGAGAGAGAAAAAAATAGCCAAGGGAACTTGGAAACAAAGACCTCTGGCCTGATGAGCACATTGTTAAAGTGACCCCATAACTACTTGATGATCAATTTCCAACTCGTTTGGGAATTCCCATTAAGATCGAGGGGCCTTCGCAATCTCTTGACCATCATGCAATCAGTGATTCACAGGCGAAGAGACTTATTTTGGACCCCATTTTAACCTTCATGGGCATTGGCACCAATTACAAGAGCCGCTGAAAATGCGATGACTGACAGATGACAAGACAGAGTAATGTGCTTCTGTCTATGATGATGATTGGCTTTGTTCTATGAGAGAAAGGGGTGAGGGGGTTTCAATATATCAGGTTCAGGCCCTTTTTCTTACCAATCATTTCTGTCACTCAGATAATGTATCATAACTGAATTTAGTAATAATGGCCATACCCTACCTGTATTTCAAAGACAGAGATAAGGGGGAACCATAGGATTAGGAGAATGAAAACTGAGCACAGCTATCCTGCCATGTCAAAATGTTACAGACCAAAGCATTTGCTATGAGCCAAAAGGTTACCAACTCTGTTAAATATTAATCCCCCCCCAAAAAAAAAAAGAAAAAAGTTTTACATTTATATCATGCACATGTCCATCCCAGTGGAGGCTCATGGTGCCTATTAGGTACCACTGATTTCCCTGGCTTTAGCTAAACTGCCCGAAGGTGCTCAAAGCATGCAAGGTATTACCTCCTACCAGGTACCCATTTACTACACCCGAGTTGGAAGTGGTAAATGCAAATTAATGTCTTCCTAAAAGACATTGGTGCTGCAGCTAGGACTCGAACCTCAAGCCATTTGATTCATAGTCGACATCCTTTTGGATCTCACCAGACGAAAAGATTCTAAGTATAAAAAACTTGTGTGAAAATAACGAGCCTTGTGGTTACGACAATCTTACCTTGTTGAGAGGGTATATTGACTGTAAGAGCTGGCTTGGTTCTGGGTAGAGGCGGTGCAGTACTCGACGATAATGCACCTGTTGCACCATGGGAAGACGAGGTTGGTGTGGTGCTAGGCAGCATGGGAAGTGGTCTGTAAAAAGAAGTGGAAAATATTTTCTATATTCTCAAAGCATCAAAATGGCATTCTGATATCTTCTACTTATAATGGAGGTTTGTCTAATTCTGGTAATTCACAGAAGTCAGCATTTGCATGCACAGGTTATTCAACTACTGCAGCAGAGATAATTACAAACAATTCTTTAATACAATGTATACAGTGGCGCAAATCCATTTTGAAATTCAGGGGGGTCACCATATGATTTAACTTTTGTACCTGTCTGAAATGTCTGAAAATTTTCTTACCAACCAAAAAAAGGGTATCACATTATTTGGTCTCGTTTTCCTCCAAAATCCTTTGACAAGCAAAAAAAAAAAAAGGTTATCACATTTTTGGGGTCTACTTTTCCTCAAAAATTCTCTGACAAGCAAAAAAAAAAAAAAAAAAAAGCTTATTACATTTTGGTTTTGCGGGTCTACATTTCCTCAAAAATATTTGGACAGACAGAAAAAACAAGTCCTATTCCTGAATTTGTTTGGGGGGGGGGGGGGGGGGGGCATTGGCCGACCTTTATAAAGTCTGTTTTACAATTTCTCACAAAGGTACTAAATAACTTTTTGAAAATACACATGCTGAAATGCCAAAAGTATAATAGGTACATGGGTGGTGACAATATCATATAATTATTATTATATATTATTGCTCTTATTTAATACCACAATGAATTTCCCCTCACCAAATATAGATCTCTTTTTTATGAAACTTTAAAGGAATGTCTTGGATACTTTCTAAGACAAACAAATAAACAATGCAACCACGATGTCAAAATGTTAAACAATACTTTTAAAGGGCCTTTACTGACAAGTTTTATTGACAAGTTTTCCAATTCCAAAGTTCAATTCCATTAAACAAAAACATAATATTACAATGAAGGTTACAGGAAATCATATCATTGGAAAGCATTTCATTTTTCCTGGGATGAAAAAACAAAAAAGGATAATTACAATTAAACTCAAAGGACAGGGCTTCTGAACTAATGAGTATTTAGGATGATTCGCAGTAAATCTAATTACATGTAATTCACCAGACGTTTTCAAAAATAAATTGCACGCCTTGTTTGACATCAAACATCAATTAAAAAGTCAGATATTGTGACATTGATGTGTTCCATAAACCTGTGATATTAAAATACACAACTAAATGATTCCTCATCTAGTGTCGAATGTTTGAAGAGTACCATTTGCTCAGCTCCTTCGCATGCAATTTACTGAACATGTAATAACGGAGAATATGAATTGTATTAGTTTGTAATTTTATAACAGTCCAGTGTGCATAGAATGCCCACATATGATCGTTCCTACTTAATGTACATGTAAAAGAAAATAATTAAGATATTTTTGTTCAACTGTTTGAATAGTACCATTTGCCAAGCTCCTTTACATTTAATTCCTGAAATTCAAAGACCTAAAATATGGATTATGATAGTTTACAACATAACTCTTCTGTGTATAGAGACTGCCTACGTATCCACCATTCCAGTAGGTTAAAAAGAACAATTTTGAAGGATAATAACTTGAGAGTAACAACTCGTATTGATCTGAAGTTTGCAGGTGGCACAGTTATAGGGTGTGAATTTTTGAAGTCAGTAACTTATGACTTTGCCTTTTACATAACAGGTGTCAAGTATGTATATGTCCAAGGGATATACTTCCAACATGCATGCACTATTAACAAATATTTGTTCTGGCACAATATGTCAGGTTCTGCAAAGTTTATAAACGAAAGATGAAATCTGGCTAACAATAAACCATTATCACTCAAAACAATGCTCATGTATGCAAGACAAGAGTTGAAAGTAGAACAAGTATCATTTTCATTGTGTCCCAATCAATGTTTAATCAGTGATAGTTTAATGCCCTACCCGACCTTGCCTGTGAAATATGTGTCATTGTGATGATCTCATAATCAATAGGGCTTCACACTGCACAAGCATCATCATATTCGGTTTCATCACGTATATGATTGTCACGCTTGTATTGATCTGGGTAAGAGTTGACACCCGTTATTTGTTTTCAGATGGGAGGTGCATTTCACATTAATTTCTTTGAGTAGTTTAAGAAGCTATTAAATTTATATACTGTTGCTCTTACTCTGTTAAGTTTTGAGAAACAACAATAAAGTCAGAAAAAAAAAAATGTTTGTGTGAGAAGTAATTTGATCCTGGTCCAAACAAGTACCTGTCAAGAAGCCCTTTCACTGACTAGGAGAATGTTGTTTTCAAAACATTACAAGAAAGAAAATAGGTCCATGTAGGCTGGAACCAGCGTAAAGATAAAGTGAGTTCTGGTCACATGATTACAGCGTAAAAGAAACTTCCTCAAAGCGATTGGAAAAGGTTTATCATGTCAACACAAGAATTGGTGTTTACTGTGAGGTTTTGAAATCATCAGAATGATAAGAAATCTTGCTGAAAAGCATGTCCACTGCACACAGAAATGGGTATATGGGACTGCACACAACATATGGCATAAATTTTTGGCCCGAACGTCTCAGCTATTTCTCATCATATTTCAAATATGCAGGCATTAATTTGAAGAGCAATCTTATTCAGTGGACATTTCTGCTATGATCCCTCTTACACCTACCTCTGAAAGTGGACTGAGGCCACCTCCAGAGGCCACCTCCAGAGGCCACCTCCAGAGGCCACCTCCAGAGGCGGCTCGACGTACATGTATGTGTAACATCAACTTTTTTTTAAAAGTTGATGTTACGCTAAACAAGCCGGACTGAGGCCGCCTCCATCCCAGTCCACCTCTGGATGTGGTTTGAGGCCGGCCTCGGGCCGGACTCAGTCCCGCAATCAGTAGGTGTAACACCAAAGTGGACTCGGCGGCGGCTTATAAGCGGAAGTGACGTAGCCCGTAAGAGCTGTGCATGCATGGACTGTTCGCAATGTCAATGAGATAGTACAGCACCTGCAGTGCGAGTGTGCGAAAGCTCACAAATTATTTTTCGCCTCTCCCGGAACTCAACATTCTCTTTAAGCAACATCCTTTACAAAAAAAAATCCACCTTTAAAAGAAAAATGATGATGAAAACAAACCCATTGAATGTAATTTCACACTTCCACATTTTTCTTCCGATCTTGAAAGAGTTGTCATTGCAGCTTTTGTTTCCCATGGTACTTGTCAAATAATTAATAATAATGTGTCACTTCTATATGCTCCATTTGTTCAAGGTTTAGCAGTAAGGAAATGCAAGATTGAGTTCAAATAGAGGCCAGTCTCAGGATGTTTTATATTGTCGTCTTTTCAAGTATTTTCTAAGGAGGAGCAAAGGTTTAAGAAGTGATCTCATAAAAGGAAGGTCAAAGGCTCAAAACCAAGTGTAAATTGCTGTTGGTATGGCAATGATCTTAAATGACCCGGTTCCATGAGGAATCTAATGGACATCTGCAATTGCTAGTCTATAATCAATTTGTATAATCAAACAATGCAATTATGTGCAAATTAATTAATATTTCCATAGTAGATTAAAAAAAAGAAAAAAGAAACAACCCAACAAAACACAAACCATCAATGGTTATTATTGTCAACTCAGCTACAGACAATAGATCAGATAATTATCCAAATTCATTCTATAATCTACAGATATTTGCCTCAGATTAACCTCTGGTTCAGGGATGAAATATTACCTCAAATCTGTTGTACGTTGCTGAGTGGAGAAAGCCTTGAGCAGGCTTATTTACTTTAAGGGCAATTTCTAAATATGAAACATTTACACATTTGAAAACATTAAAGGATATATTTATATTGCAGTTTTAAAAAAAATTAATTAAAAATCCACCATAATTCCCCAGATCACATCATGAATTATGATGCACTGAATGTTTCGACGACTGACAACTGAATTCTGCCATTCCCATCAGCTTAATAGAACAACCAACAAGTCCCTCTAGGCATTGTGTCAAGGCCACCACACACCTTACGATCGGTCTGTGATTCGATTTGTGAAATAAATCGCTATTTTAACAAATTAAATTTACCCTATTCAGGTTCTGAAAAGTAATATGAACATACATTTAGGGTTTGGGTGAGCTGTCAGCTTTCTACAGTGAATAAGGGCAAAATTAGTTTCAAATCGTAGGCAGTGGTACGATTTTTGTGACGTCACTCGGAGCCGATTTGGCCATTCCACTGACTAGAAAATTCGGCAAAGACCGTATTATCGATTTTTACTATCTGTATGACTATTCAGACACTCAGTTAAAAAATATTTTTTATTTTTAAATGATCTGTCAAATGATATTACATTTTCTTCTGAAATTGGATCGCAGACCGATCGTAAGGTGTGCGTGGCCTTTAACATACAGTCTACACACACACACACACACGAGCACCAATAATGTGGCTCATGAATGTTTTGCGGTTTTAATGAGAATCATGTCCTATATAACAAGTACATCGTGAAACAACATTACACAGAATAGACCTGCTCTCGAACATCAAAACAATACGATGTGAATCATATATTCATTTCCTCATATTATGAATTACAAGGTTAACTAAATAGGACTACTTCCTTGTTGGTTTCTAGCTCTGCCATGCGCATGTTTGCTCAAAATGACACATTTGTTATTCAAATTTTTCCAAACCTGTTTGCTGTATCTTATTCATCACATTCAAGGTTTTGTTTTAAAAAAAATGAAAGTTCCACATCAATGCTGATGAACTGAACAAGATTTGAAGAGAAAAGATTGAGACACATGAAATCAATAATGGCATCAAACTGTGACTAAAGGCTCGGTGAGAACCAAATGGGTATTATCTCACATGCATGTAATTCAATCTAATTCATACTGGCTTTGAGCAGACAGGATATTTTATTCTTTTTTAAAGTATTTGGACAATATTAAAAAGGAAAAAAAAATGCTGATACATGTAGCTTGCAAAGAGAGACGATTACATGTGTAGCACATGCAAACATAGCATAATACATGTATTGACTGCCAGCTATAAAATCTAACAACATTCTTCAAACATACCGTAATAAATTTGATCAAATTTATCATTTCTGCCATGTTATTTATACAGGTTAGTTTATTTACTACATACATGGAAGAACTGCTTTACAAGAGATCCCTGAATAACTTCCTCTTTCGTGGTTGGTGTTCATCAATGAATGTTTAAGTGTTAAAGTGCATGTTAATGAAAACAATTAGTCTTTTAACATCTTATCATAAAACCTTCCTTTTGCTTGTACAATTTCTCTGGGATTAATTTTAAAAATAATACCTCTATAATTATGGAGTTAAACTGCAAATTCTAACAAGGAATTTCTCCATCATTAAAAAAGGCCTATATTGTTTGCATTGTTATTAAATTAATTTAATAGCCTCGTTATGTACCTTTTGGATTTTCCCTCTGGGGAAAAATTTCGCTCTATCTTTTATGTTTGACATTAAGGGGCCTAATGTCCAAACGATGAACATGATCTTACATATTCACTTATAATCAATTTTCAATTTAATGGGAATAATGATAAACGGAAAAAGCTGATAAGAGAAGAGATATACTGTAATGGGTTTCGACTTTCAGACTAGCATCACAAGTTCACAGCACCATTCACAAGTTGTCACTGAACTGAAGTAGTTGCATTCCAAACTAGAAACAAGAAATTGGAGAGCACTGCATGAGTTGCCACCAAAACCAAAACTACAAGATGACAGGATTAGTGATATGGCCATAATACCATTCTCAAGTTTACAACATCAAGTTTACAGCATCAGGTTACAAACAAAGGTCATATTTCAAGACACATGTATAAAAAAGTCTAAACCAGAATGATTACTGATAAATTAACAAAGATAGTTTCATCTCTCCTTTTCTTTGTTTTTAATTTGTTTGGCAGGAGTGTTTTGCTTAGTTTTCTTGCAGTCCATTACAATTTCTGGAGATTTTGAATACAAGCTCCCCCCCCCCCCCCCTCTAACAAAATCAATAGTAGCACCTTGAACTACTATAACAATTTCAGCAGAGTACACAAGTGACTATCTCCCCCTTTCCCCTCTCCCTTCTCTTCCTCTCCTTTTCCTTATTTGTTGTCTTTCTTCATTCCTTTGATCTTTTACTAATGTATATTGAATAATGTATGCTGTAACAAGTATGATGTAGGATCTATTAACTGCTGCAGAAATCTGTTTTAATCAAGAACCCTCAAACCATCTGACTGCCTCATTTGAACTGAAAAACTAAACCTCCTCTTCCTCCTCCAAACAAGACACTTCTCAAAGCATGAGATGCCCTTGATCATGCTGTATTTGATGCCCCTACAGCAGAGCTGCCAACCTCGGGCCAAGCTTATCCGTACACAAGCTGGAAAAAACAGATTTTGGCAATGAAATCCGTCATTTTTTCGCAAGTCACCAAATACCAAATTTTTAAACTGCAATTGTCGCCAAAATTGTTAAAGTTAAATCTAAAAATGTCCTATAAATTACTCTTCATGACACCCAAATAATTATTACTGGGAATAGGATAATGATGTAGACCTAGAAACATTTAGAAAAAAACAGCTGGAAAGTCACATTCCCTTTCGATTTCACGACTACGGCACGCGAGCGGCTCCACATACTGCACTGCCGCCTAGTTTGCACCAAGTGGCAGCCAAGCGCGAGTCGCACCAGCCACCCCGGGCCCGCGGGCTAGGCTGCGCCTCGGTGTGTAAGAGCAGCCGCACCACTGAACTCTATATGTATAGAGTTCAGTGAGCCGCATCGCTTGCGCTTAGGCTAGAAGTTTGTGTGTGCGGTGAAAATACAAGTATGTGTACGTTCACAGTCTCTTTCTGTATGCACTTTAAGTACACACACAGTGCAGAGTTCCGGGAACAGCGAAACTAATACAATATGAGTGTGAAAGTTTGAGTGATAACAAATACGTGTGCGCAACGTATAGGACGAATAGTGCATAATCAGATTTCTTCAAATCCGTAATTTTAGAGGGGAAATCTGTACTTTCGTATTTGTGTTTGAATTCCGTAACAATTACAGAAAATCCATACCAGTTGGCCGCTCTGCTAGTATACTGTTAATACATGGTTGGGAGTGTGTTAGTGCGATCCGGCAACACAAAGGTTTTTATCGTGGTGTACCTAACGCACGAGGCGTAGCCGAGTGTGTTAGACACGATAAAAACCTGCGTGTTGCCGGATCACACTAATGCACGACCTCACAACCATGTATTAACAGTTTTATAAAACGGGTCTACAATCTTCGTGCTTTCACTTACCTCAAACTGTATTGACATGTCCCATGCGTGAATCCTGCTCAGCAAAACATGATGTAGGCATAGGCCTAGGTCTAGTACAGTGTTGCAAACGTACAATGTTTATTTAAAATGTTTAGGCCTAGCCTAGTCTAGACCGTTGCAAACGTATTATAGGCCTGCACATGTTTATTTACAATGTTTAGGCCTCGTCTTAGACCTATTTGTTAGTAATGTGTAATGGAATTGGTATTGAATCTGGTTCACCGATGTATTTTCACTTCCTTGAGCTTGGCTGAGCATGTTCGAATTTGAGCTTATAATTATTGAAGCCTGAAGATGAAGACAAGGTACCACCAATGGCACTAAGAGCAGGACTAGTACAAGTAGTAGGAACAGGACTAGTACTAGCACTAGTAGGAATTGGACTCGGAGTAGGAATCACTTGGCACAGTTGTGTTCTTTGTGTTGTCCGTTCCATCCGCTTTTCTGATATGCCTGCATAGAAATATGGCTCAACATTAACAGCTTACCGTATCTTACTCACCTAGCTTGATGGTGAATAGGTCCGTACGACTGAGTTTAGCGAAACGTTCAAGGCAAGCTTTGAAAATCCAAATTTCACTGCTCTTTTCGTACTGTTGGAATCCTTCTCATTCAGTAGATCGTCGAGTTCTTCCTCCGTGAGAGGTGCAAAACTGAGATTCGAAGATACAGCCATTTTTTACACGCTTCTATCGTCAAAAATTAAAGTTAAACTTTCATTTTCGGTACTGAATTGCAACGATTCGACCGCGGTAGCGCTACAGCTGTAATTTTGTTGATTTGTTGATTTGTTGACATTAGCGCGACGATCGATATCGCGATATCGATAGCATATACGGTATAGGGTGTAAAAAAATATAGCAAAATCGAGTTGTATTGTCTGCGCTACATAAATGTTTACATGTTTATGTTTACATGTTTACAGGTTTACATGTTTACATGTTTACATGTGCAACAGTTCCCTTTTGCTGTATGTTATCACTTTATTTTTGCACAGTCACGTGGTGTTATCTGACCAATCAGGATGGCTACATTCTTGAACCCGTTTTATAATTTGCATTGTTATGAGATGAAATAGAGCCGACGACCTGAAAAATAGAAGGCAATCGTAACACAGGGAATATGATGTGACTCTGGTAAAAATGCACATCAAAAGAGCCCAGTCCAAGTTATTGTAGGCTTTGTGCAGAACAGGTTAAAGGTCAGTCCACCAATATCAAATTGATTTCAATAAATTTATGCAGACAAGTCAGAAAAACAGAGCAGTATTACACTTTAAGACAAATCCAGTGAAAAATCAAATTCAGATATTCAAATATTGAAGATCACTAGGCAAATTGGCAATGCAATATTGTGCAGGTGTGAATACTATCCCTCTGGCCTTCCTTTCTTCAAAGAAAACAAGATGGAATTCCAGCTGATTTCAAAAGAATATAAAAAAACGGTCAGATTGATCTAATTTTGCCTGGGCAAGGTGGATGACTTAGTTTTGAAATATGAATCAATTGTATTTGAACTGGATCAAAGATCCATTCATGAATTTATTCAGTATACATGGGGCTTTTGGTACTATTACTGACAAATACATATTCTTATGTAAAGAGATCATTATTCATGACTGCAATTTATTTATGTATGCATGTTTAAAACTGCCAAATTACCAAAGATCGCACAGACAAAGCTTCACAATAAATAATTAGTGTTTTTGTCAGAAGGTCCGAGGGACTGAAAGCTTCAGTCTCATGGCTGGGACTAATTCTGCCCTTGGGACCTTTTCGGTCTTATTATCCTTCTGAATCTTCATGGGAAATCCCGTACCCAAAGTTACTGTATAGCAGTAAAGTATTATCTTACACAGTTTAATGTGTATAAAAAGATCGCCATATCAAAACATGAAACATACAGGTGGTTATTAAAGCAAGTTGAGTACGTATGTAGGCCTACATTCACTCTTTCTACTGCTGTAAAAATATAACATAAGAACTCAACATACATGTTTACCTGGTTATTGGAAATTCCAAGAAAAATGAATTAAGCCCTGATACATTCAAGACCGAGTCAACTACATTTGCATGACAAATAAACTTTATACATATCAACATTGATAGATGTAGGTCAAAAACTTCATAAAAACATAAATATTTCCTTTCAAAAGCCATTTCCATTGAAATTACTGATGAGTATGTGCTCAACTTGTGAATCAGGTCATAACAAATTGGCTAAAAGCCTTGCTGCTGAATCTACTCTGTCCCAATATATTTTGATGACTTGTGGTTGCAAAATGTAAACAAATCAATCAGAACTGCATGGCCTCCTGAACATATGCTAGGTTTGACAAAATTATAATGTATTTGTTCTGAGAATGAAATGCTAAAAATAACCTTAATAACTGGTTGCCAGCAAGGCAGTTTGATCATGTTCTTCATATTGAAATATGTATCACCCATGTCACAGCTAACAGTAGTATATTGCTATTTCACACCTTATGGTAATTCTAAATTTCAAACACAAGCCACTATGGATGATATATCACAACATAATACCGTATATTTGGAGCCAGAAGGGTGTTAACTCTGTAAAAAGATTTGAGTTAATGCCCTTCTGGCTCCAAACAGACGATATGCTTGTTGTATGATTCATAAGCCCTCCTCTCATAGACCTGTTTACAGTATCATAACACCCACTCATTCACAAATATGTTGATAGATAAATAATTTATGATAAAACAAGATGAATGCGACTGCGGTCTCCTATATGCCTCCGCCTAAATTCAGTAGATGGCTCAAACTGTTCTTGAAATATTGTGATAACCAGAATAAAAAGCCTCTAATTACATGTTAATTGACCTCTTTGACATTTGACCTTACACCTTAAAACCCCAAAGTCTGATCACTTTATCTCCTAATCTTGAATACAAAATAGTTGAAATATGATAAAGGTAAAAAACAATAATTTCACATACACCTGTATAATGACCTCTATGACCTGTCACCTTTGACCTACGTAAACAAAAAATCTAATCAGTTTGTTACACTATGGTGATGCATACTAGTTCCAAGTTTGAAGTTAATGGATCAAATGGTTCCTGAGATATCACATTAACAAGGCTAAAACATGCAATTTCAGAACTGACCTTTGACCTTTGACCTACGTATCCCAAAATCTAATTAGATCGTCTTCCTATGGTGATACATACTAGCACTAAGTTTGAAGTTCATACCTCATGCGGTTCTTGAGTTATCGCAAGAACGAGGTAGCCAGCCAAATGGACGGACGGACGGACAACCCGAAAACATAATGCCTCCAGGCCTCCAGCACCACCTTCGGTGGGCAGAGGCATAAAAATAACAGAAAAAATGTGAAAGGGTGGCTGATGGTGAAAATCAAATGAAGAAACCAGGGAAGAAATATGTTTTATTTTGTATACAAACTGTTCACATATCTTTTTACATACGCCTTCCACTGCATGGCAGCTGACCAAGAATATACTATAACTGAAAGTGAGTTGGCCCTGGAAAAAATATGGACAAGGAAATGACAGCTAGAATAGTCTCAATATTCTATAAAAACCAAATGGATATGATTTGATGTTTCATCAAACACATTTTTCACAGAATCCAGCCTAAGACATCCATAACAAATGTATACTGCAGAAACACACATTTCCAATTATCTCCAGCCCGAGTTTCTCTGGCTTAGTATCTAATGGGTTAAATGGTAACTCTTGTCAAACTTTAGGTCAATTTTATGCCCTATGGGTCATCAACCTATTATCAGGACAATGGATGACGAATATGCAAGCAAACATGCATTTGATGGTGCCTTACCATAATTCAGTATGGATGCTTTATGACACTGTCTGGTGGACCTCACCAAAAAGGCAAATATTTATCTTTTCACATTTCAACACCTTCATTCCAAACAACCTTGACATAGGACCATGTCTACTAATCCAAACAAGCTCAATGACTACAAATAATCTCAAAATAAAGATTAATATTACTGACATTGTATATGGATTGAATGGAAATAATTGCTTTTGAAGTTGAACAATATATGGCTATACAAAAATATTGTGTATTGAGGTTTGATATCAAGGTGATTCCCTTTTTGTTGCATGCTCACATTTTCTTTCAAATGTATTGACAAGCTTTTTTATTAAAACAAATATATATGCTTTGATCCTTAAAATTTCAAACCGAATTCCATCTAATCTCCTATACAAAGCTTCTTGAAGGTACTTCATCCTTTTTGCAGCCCTAAATTTTGAAGTTGTATGAGTATCGTGTAATTTGTAAAAAAATTTTGACTGTTATTAGTACATGTACTTGCGTTGATTTCTGAATAGCTCTTTTTGCAACAAAAGCAAGGTTTTCGTTTCTTATAAAGGAGTTATACAGCTTGTGACCTCGAAATTTCATAGGCAGTACCTACAGAATGTCTACTAAACCTGTGCAAAGTTTTGTGTAAGTCTGCAAAAGGGATGAGTACCTTTAAAATTTATAGCCATTGTCTCACTAGGGATTTATTGATGACTTGCTTGCTACATACTGGCAAGGACGGTTTTAAATTTCCTTATGACATGGCAAGGATGATCAAATTGTTATGACAGAATCTAATAGCTACATATATAAAGGCTACAGTCTCAAATGTAAGATCAATAAAATGCTATAGTATTGATTTTACCAACTGCACTGGAATCTGTAAGGAAATTGTATCTTTTTGTTTGTGAATTGAGAGAATTCTATCAGACATGATTTTCTATTGCAAGGCATGTATGGAAACACTGCCAATTATCAAATTAACTGTGTTTACAGATAAATTTGGCTTCTATATATATATTACAATGTCCATTTAATATGGAAGAGGTAAAACAAATTGTAATTAAATCAACAAGTTATTTCACTGAGTGTTGGCTTTCTTGATTATCATGCTATCAATAACTCTTTGAATTGATCTTTCTCAAAAGCCCCGAGTTACTAAATAGCGCTAATCATTTGTTGAGAGCTGGAAGTGCTTCTGACTTGCATCCCTTTATATTGAGTCACTGGTTTTGGAGTAAACAGGAACAAAATTTGCTTTTTACAAAGTCCTGGATTCCCCCTATTTTCAATTGAGTTAATGCCCTTCTGGCTCTCAACACAAAATAAGAGGTACAGTCAATATCTTCAGGGAGTTGAATCTCAATCAGAAACTTCAAATATGCCCCATGACGTCACTGATATTCCACGACAAGAAATCAAGTTAAATCAATGCTACTTTGATTATAGTACGAAAAAGAAAGAAGAGGTGGGTCACTATTTTCTTTCTTTCCACTCTATCGCAGTTGGTTTTCCAAGAACAATTAACGAAGAAGCATTGCATGTGTACATCTCCCAACAGTTGATAATAATGTAATTTATATGACACTTAATTAGATCCTTGCCATTTGATTGGTTGTTTGATGTTGATCATTTGTCCCATTTAACAATTACGTCATCAATCGTGCAAATTTGATCCATTCACCGTGCAATTTTGGATCCATACGAAATTGCCATTGCACTTGCGCGACCACCAACACGTCTACATACGCAAAAACGACTTGCCTTTGCAGCGTGCACGTGCATGCGACTATCAAGTACATTGATGGACCGCACAACATTAACAAAATGTGAGTCCCTTCACTCTGATCTTGTTTCTTGATTCATAAAATGTCAAATGAGAAGGATAGCTATTTTTAGGTGTCATATAAAACAAATAATGAATGTTTTTTCATTCGTGCAATGGACAGAATATTTCATTCGGTGAAAGATGAAATGATCCATTCAACTCAGCTCCGCCTCGTAGAATGGATCATTTCATCTTTCACCTCATGAAATATTCTGTCCATTGCACTCATAAACATTCATTATTTGTATATGATCTTGCTAACTCTCATCTCAAGTTACAGATACTATTTGAATTTATAAATATCTAACTTTTATGAGTAAAATTTAAAGTGGAAAATGTATAGGGAAGTTTCAAAGAAAAAATAATTGTCATCCATTTTACATGGCTTTTGAAATGCCTTCCGATTCGTCCTTTCACAGAATGTGGTATTGTTCTGATGGAATTACACAAATATTGATTGATAACAGCATGCAAATAAATGACATTGACAATACCTTTGTAAAAATGTGCAATTTAGAAAGTGGGGATCTGAGCTTGGGGGGGGGGGGGGGGGAGCATGAAAACACGATACAAATATCAGTAATTGTCGAAGGCAATATTCAAAGACCTACGTGGTTGATTTGCAGAGTTACTGATTAACTTCCCTTGATTATAAATCCAGAGTGAATGTAGGGTACAAGTTAAACACTTTGATGTGTTTGATACTAACAATATATTTAATGATGAAATATTTCTTTACATGAAAAGGATCAAAAGCAGACTATAAATAATGCACCACTCAAAAGTGAAAAAGGATACAGGAAAATTTTTTTGTTTGTTTGTTTGAATATTTTCCCCCTCTGTCATGAAGATCTTGATCATAAAGGAGCAATCATCATATGAAGCAGGTAATGAAATATATTTATATCTCCTTCGTCTATTTAAAGAAAACCATTACTTTGTCTGTGTTTCCTATTACTGTCTTTATAATACGTATGCATTTCCCTTTGACCTGTATACACAGCTAAAAACAGAAACAGGTTTCTGAAATTTGAAAACTGCATTTAAATTCCACAATCATATCTTAAAAAGAAAGGAGTGAAAACACACAGAAATTGGCAATATAGGTTATTAGACAGTGAGATATTACCCAGGGCCCCCTTCCCCTCATAAATGCTTTCTAAATATAACCATCTAGGTCTTTGTGGACCAGAATGTCAATTATGTTTTATTTTACACTATGCCATGCTATCAACACCTTTATAAAGACCCCTTCCTTGTCAATTAGCTGTTAATAAGCACAGGGTGAAAGCTGACTCACTAGCTGATATATCGTTGGTGGATTGGGGGGGGGGGGGAGGGGGGAGGGGGGAGGGGAGCAGCAGCACAACTGGCCCGTCCCCCCCCCCCTGAAATACGCAACCACAAAATGTGCTCTCCTTTTCAAATTTTCAACCTAAAATTTACTTGAAAACCATGATACCACTTTTTGTCTATTTTTTTTGCTTGTCATAGAAATTTTAAATAAATTACCACAGATAAAAATGTGCTTACCTTTTTTTTTTTGGTTTTCATAAAATTTTTCGAAATTGTAACACCATTTACGAAATCCTGGATCCGCCCCTGAATACATGACCCCACCTTCCCCACCACTAAGATGGCAAGAAATCAATTGTTCTCTCGGTCTGCTCTGCAGGTGGCCAATATGACACTTGATCTCAGTAGGAAATACCATTTAATTTGACTCAGTCTTTTATTAAAAGCTGTAGGTCTTGTGACTTTTTACAAACTTTTCACACGAGATGAAAAGTTGCATTAAAGAAATGCTGTATGAGTCAAGAACGAGGTTTTGGGTTATTCTTGTCCTATATTGATATTACCAAGTACAATAGAACCAAAAATATAAATAATTTTCAATGCCATTTTTGCCTGAGCTAAGCCATAGTCATGCCATCAATGTCATGGGCCTACAATCATGAGGTATATGCTAAAATCAGATGGGACAAAAGAGGTGCCCATGAAGAAATGCATGCAATGACTTAACCTGTAAGGAACATTCACACAAGAAAGCCCATATATTGCATAAATAAATGTGCAAACATGAAAATGTCAAACATCACCAACATTACTACAATTATTCTCTCTCTATATATATATATAGCAAGAATAATTGATCAGAAATTATTTCTGTTGAGCTAAGTCTGCTAATTACACAGTATATCAAGATCAGATGCCTTTGCATAGAGAATCTAGCTTCTTCCAAGAAGGAAACACTTGCAAGGGACTGATGTAGTGATACAAGTGTGTCACCACTGTGAAATTTAATATGGGTACTTGGAATACATGTGTCTAGTTTTGTCAAGTTGTCTCTACTGAACCTTTGATGCTGAGGAAGAGAAGAGAAGAGAAGAGAAGAGAGGAGAAGAAAGAAGAGAGGAGAAGAAAGAAGAGAGAAGAGAGGAGAGAGAAGAGAGAAAGAGAGGAGAAGAAAGAAGAGAGAAGAGAGGAGAGAGAAGAGAGAAGAGAGGAGAAGAAAGAAGAGAGGAGAAGAAAGAAGAGAGGAGAAGAGAGGAGAAGAGAGAAGAGAAGAGAAGAGAAGAGAAGAGAGGAGAGGAGAGACGAGAAAAGAGAAGAGAAGAGAAGAGAAGAGAAGAGAAGAGAAGATAGATAGAGAAAGGGGGGGGGGGAGAGAAAGAGATAAAAGGGAGGAAACAGAGAGAAAAGGGAGAGAAAAGGGAGGAAAAAGAGAGTAACCTATATTTTAACGCCTAATCTGAAAGCTCAGATCTCTTGGCACAGAGGCTAAATTTCCTGCAAAGCTTTGATATCTTCAAATGCTACAAAAATATATCACAAGAATCCATTTTTCCAGCACAGAAGCTAATGGATGGGGCTGAAAGGATATTAGTATCTCACAACTGTGAACAGGATATCTTACCAAAACATGAGCTCTTAGGCTCCTGGATTGAAACGGGATACGCAAGGCCATGGATGGCTATCGCAAGGATATCCTCCTTTTCTGACAAAGCTTGACTCAAAACAGGGGGTTTTCCTCTTTCTTTGCTTTCCCGCTGACTCACTGAGCTTAATATATGATATATTACTAAATTCTCTCAAATTAACACTAATATAATTTAAATGGAATTTCTGCATAGACTACTAATGGGGTTTACCCTCAAAACACAGGTTTTTCTGAGGTTCAAAAGACTAGGATGGATGGTAGAGGCCTATATGCAATATTGAAAAAAAAATAGAAAAGTGTTCAATAGACCTTGAAATAAATGGACAAGTATTCCATAGGCCGCTTCGGTAATGTATGCAAATTTTATACATACCTTTCAAACAAAGGTTGTACTTGATAACCTGAAAGCTTGCCGGACATAGCAACAAATAATGTATGCAAATTGGATTCCAAGCATTGAGGCTCATTTATAAACAGCAGGTTAATGGAATAGCTCGTCACTAGGTGCTCAGAGAATATATGTGCATAAATTTGTGTGCATAAATTTGTATACATTACAGAAGCTGCCTTTTATAAATGAGCCTCAATGCTTGAAATCCAATCTGCATAGAATATTTGTAGCTATGTCCAGCAAGCTATGTCCAGCAAGCTTTCAGGTTGTCCAGAACAACCTTTGTTTGAAAGGTATGCATAAAATTTGCATACATTACCGAAGCGGCCTATTGAATACTTGTCCATTTTTTTAAATATTCTCTCAGGGGGTTTCCTTGGGGCTCACCTAATGACTCATTGGACTGACATGTATACATTGCACTTCAGACATTGACCATGAAGCTATTGTCATGAACAAGTGTTTGTCTATGAAGGTCATTACAACAATTACTGCCATGTGTGACTGACTGGAGGTTGTCAGATTTCTCTCTGTTCATCAATGGAATGGGCCAAGGGCTTACATGCATGTATAAACATACATGTAGGGACTGTGATGTCATCCCCTGAAAACCACAAGAGCTTTCACTCTAGATGTAAAATGAATTATGCCCTTCTGACTCTCAACAGATATTGTCTCTTAAGAGCCAAAAGGGCATTGTAATAATGGTATAAAATTTATATTAACCCCAACCCCATACAAAAAGGAAGTAAATCAAAATCAATAATATCTCAATGATTTGGTGGCTGAAATGCGAACCAGAGTGGTCTAGTGGAAAAGTGAAGGGACCATGGATCACATGGTACAGGGTTCAAGTCCCAGCCATATGAATAACGAAATGCGTCGACCGAGGTGAAGTATCAGTAACTTTGTAAGAACTGTATGCATCAGCATCTTTTTAGCAAAGCTCTGCCTAAAATGGGATAATAATTTCCCTAAGCACTTTTGGAAGCTTATAAAGAAATTGTTTCATCCGATACACAATATAAAATAGAATGGAATATCATCACAAGTTTTAAAAGTACTTGAGAAAACAAACTATTTCATTGCCTGGTTTGACAAGTCATGTATCTGATCTTGAAATCTATGACTCATATTATGATCATCATAATCATTATCAAAATATACATTTTTGGTGATTTCAAGGTCCAACCTAGTCCACATTAGGAGGAAATGAATCACTAAATTGATTGATAATTGTACTGAGAAAACATCAGTTTGACAAAATCAATGAACTTGTACTTGACCTACACAATAACTATGTCAATAGCTATTATTTGCTATGAAGTGTGAGTCTGTGAGAGCAAAGTAGCCTAGTTCAAGTTGGTCTATTCAAACCACTATAAAACACACACAAACAAACTCATGCAGACAATAACACAATCACACAACCACAAATTTCCCATCTTGTATGACTAAGCTAAGACTCACAAAAATATATGTACATATTTGTCCAAATGCTAATTGACTACAGGGGTGTTTGCAGGTGCAAGCAAGTCACAAGACTGTAATATCTAGCTAGTATGTAAATGATTTTAGGAAAAAAACCCCGTAGACTACTGACATCTCAAATACCCATAGGGTTAATACAGGGACCATCCGGTTCCCCTAGGCAATGGGTTAATTTTAAAAATTCAGTTGGAACAGATCATAAAGGAATCATCAAGGACAGGTAAAATATATCCTGCGCTTTGGGCTTCAAATAAAGTTGATTAATGGTGCCACATTTCAATCTTTATTTGATTCATATATTTCACTTAATAATCTTTTATTTCAGATTTACTTTCCAAGTTATGACAACAACATCACAATCACAATAACATCCATCAGATTTATAAGCACACAAATTATTTGAAAACAAAAACAGCACAGTACATTTTGAGGTTGCTTGCAATATAATCCATTTTCTGAGTCAGATCCCTGTTGTTTTTTTCTTGTTTCTGAGAAATAAATTGCCAAGCTTATGAGCTTGTGACTTTGTCCACAAAACCCATGAATTCTAAAGAGGCATGCAGCCATGAACAGAAGCAAATTACTTTTCGATTACATCTGCAATTCCAATCCCAGGTCAGCATTTTCATGTCGACCGCCCGCCCACACCAAACATTATCGTTTTTCGAAATCTCGAAGGTAAGATTGGAATAAATATGAAGATCTTTTGATCTTTTCATTCCTAGGATGAGAAACAAATGATAGGAGACATAGAGGCAGTTTCCACCTCTACAGAATTCATATTCTAATATCTGCAAACTGTACTTAAAGGGACTCTAAAATGAAAGGAAAAAAAGAAGAAATTCCCATAAAAACTGACAAATTTACTCTGAATATCTGCCAAATGAATTTGAAGTAAAACTCATGAGGAAAGAAAGATAAGAAATCAAGACAGTCGGCTGTGTTTAATAAGCATATATGTGTTTTCCACATGATTCTGTCAGTTTGTTTACTTTTTGCTACTATCCAAGCTGGCCATTTACTGCGCGATAACTAATTCAAAATGACTTTGCCAGTTGCCCTAAACTTTAAAGACATAGTTCCATTACCACTACTCAGTATATTACCTGACATGACTTTCTTAAAAGATTTCCTAAAAATTCTTCTGTACTTGAGTGTTTTCTGTTTTGTTTTTGAGGATTTACTTTTCCCAAATGGCACTGATAAACACACACACAAAAGTACCTCCTTTTCTGAATATAGGGTATCAAGTGTGAAATGCCCCTAGGAAGTATGTCAAATGTGAAGTGCCCCCAAGAGGTGTATCAATCAAAGGCTAAAACCCCTTAGATCCTCTACTCACTATCTCAAAAGATCAAATGACATTAATGTGAGAGAGGAACTGAGTCGATTCATCATCACCCATATTTCTGATGGATCATACTTTGCCATTTTGAGATTCTGAGGGAGAAAGATGGGGAATTGATGCGATTGTCATGTCTTGATGATAGGGGAAGGAGGGGAAGGGGAAAGGGGAGAGGGGAGGAAGGGGGGGAGAGGGGAGGAAGGGGGGGAGAGGGGAGGAAGGGGGGGGGGAGAGGGGAGGAAGGGGGGGAGAGGGGAGGAAGGGGGGGGGGGGGAGAGGGGGGGGGGGGAGAGGGGGGGGGGAAGGGGAGAGGGGAGATGAGGGGGAGGAGGGGGATGGTATGGAAGAGAGGAAGCAGAGTATGAAAAGGAGAGAGAGAGAGAGAGAGGGGGAAGAAGAGACAGAGGGAAGAAGAGAGAGAGGGAAGAAGAGAGAGAGGGAAGAAGAGAGAGGGAAGAAGAGAGAGGGAGAGAGGGAGAGGGGGAGAGAGGAAGGAAGATGGAGGGAGGGAGAGAGAGAGAGGGAGACAGGGAGGTAGAAGTACAAGGGAAAGAGCCAGCTCGTAGATGCAATCTGAGCATGAGCAGATAAGGTCATCTGTGACAAATTCTAAAACCCACTGACACGAATACTTGCTATGCACTCATGAATGTCATGTAACAATTATTCATTTATGCCTCAATGGTGCATTGCATGATATCCAGGTGGAAGTATTCTTTTTAAAGAAGGAAACAAAACTTATTCATGAAGCACCTCTATCACTCCCAGGGTGATTTTTCTAAAGTGCACAAAAAGGGGACCCTCCATGTTTAAAATATCTGTGGATATTTGGGGTCATTTGGGACAAGTGCTAACTATTGACTTTGTTAGGGGAGAGGAAGATGGAGAGAGTGAATGAGAGGAGGGGAAGAATGAAGGTAGGATGAGAGAAATTGCAAAGGAGGGAGAAGGAGGGAGAAGAAGGGAGACAGAAAGATGGAGTACATGACGTAATTGAAAGAGGGGAAGGGGGAGAGAAGGGAAGGAGACAGAGGCAATATGAGTAAGAGATGAGAAAGAAAGAGAAAGAGAAAGGGAGATAAAAGGAGGAGAGAGAGAGAGAAAGAGAGGGAGAGGTAGAGGATAAGAAGAATGGAAAGCATGGTATATAAATGAGGAGAATGCATATTTCAATGTGATTGATGACATGTCGTGGATTGAAAGTGAAAGGGCAACTGACATTCTCAATTTCACACTTTCACTCCCTAAACGTCATTGACTCAAAGCACACTGCCATAGTAGCAAGTTTTCAACAAGGTACTACTGTTGGTCTGCTAAGATTTGATGAAAGGAAAAAGGCATAGAATGTTAAGCAAATAAAATGGAGGACAAAATGGGGAGGACAAAATGTACAGGACAAAATGGAGAGGACAAAATGGAGAGGACAAGATGGACAGGGCAAAACAGAAAAGAGTGACCTTACTTGATTGATGGACAATTACAGATAAAACGTGTAAAAAACAATTATTTGGAAAAATTGGCACAGTGTAAACAGTTTAAAGTGGAGAACGCAAATGTAAAGTAAAGAATATAGTTAAAGATTAAAATCATATCACACATACACAATCACACACAATCATGTGGATCAGGAAGAATCGAAAATTACAATGAGCCAATGCCTAAAGACAATGACAAAATGAAAAAGTACGGTAATATAAGTATTTTCTTGAAACTGCATTCTTTACATGGGATATGTGGCATGTGCTGTTAAAATATAAATTGTTAAGTATTGCTGAACTGCTTTGTGTCAAACTGCAATATGAATGTGTCATTATATAAGGAGGATGACTACATTTTCAGGGATTATGATAGAGGCCCAGATAGAGATAAATAATCCATTTTCAGTGGGGTTTTCTTAGAATAAAAGAATTAATAACCACCTTTCTGCACAGATTATACTGCAGCAATGCCGATTCATCTCCCCAATGTTCAATTTGAGAATCAATGTGTATTTTGGGAGAGGATTTAGACTTCTTGACGGCAGGATTTGCAGGGGGTGTTTTCAGGAGTTCTTTGAAATGATATGATATCATATTCTTTCAAAATAAATCCAGAATATGAGCGAAGAGTTGATTAGGACTAAGAAGGGAAGTAATATTAGTACCAATATGGCATTAACCAGGAAACAAATCAGGATTTCAATCAGTGACTTATATTAGCTTTTTTGTCAACCCTGTTTACATAATTTTATTTGGCTAATGGAAAGAGGGGATTGGAAAAACAGAGAAATGAAGTATAGGTTTAGGTTTTAAAAATTATATTATCTCATTTAGCACAGAATAACAAAGAATATATCAATAATGTTAAATTTATGTAAGGGCCGTGATCAGAAAAAAGTGGATTAGCCTAAAATAACACTGTATTTTCTCTCTTCTCTACAACAACGTAATCATTCACTACTTTGTCAAATCACAGTTGTCAGTTTGTGTAGTCCACTGTAATCATATTTAATGTTTTTGGGGCATCAGCAAAGATCATTCAAACTTGTTATGTAACAGAGGAAAGAAAACACTACCACAGTGAGAATATCTTTAAAATATGCAATCTGTAAATGACTACTGAGCTTTTGTGTTCACCCATTACGAAAAACACAAGGCAAATTTTCTTTTAACATGATGAACAATTACAAAATGTAGAGCATCGCATGTTGAATGATTATTCTGTTAAATGAAACTTTCCCACAGTTTCATTTTCAACTGAAAATGGTAGTTGGCATATTTTTATTATAATTTAGATATTTGAAACCCAGCACTTGACTAACATGGGTTACAAAAGTGAAACTGGAAGTCAGAAAAGTATGTGGACTTGTGTATCAGGGTTGCACATTCCTTTCCTTGTAGGCCATTTTATCAACAGCACGATAATAAGTATATGGGACTACCCTAGATCAAGGGTGTGCAAAATTTGTTTTAGATTCAAACCTGCTTTGATGACCACCTGTAAAGAAAGGCCACCTGTCTACTGAGACAACATACATACATACATACATTCATTAAAGTAGAACACTAATGATTTTAAATATTGGCTTAATACTTATTGTTGCATAGATGGCATAAATTAAACAAGGTTATCCAAATTTAAAGCTTGGAAACATTTGAATTAATGATTATTATCAATTATAAAACGGTAAAATACAGCCCCCGATATAGCAGCTGAAAAGCTCCTTGAACGCTGCTGAGATGTGTGACGACACAAGAGGGGCGAGTCCTGTCTAAGCAGACGATGTCCCATAACATTATACACATTTTCAGTGCCTGTTTTGTCATCTCCTCTTCACTTATTTCTCTTACTTGACTAGGGTCAGTCTTAATGTTAGTCTGTTGCCTCACTCTTAACTTCGTGTATGGTATTATTTTGATGAAAAATGCAGCGTTAAAAAAATAAAGGAATCAGTCACTTGTAAACAAAATAAGACGCCATTGTATTTTCAGCTGCTTGCACCGCGGCATGTTCGGCGTTTCAAGAGGGAACGAATACCATCCAGCTATTATTCGCAGGGCTTTTCAATTTGAAAATGGGGTTTATTTCATTGATCATTGACCCTTCTCCTGTGTATTTACAATCAAACGGTTTTAGTTATCAGAATCAGTTCACTTTCCCTTTTAGAATGGTGTGAAATAAGGTCATGTTTAAATGTACCAAACTCTTTATAATTTGATAAATAATTGCATTGCAATTACGTTCATTCATTATAGGACGTCGTCTGCTTAAGCAGGATCGATCCCTCGTATGACGACATCAAAACATCGCTATATTTCTGGCGAATCCTCGGATATTCCACATGCTGAGAAGAGCTTTTATTTATGTTGTTTTTATAATCATCATATACGCAGTTGACATAAAACTTATACGATTGCCATCTGTAAGCTTCCCAATTTCTAGTGATACATTAATTGCCATATTTGTGATTTTCTTGAGTGTTCTACTTTAAAGGAACCTGAAAACAACATAACGACTATACCTGTCTATTAAGCCTGAGTCATATCGAATATTTCATAAACCGGGATTCGACGGCTTTGATTCGATCGAATACCGGTTAATCGATAAATGATGTGCGGTGAAAACAGAGTTGCACACAGTTGCACGCAGTGTATGCACCATGCACCGGTGACCGGTCCGCTGGCATCGCGGGCATGGGCTCTCGCTGCTCGAAATTAACGATAGCCCGCTAGCCAATGGCTAGTAAAAATCACAGCGGACGAGCCAAAATCTTAAGTTTCTAGTCCGTATGGCTAGCTAAAATGTCACTAGTGTCGCACGAAGCGATGCTCATTGTCGACACACCCGACAATGATTCAAATTCAAAGAATTAATAATCTTACTTTGTCTTTGGAGAGCTGAATGGAACACGTTTGTTCGATGCCAAAAAAAAAAAACAATACGAAATAAACTTTTCGTCGCTCAATATAGACTCGACTTCATTCAGCTTCAGAGATCATTCAGAAGTAATTGCCAATTTGATGAGAGTGTGATATTAGTTATTGCGAATTAAGTAGGAACACTCGTACTCATGCCCGTATTTATCATGTTCAATTATACAATTGTCAAATTGACAATGCAGAGAGAGTGCAAGAAAATTATCGTAAACTTCAGTTCGTAACGACAAAACGACTTTTCCATAGAGAAAGCACAGGTAAAGCGCGACGTCCTCCGCGAGCGAATTAGCGAAAGTTAGCCAACAGTTTGAACTTTGAAGTCGCCTTCACGTTCTCTGCTAGTATATATGCTGTACGTTACGGAGTTTCTTTTTTTATTTGATTTTTTCATGGCGGCTACGGTAGTCAAAAATCTGGCGGACTACAAATCGATGCACCGAATTTGCCAAAACGTATTCAGTAGTCGATGTCTTCGATCGAACACCGGCTAACCAATCAATTCGACTCAGGCTTACTGTCTATAAAGGCCAATTTTCTTGCTTTCTTTGAGCAGTCTCTATACACTTTCAACACAAGCCTACATGTAATGTTAAATATTGAGTTTTTTTCTCTGTTCTTTCATTGTATTTAATATCATGTTGTTGATATGTTTGGGATTATTTCAAAATATCCCATTAAAGTTAGATAATGGACTTTGATAAAAGTGAAAAAAATGAAAAATCAAATCTTAAACATCACTAAAATGTATTTTTAGACAATGTTTGTAACATGAATGAACTCATCATATGCGTACGACAGCATTGTGGGGTAAGAGCTATTATCAGTTGAAATAATCAACTAAAATCCAGCAATGAAATATGACTGATATTATTGAGGCAATAATTAGTTTGGAAGTACAGACTGTTGGGAATATGGCTACAAAATTAATGGTGACCTGAGAATTTAGCCAAGGCTAAATCAGTTTGAATATAGTCATGTATTAGAATACAGTAGCTACAGATGCTACTTGCATCAGCTTTGGTCTTGAGCTTGGATACTAGTTCAGACCCTGTGCAGTATGTGTTACGACTTTAATACAGGGCTTCGTGCCAGGAAACTAGTAGGCTATACAGTGTGGCATAGACTACACATTTTCCTGATCCCAAACACTGCGCAAGGACCTAAACATTAGCAGGATATCACAACAATTACTCTAGATTTCAATCTCAGTGAAGGAATCATAAAAGTTCAACAAACTTTTGTTACACTCAGAACCTCTCACTTGGAAACAGGAACCTTGCAAGTCATGAATGTGTCAGAAGGAAGCTCTTATGTACATGTGAATTGTCCAGTACCCACTTTTCATCAAATTACAGGGACTCATTAATGCTGATTTGGGGCTGCACGATGAAAACTCGTGTGTGATTTGCCATTAATGCTCTTGAAAAACCGGGGACCTTGCATGCATGAATGTGCCCAAAAAACAACAACCTCTATACAAGTTTTCCTCACTTTTCATCACGTTAAAGGGACTATTTATAAGGGCTATGATGAAAAAAAAGCAAGAGTTATTGAGAACAAGATAAACAAAGACTGAGTTAGATATTATAATCTATCAAAGAAAGTAAGTTTGCAGAGATGATTACAACCATTTTTAATACATCCTTTTCCAAACAGACATTTTAAGACAAAATACTTTACCCTCATTTCCACTTCAAAATATTAAATACTACCTCTAAAATCAAACCTAAAACACAGGAAGAAATATAAATCATTTATGCCCAAGAGTAAAATATGCTGGTATCCTAAGGCACTGAATTTAAGTCCAATCATAAATAGGTAGCATGATATGCACATCAAACCCAGTTTCTATGGATGATACATGGATACGGTAATTTAAAGTTAATGGGGTACTAAAAGTACTACAAAATGGATTGAGTCACGATCAGATCCGACAGAGGGTTTACCCGCTATCTATAGTTTAATACCCAAGTAAAATAGGTCAAGAGAAAACCGTAGAAAAGAACAGATATTATCGATGTTACGAGAGAAAGAAAGGGGGAAAAAAAAAAACTTGAGAAAAAGAGAGATACAGGTGTATATATTATGATACAACAAATATGCATGATTATGATTGATCATTATTCGTTTTTTTTTAATTGAGGTGATATTTTTCTTTATAGCATAACTTATACAACGGCATACAGCTCTACTCATGCAACTGCCACACATACAGACAATAAACTACACTGGCTCTAGAGCAAAGCTATTACCATGAGAAGTATTGCATATGGACATCTGTAATTCTCAAGTGTGCTACTTCCGTAAGGAGAGAAACAAATCATTTCCAAATCTTATTTTAGGCTTGAAGCATTCCCATTGTTGCTCGATAGTCGATGGGAAGATCTTCAACCATAACTTTGAAGTGTGAGAATGTATTTGTTAATTTCGTTTCACTTTCCAGCGCTGCATTCATTGTTGAAGAGTAACCATAAACCACAAGTACATGTATTAAATCTTATCACGAAAGAGATGTTATAAAACTGTTTTACATGGTAGCTCTTTTCTTTGCTTTGTATTGTAACAGCCAAGGCCATGTCTCCTTCAATTGTCCTCTGATCCAATTTCTTATTTCCCCCCTCCCTTTTTGCCATTTGAAATGAATATCAGAGCATTAAAACCTGATACATCACGTTCCACCACTCAGTCTTGACACAAAAGAGCAGTGAAATTTCAATGTGGCAGATGTATCCCTTTCAAGTTACTTTGAACCTTCAATGTACCGTATGTGGAGAAAGAGGTGGAGAAAGAGGGAGAGAAAGAGAGGGGGAGAGACATTAGAACAGAAAGGGAGAAAATGAGAGATATGTAGCCAGCAAGAATAATAGAACAAAATGTGCAAGAATGGAAGAGAGAGACAGACAGACAGACAAAGAGAGACAGACAGACAGACAGAGAAAGAGAGAGAGAGGTTCCAGAATAGGTATTAGGATGATGTTGAGAAAAAGGAATAAGGCAGAGACAAATTTGGAAAGCAATGGCAGAAATAAAGAAATGGAAGGATAGCAAAAAGAACAAGAAAACAAATCAAGTATTTCAGTGATTGATCAGTGGATTGATTAACTTTCACAGATGTCTCAGAATGGTAACAATTTTGGGGAGCTTTAGGAGCTACATTTAATAGCGGGAAATGATCTTTTTCTTCATATCCATCAGAATTTAAAAGTTGTGCTTCTACAAATGTTACACTTTTCCTTCTTAGATTGATAAAAATGAAGAGGTAAAGTACATTGCACTGGTAAATCATAGCACATGAAAAAACACGTTGCCATGACAAAAATCAGCACTTGAAGAGACAGGGAAGATTGCATGCCCTGTGGGAGCAAAAACGTGACACAAACAACATCTCCAAAATAGAAAACATTTCTCTTTCCAGGGAAGAACTATTTCGAGACATCTTCTCATTCAAGAAGCTCCCAGGGAAAGTCCTCTTGATCCCAGGTGAGCATTAAGAACTCTAACTGAGAAAGCAAGCCTGGTGGCACTGGCTTTCTCATTAATACAACCCAGATATGTTTTATGGGAACATGGGAACATGGAGACCTGAAAACAGGGAACATGGAGACCTGGAAGCAGAGCACATTTTATGCATTGTTTGCGGCACTGCAGCCCTTTTCAGACATGGGGAATTTGAAGTAGGTATACATCCTACTAAAAATCTGCTGCTTTATTCATATACAACAAAAATATATACAACAAAAACAATTTCATGCTTACAAACTCTCGATTTTAATATTAATATCATAGAAAAATATATAAATTATGAAAATAGCATTTGGAAAAAAAATCAAACATTAAAATCAATCGATTTCTCAAACTTAATCATTACAAGATTATACCATTGCGTCATCAACCTTGAGTAAGCCTCTCAAGGAAATGCAGTTTTAATGCTCTGCGCTACTATCAAGTAATAAAATATCTCTGTACTACATCAACACAAACATTACTTTGTTGCATCCATAGGAGTCTCATATAAAATTATACTCAAAGCACACTACAGACCCAGCCGTACATCTTATTCCAGACTGACATAATGCTGCAGCCAATCCAGATGACCAGATGAAAGGGGGTGCATCTCTAAAGGTAAGATGGCTGTTTGATATTAGGTAATATATGTGGGAAATCCTTGTGGGAAATCCCCTTGTGGCTGGGGCATTGAAAGGGAATGGTTTTGTGCGGTGGATCTCCAAAATTCTTGTTTGGAGCAGCAGGTGCCATTGGGTTATAAAGGAAACATTCCCCAGTGATATGAAGTTAATGGAAGGAAAACTCCTGAGGCATTATCTTGAAAGGCTTGCTTCATTCACAGAGAGGAAGCTTTGGCAAGATGCACAATTTGCTGAGATACAGTATCTTTAAGGTATCTACGCACTATCACACTTTGTTAAGTACAGACATCCCTTGTCATAATTTTGCCCATCAAAATGCAATTTTCAATGCGGTTATCTTGCAAAATACAAATTACAAACAAGGACAACCTATAGAGTGAAGTCCAGTGTATCCTTTAAGACAAATGATAAAACATTAAAAAACTGTTTGTACATCATTCATATGGTTGCATACCTGCCAACATTGGAAAGTCAAAAAACTGAGTCATGCGAGCGCGGCGTCTGCAGCGTTTCGCAACTGGGTGTCCAAGTGCCGCGCCATGGCAGAGGTTCAGAAGGTAGTCATGGTAATGCCCCCCTAAAACTCCTGCATTATAATTATACTATCTTAAATTTACAAAATCTACAAAGTAAAAAAAAAAAAAAAAAAAAAAATTTTTTTTGCGGCTCTTTTAACGTTTTGTATCATTGTGGGTGTGGGTGTGTGTGCATGTGAGTGTAAGGTTTGGTGTAGGCTTGGATGTGCATATGTGTTTTATTAAATAGACTAACTTTGCCTTTTAATACCATTCACAAACAAATATAGTACACTATCACACCACTGTAGTTTTTCTCATACCTTAGAAATAAAATAAGTGTTTTGAAAACGCAGAAGTACATATAATTTACATTTCATTTGGGGGAGGCTAAATTTGGTAAGAATGTGTCAATCATCTACTCAAATATACTGTACGATGAATTTATCATCAAATATTATATGTAGTATTCAAATAAATGATGATAAGTAAAGTGTTTCCATAACTGAAATTTCTTCAATTAAGCAGCTCAGTGAGGCATTTACTGAGGACTCCTCCCCCGAAGTTCAGGCAGCCAAGGCTGTTGAGAACAGCTCCGACTAACAGCGCCGTCATGGCGGAGTATTGGCGAAATAGAGAATAATTTCGTAAGTTTTGAACTAAATACAGAATAAATAGGGACAAACAAAGTCCAAAAATACAGTTTCTTACATTTTTTTGTTCTGAATGTCACTCCCGACCAAAATCAACCCTAGGAATTAGGGGTGAGCTCTGCGAAACCGCAAGTCATGCAGTCATTTGAGCATATGTGGACCACATACAAATGCATCGCAGTACGGTGGGTACCACTCCTAGAACTGCCACGGGGTACTTATCACAAAATAATGTGAGATGAATACCACAGACTTCTAATGAGTCGGCAGTATTAAGTAACGGACATACCCCTGTCCTAATTCAGTAATTGCTTTCTTAGAGGGTTCCCCCCGGTGAGAGAAGTGCGATAAACTCCCAAACTGAGGCTTTGTTTGTTTTATTTGTTAAAGAAAGAAAAGAAAAAGGAGGAAAAAAGATCGGGAAATCATATTTTTTTTTTAGGCAATATCGTATTGTCGTATTTTACTTTTTTTATCGTACAAAATACGATAAAATCGTACTAGTTTCGGGGTTTTTTTCTGGGAAACAGAAAAACGGAGTACTCCGTTTTTTGGCCTCTTAAAAATGTTAAAAACGGAGAAACTCCGTCTAAAACGGAGGAGTTGGCAGGTATGTGGTTGTCTCTGTGTTTGTCTCTTTTATGCATAGTGCATATCCTCTGTCTCTATGTCCATTTCCTACTATTTCGATCTCTCGCTCTCTCTCTCTCTCTCTCTCTCTCTCCATCCTTCCCTCCCCTTTGGTTCCGTCTACCCCACCCATCCCCCTCACTCTCTCTTCATCACTTCTTAATCTCTATTCCTGATTGTCTCAATCTGACATCTTACCTTGGCGGAATTCTATCCCCTGCAAGGTTACTGCCAACACTCCCTTGGCTACTACTGGTTCCAACACTGCCAATGTTGCCCACGATTCCAATGTTGGCGATGTTGCCAACATTGCCGACATTGCCGTTGGTGGTGGTGGGGACAGAGCCACCATTGGACACGCCATTGGTCCTCCCGCTCAGTAGATTGCCATTCAGACTAGTCCTCATGCAGTTGTTAATGTTGGCGTGCCATGACTGCATGTCTTGTGTACTCTGGGCTTGGATGACATACTCAAGGTTTCCAACAGACTGCAAAGAGAATGGGAGAGAGGGAGATAACATGTGATTAACAAAAATATTGTCTAGACTTTAGGTATGGGACCGTAGGTATGGTCTTGTACTGGAACAATCACTTGAATGTAGTACTGCCACTAAGATGCTAGCTGGCCAATGTACAACTTCTATTGCCAATGTACAACTTCTATTGCATATCTAAGGTAGATAGCAACTTATTGAAAATTTTCTCAACAATTAGTTTTAAAAAAAGCTCACTCATTAAAGTTATTTGTTTATTCAGAAAATACTGAATATCCCCCCCCCAACAAAAAAAAAAAAAAAAAAATTAAAAAAAAAAAAAAAATCACTTTTGACAGGACATAGCAGACGGTTGAAGGGGTAAGGAGGAGGGTGGTCAAAGAAAGAAAATGAGAGGGAGAGAAAGTGGTTGGGGAAAGAGAAAAAGAAAGAAAGTGAGAGGAAGAGAGGGGAGAGAAAGAAGAGGATCTAAAAAGGAAAGCCAAGTACAAAATGGAGAAAATGAGAGAAAGAGGATAAAAATCAGTTAGGACTGAGAGAAGGAAAGCTAAAGTACAACAAAGAAAGAGGGCCTTAATAGAGAAAGAGAGTAGATTGAGAATATTTTCTCAGAAAGATTGTACAAAATCTTTTGAGAAAGATGGATAGAAGAAAAGAAATGTTAAGAAGACAGTAAAAGGAAAACTTGCTGCTTACCTGCAATTAAGCCACAACTGCCCTTGATGGTCACAATGACCATCCTAGGGCAGTGAGCAAAAACGAAAGAGAAAGAAAGACACAAAAGAGAAAGAAAACAAAGAGAAAGAAAGACAACAAAGCGAAAGAAAGACACAAAAGAGCAAGTAAGGTGAGACAGTAATTCATCAGCAAAACCAAACATTATCAATCTCTGTTTAGGACAAAACGTTTCATCTTTCAACACACTTCACTCTTACTAAATCTAGAACAAACCTCATTGCTAGTGTGTTTGCTGTCACAAATCACTCCACAACATTGAGTGTACCTACTCCAAAGCCTTCTAGAACTGCCAATGATCAGCAAGCTGTACACGTATTGGCTACAGTGTACGGACAAATGCTGTAACTTCCAACACTACTAATGGGGCAACCTTTTCTATATTGCATGTGAAGCTACAGATGCAATTTAAGCTGATACACTGATTTTATCAAATGTCCCGTAGTATGGAACAATGTCCCGATAAATTTAAGAAATATCCCTTTTTTGACGAGTTTTAAAAAATATTTTAAATCTCATCTTGTGAGTATGTATGAGATCGATTGATTTGATTTGCTTTCTCTCTGTATATGCTTCTTTCTTTCTGTTTGTGTTTTTGTGTATCTGATTTACTTGCTTTATGTTCTATCTAAGGGGTCAACGTTTTATAAGGCGAAATCTTTTTGTTGACCCCCCATTCCCATAAAAATGTCTCTTGTTTAATTGGGTTTTTTTAATGTACATCATGTACATCATATAATCATGTACCTTAAGTTTGTTTTATGTCACAATTTTTATCTCATGTATCATAATTATTTGTGTATTTTTACGGAGAATGAAATAAATGAATTGAATTGAATTGAATAAACTCTCACGTCAATGCAATTAGAACTGCATGTACTTCAGCAACATTTTTTTTTCTTAACCCATGGTTCTATACGATCTATAACACATTAAATATTTTTTTTTACAAATAGAAGCGACCTGTGATGTATTTCTATGGAATTGTTGAAATAAGTGGGGTTTTTTTGTTTTTTTTACATACCCTCAGATCTGTGTTAGTACCAGGTCATGCTTATAATGAAACTGCCAAAAGTGCAGTCCATATACTGAGACGGAAAATTACTGTTTAGGTTAAGCAATGTCTAGTCTTGCAAGAAGAAATCTCAATATTTTGTTACTTTTTGCACTGAGTGGCACTACTTATACAGCATTGTGGTTGCAACATAAAGAATATACGCTATAAATTGAATATCTAAACAGTAATGATTCAAAAGGTAATGACAGATTAATTCTTCCATTTTTTTTTTACAGCAATCAAATATTTCTAATCATTTCCTTCTGTGTATGTACCTAATCAGTCACATATATGAGCGTTCTTGATGTATGCAGATTTCAAATGGTGGGTTTTTTTCTACTTATTTCTTTTGGCAGTAGAACTCTCGACTGGTTAACAGATCTGGTTCTCACAGGAAAACAATCAGTTGCAAATGTATGGACAGATCTGTATTCCTGCATGGCACATCAATTAGTATTGTGATGCTAATTAGCAAGGACAGCCAAGGAGATTTTCTTGCTTGAATTAATGCCAAGGTTGCAGTCATGCATGCACAATGGTCTAATGGTGGTGGTGACTTATCAGATGTCTAGGATTACTGCATTATTCAACATGTCAGTGGAAACACTACCTGTAATAGACCGCTTCTGTAATGTATACAAATTTACGCACATATATTCTCTGAGCACCTCGTGACAAGCTATTCCATGAACCTGCGTTTTATAAATAAGCCTCAATGCTTGGAATCCAGTTTGCATACATTATTTGTAGCTATGTCCGGCAAGCCTCCTCAAGCTTTTTTTCAGGTTGTCAAGAACAACCTTTGTTTGAAAGTTATGCATAAAGTTTGCATACATTACCAAAGCGAGTCTCTGTATTTTCCCAACTATTTCCCTCTTTCTTTCTCTATCTCTCTTTCTTTTGCTCTGTATCTCTTTCTCAGTATCACATTATCTTTCTCTCACTCCGCTTTTATTACCCTCTATCTTTCGGTTTCTCTGTTTCTTCATCTCCATATGTATCTCTGTCATATTCTTTCCCCAAGCATGTGTGTGTGTGTGTGTGTGTGTGAGGGTGTGTCTGTGTGTGGACTTATTTTGAATGTTGGACGGAAGGAGGACATACAAGTTAATATTACAAACGGCTTTAAAAAAAAATATTCATTGTTACAATTGCCCTATATACTTTAATTCGTCACCTATGATTTTAATCTATACCTTGTTCAGTTAATTGTACTATGGTTTATTTATGAATGGCATGCTATGGAATTATATTATTTGTATTGTCTAATATTGCCATGTTGAATTATACTGTGTAATCAATGCTTAATTTGTAATATTCATTTTGAAAATCTGAATCAAGGAATAAAAAAAATTATGAAAAGAAAAAAAAAGTGTGTGTGTGTGTGTGTGTGCGTTTGTTTAGCATTATGTCCGAGGACATTTTCGGACAGAGAACAAAAAAAAAATCATGACAACAATGGTCCTCGGAAGGCGGACAATAGTCCTCGAACGTCGAACAATGAATTTATGCCTTATTCCGTCGACTGTCCGAGGACGAGTAACAATAGAGGAACAATAGTTGTCCTCGGAAGTAAAGCCATGTAAACGTGTGTGTGTGTGTGTGTGTGTGTGTGTGTGTGTGTATTGGGGTCTCTCTCTCTCTCTCTCTCTCTCTATTTTTCTCTTTTTCTCTCCTACTCTTTCTTCTTTACTGTTTCTGTCTCTCACTACCCACTCAAGGGTATAATACTTGTGTGTTGAGGGGGATCTCTCTGTGTCTCTCCTCCCTCCCTCTTTCTTTCTTTCTTTCTTTCACTCTCCCCCTCTATTTCTCCTACTGTTTGTTTCCTCCTTTCTCTCACTACCCACTCAAGTATACAACACATTGCCCACATACCTTGGATGTCCATCATACCATTATTCATTGCACAATTACTGTCTTGATGAGTGAGCTCAACATGTCTTGAATTGTGTACAATGCAATGACACCAGGCTTCGTCATTAAGAAATTACACTATCTGATATATACCACTGATACATCTACTGAGGGGCAGCAAGAGTTTGATGATAGTATCAGTCATTTTCAAACCATAGATAAAAAGGGTTGATGAAACAAATGAAGCCCTAACTGGTAATGTTATAACAACCTGAATAGATGTACTGCTTATTGCGTAATACATCCACAATGTCACCAGGTGCCATACAGGAATTTCATTATCCAGACTTGTCCACACACAAAGCATGTAAAGGAAGCAACATGGAAGATAACTCTCCAAATAAAATTTGGAGTGAATCAGAGCATATTTTGTCTTGCTAGACTTCGAGCATTCCACATAAAACACATAACATGTGCTCAAGCAATCGCACTGCAAACCCATTCTTATCTAAATCAGATGTGAACTTAGAGGGTTATATTGGATGGGGGTGAAATACTTTCAAAAATGTCTGAAATCACATCTCACCGTTAAGATTGATATAAATCATTTTAAAATAGTAATTCCTGCTTTCTATCACCTTTTCCTGCCCTTACCCCCTTCCCCTCATCACCCCCACCATCCAAATATCTGTATTGCAAATATTGTCCCTTTCTACCTCTGCTTTCATTTGTTTGTTTTTTCTTTTTTGGGGGGTACACATGTAGAAGACCTTCCCTTTTTTCTCTTAACCCATAAGACTACGGGAAGCAGGTGGCTCCTGCATTAAGCCTATGAGAGTTAAAGAATGCAGTAGTCAACGGGTTAAATGAAATTCTGAAATATAACTACCCTCTGCTACAGTGTTGTAGCTAGAGCATTTTTAGTGGTGGGTGCAACCTCACTGACTTTGACCTGTGTGTGGAGCATAGGTGTGGAGTGAGCGCAGCGAACTCAGCTTCACGACTATCGACCAGGGGTTCCGGGCAACGCCGCAGCGGGGGTACAGGCATGATGACAGGGGGCAGCGCCCCCTAAGCTTTTGCCTTATACAACATTTAAGGCCCACAATCCCAATTTCTAGATACCCAAATGACTTAAAAGAGTCACACATGAATGGCTGTAACTGAAACAAATTCATACTGCATTAGTTAGTAGATATCATTATAACACTACAGTACAATGTCATTATACTGAATAAAATGTGTGAAATGGATAATGAATTAAATGCAATAAAAAACAAACAAAATATAGCTGTGTTGTTTCATTCATTCAGCTGTACTACTTAGTACTTACTCACCTAAGTCAGCTTCACTTTCACTTTGTAACGCCTTTCTTTTTTTGTGCCCACAACTTGACCAAACCACGTAATACTAAGTGGTCTTATTGACCACTGCGCGGGACTAATGCAAAAATACTACGAATTTTCTATTGCATGTACTAAAGGTATGGGGGAGGAAAAAGATATTTAAAATACTTCCTATCAAATTCAGCTCTTAAAAATCTCACTCCTACCTCAAATTGCCGTTAGGAAGAACTTCTGATATTTCCAGCAAAATCCAAAGTCAAAATCATGTCCAAAACCGAAGAAATTCCCGCAGATTTTTTTTGACGATCGCATGTTGTTTTTATTCCGCCGATGTTTTAGACTAAAATCGGCCAATTAAATTTTGTCCACAAATGAACTCGGTATCGCGTGCAAACCATCGATCTCTACGATCGCGCATGCAGAAAATTGGGACTTTTACGTGTGTGCAATAAGGACCGAATTTTTAATGACCAAATTTTGGAGGGGAGATGTCTGCGCTCGCGGCGATCAGGAAATGTACACAATGACCTCCAATACCCCGTTTCGCCATAATTGACGGTAAATTACGGATTTCATTTTTGAAATTACCTTTCCCAACATCGGTAAGTTGAATTTATTGTATTTAATGTATATGTTGGTGTTGGTTTTTGTAAATTAAATGCCGATTTTGAGTGAATGTTAGTGACTTTTGTGCAGTGGTATTTGAAAGTGTTGAGGTGTATGACTGTCAAGATTCTACACACGAAGTATAGTACATTGTAATTACGCTTTGAGTGAATTTGACTGCCTTTGCAATAGGAAATCATCTTATTGCGAACCAACCCCACACGATATGTCCCCGGCCCCTTGGTCGCGGACGCCGCCGGAGATGCGGCCGGAGGCGTATACGTAGCTAGCTAGCTATCATACGTTCGGATTACAATCAATTTATATTTGAATTTTCATGTTAGTTTCAGGTTATACGAGTGTATTATACTTACAAGTCAAGTCAAGAAATAATATTTATGGTCAATATCAAAGCACAACAAGGTCATTTCTGCGCATTATATGTGTGTTTTGGGGCAATTAATACACATCAAGTTTGGGGAAATAGTGGTGGGCGGGAGACTGATTTTCAGCCCGAGTGCCGGGCGGAAAATGTGAGTGGTGGGCGGGCCCGCCCACCGCCGCCCACCGTAGCTACATCCCTGCTCTGCTAAATTGTCCTGTCCCTTTATTCATCTCATTCTCTTTATCAATCAAATCCAAATTGAACTGACTTTTCCTTTCTCTTTCCTTCTTTTCTATATATCTGTTGTAAAATGAAAGCTCTCTCTCTCTCTCTCTCTCTCACACTCTTGCTATCTCTCTCTCACACTCCCTCTCTCTCTCTCTCTCTCTCTCTCTCCCATGTACATATTTTGTTTCTTTTTCTTTTTTCATCCACCCAGAGTAGCATTCACCCCCGCATCTCATCACCGCATCTCATCACCCAAGCACTCTGGATAACCCTACGCCCCAATCATCCCAGTATCCCATTGTTCAATTACCGGTGCTTGTATAAGATGCTGCTATATGAAGCTTCTTATGAATAAATCAGGCGAAAGAATACAACTTGGACCGGCCATGACTGCATGTGTCAAATGTTATTCTTGTTCATCAAATTGTCTACTAACAAGTCACTTTTACTATCATTTCCAGTGCAATTTCTGTATTCAAATTTGCAACATCTCCTAGCAGAAGTAATAATTAAAACTCATATTTTGAATAAAGGATACCAGCATGGAGCCCTAAAGACATTTATTTAACAATGAGAAAAAAAGAAAGATAACCTTTAGTGAAAAAGGTGACAAAGAAAAAAAAAAGGTGAAAATTTTTACCTTCAAAACTATTGTGTTTTCTCTCTCGGGAAGTTCTAATGCGGTCGTCTCCCTCACCTCCTCAATCAAGAAACAGAAGATGCCAGTCTTGGGTTTGGATGACTGTAAGATATAAAAAGAGAAATACTGAAGGGTTTAAATATTGCTGTTTACTAGTTTCTTATCTCACATCCTATGCTAAAAACGGCAAGTAAATGTATAAGGTATATAAACGATTGAAGAAGCAGTCATGGTTTTTATGTCCTATTCCAGAGAAGAACAACACAGGATTTACATGAATATTGTAAACATTCCACGGCATGCCTCCCCTCCAAGGTAGGAAAAGGGAAATGAGAAAAAAAGAGAAAATATGACAATAAAAGAGAGATTTAAAGGTTTCAATGTGGAATATCAATGAAAATTACACTTTTGATAAAATCAAAATTGTAGTTTTCACAAAAGAGGCCTTTATAAAACAATAAAAATCACATTCAAATTTACATACAATTTACAGTAAGCCCATACAAAGGTGTATAATTCACGGCAAAATAGAAAAAAATATCCATGAGGGCAGCGCAAATGGCTGATGGAGAATATATTGGCTTGCTCAAAAGAGAGGTTGAGAGAAATTAATATCATACTCGGTCATATGGTAACATCATTGAGAATAGGTCATAAATGCCTCGAAGACAGACATCCTCGGTGATTTCATTACATCCGTCTATTGCAGTCTATTCATACAGAAGTGATACTTCATACACATATTTGAAAGACAGGGCATCACTAGACCATTTGAGGGGGGGCACAAAGTTTAATTTGCAGACAAGTTTTTGGAACAAGTCCACCAAAACATGCCAGGAATAGCAATAAAATAATATGAAATCTGTTTTTTTTTCTGATCTGCCAATAGTGCATGAGAATTCCAAATTTTGTAATAGTATGAACCAATTTTGTATTTTGTCATTTTTAAAGTGCTGAATAACAGCTTTAAATCATTTGGTTGATTACTCATCAAAGGTTCCATGGGGATCTCCTACCTACACAAGACCCCTCAAATCCCTCATCTAATCCAATTGGGTCGACTCACTCATACATACATACACAAAGACACACTGGTACAGACTAGCAGAATGTAAATCATACTAATTACCCGTAACGTATACACATTATTAAGGGAGCTGAAAATCTACAAACTCATCGCTTAATCGGGCAGGTGATTACTTGCGAAAAAGGTGACACCTCTGCTAAGTCGAAGGGTTATCATCAACTTTTACTGTATGGAATTTAGACCGTATGATTTAGGAATGAACAGGTGTACAAAAGCCCTTGCAAGAAGAATGGGGGGGGGGGGGTAACACCTGCCACAGGCTGTATAAATCAGCATGCAATAACTTTCAGTCATAAAGGGCAAGTCCAGTTCCACAACAAGTAGCTTTGAATAACAGCAGAAAAATTATTGCTACATATCAATAAAAAGAGTAGAGTATCAGACCCATGATTAAGTTGCAACAGAATTTGGCTGAACTTAACTCTATAACTTTGCTAACTTAACTTTGCTTTGATGTCTATACAACAATGTAATGTAGTTGCACATTGTGTATTATCATTACATCATTATAGGCTGCAGCAGCCTGTTGAAAGTTCACTGTACTTTAGCCATCATATTGCTATCATATTGCTCTGTGAGAATTTCACAGAGTTTTGACAGTAGAGTGACCTTTCAGTATCTCGAAGTCCACTTATATGTTTATTGGTTGTTGTCTAACTCTCAAGGAAATAAAGTTTATAAAGGGAAATTTAAATATATTTTTGATTTAACAGTACATGTAGATTGATTAGTTGTGTTTTTGTTTTGTAATCCTTTCAAATGTGCATGTTTAGCCAGAAGGAAAGATGTAGATCAAGATAGTTTAACCCCACCTACATATCGTCTATGAATCTAGAGCCAGAATTCAGGGCATCAAATCCATTTACATGCACAATAGTTAATGCCCTTTTGGCACTCAGCATGTAAACATGTTAGTTTTCTGTTTAAAGTTCACTGTTCTTATTAAAAAGCCATCATATTGCTCTGTGAGATTTTCACAGAATTTTGACAGCAGAATGACCTTTCAGTATCTGGGAGCCCGCCTACATGTTTATTGGATTGTTGACTAACTCTCAAGGAAATAAAAGTTTAGAGAGGAAAATTATTTTCGATTTAATAGATGAACAGTTATGTTTTTGTTTTCTAATGCTTTCCCTTAGTAAGATTGTATTTAAATTGTAAGGGCTCTCAAGGCATCAAGCTTCTGCTTATCTTGGAGCTCTAAGTTCTGTAGCAAATACATTTCTGTAATCTTCTTATGTAAACTGTATATTATGTACTTGTATTTCTATGCAGAACTGAATAAATGAAATGAAATGAAATAAATCAAGATTGTTTAACCCCAACCTACATATCATCAGTTGAGAGCCAGAAGGGTGTTAACTCTCTGTTAAAATATATGAGCTAACGCCCTTCTGGCTCCGAACAGACGATATCATCTCTTGAGAGCCAGAATTCAGGGCGTTAATTTCATGTAAATGTAAATTAATCAACGCCCTTTTGACACTCAGCAAATGATATGGTGAAACTATGTTTTGGTTTCCATTACGCCTAGAAGTCAGTGTGGGTAAGTTGAGCTTGTTTCTAAAGTTCGCTACAGATTTCCTGGTTTCTCAAGAGCTGTGTAGTTCTGTTTCCTCCCTAACCTCCTCACACTGTATGCATCATATAAAAGTCATGCTGTTTTATTCTTTGTTGTTGCAATCCCAAACTTTTTCAAAGTGAATAATGGATTTTGTTTTTTACAGAAGAAAAAAAGGAAGATATACATTTTAGTGTGCTATGTAAACACTTGCCCCATGACCTTAGAACAAGTACCCCCCCCCCCCCTCCCCCATTCAAATGTGGAATATTCTAAATCATTTTGTACAATAATTCAAAAGTCATTCATTTTTTTTGGCATCGAATGTCATTATTTTCCATTTCCAATTAGGGCCAATCATGTCCCATTGAAATACAAATCAACACTCACTGGAGTAATACATCACGTAATCTACAAGGTAGTTTGTTACAAGCCCGAAAGATAATCTGGTCATGGAATTGCATTTCAGGAGAACCTGGCTTTAATTGACTCTGTATGGCTTTAAAGGGAAGCTTGAGTTCTGGGAAAGGTAAAAAATAATTTGTGAGCTTTCTCATTATTTTTATGTTAGTTTGGAAGATTATCATAGTCGATATGTGTCCTATGAAAAAGACTGCTCTTCAAATGTTCTTACATTAAAAATATGACAAGAAACAGCTGAAATGTTTGGGCCGAATATTTGTGTGTAGTCCTATATACACATTTCTGTGTGCAGTGCATGTGACTCTCAGCAGGATGGAGTCAATTTCTTATCATTTTGGTGATTCCAAAACCTTACAGCATACACCCGATTCTTATGTGCTATATAATGAAACTTTCCCAATTGCATTGAGACAAATACTTTCAAACTTTAATCTCATGACCAAAACTCAAATTTATCTTTAATAGCATGCACTAGCAAAGTTGTTAGAAACAGCATGGTAGAAGTAAACTAACAAAAGCTGGAAATAATACTGGTACAGACCCTCCATTGAAAAACGCAACTCACACATGAGCATACAGACATGTGTTACGCAGATGGATCAGGCCTACTAGCTTAATTTTCTTATTTTTTTCTTGCTCATAACTCAACTATAGAATCCCAGGCCGGCACTAACGTCCTTTGGCAAGACATTAATCTACATTTGCCACTCTCGACCCATGTGAAGTAAATGGGTACCAGTAGGAATATATTCCTTGAAGCTTCAGCACCTTCATCAGGGCAGCTAGGCTGAGCTGGGGTAATAATCCAAAGCTCTTTGAAAGCGCATAGAGACGTTGATAAATATATATTACGTGCTATAAGAGATTAATATATTATTATCACATATTTTCTACCCAAACTGTTGAGCAGATACAGTGCATTTGTAATCCTGAACATGCAATGTAAATTCATCTCATTTATAAAGAGATTTTTTTTTGGTTTTATTACAAGAACTCAAGGTTACCTTTAACACTGCAATTCCTGTATTAAACACAACTCCTATGATTGCCAATTAACTATCCGCCAAAGCAGGCAAGATCTTTCCGAGAAATCCCAGCGAAAGAGCCTGTGCCACAAACGTGCATGATCAGGTCATTAAAACACAATTTCCAAATCACATATTTCTCCCTCTGCAGAGAGAAATCCCATTGCATTCGTATCCAGTTTCTTTGCTAATGTGCTTTGTGGTCACATCAAATGGAATTGAAGAGTGCAGATTGATTCTAAAATGTTTAATACCTATGGGTTCAAATGAGAGCAGAGGGAAATTAGATACTTAAATAAATTCATGTAAATCTCCCAATGGCATTTCTAATCTACAATCTACAATCTACAATAGTATGCTGATGAATTTGTGATGAATATCATATTTACACACTCTCCCCTATTAGTTTTGATGCTGAAAAAAAGAAGCTGCATGTATGGCTGTTGCCATTTTGGATAAGGTTTGGACTTAATCATGTTGAGCAGATGCAGTCAAACAAGGGAAAAAACTTTGGAATGCATTTTTGGAGACAATTTCTTCTACTTCTTCTTGATTTGTTTTGTTTGTACTGATCATGCTTCCATTGAGCCTTCCTGCAAGGCATACAATATTATCACTTTGTTTTCTTTCAAATAAGTAAGAAAACATTCATTCATGAAATGCAACTCAAAATAATATACATATCTTCAGTACTAAATGAATAAACAATTTATAGAACACACTGTTGTAAAGAAATATTAGTGTACATTTGAGGAAATATTGTATGAAAAACCTTCCACTCAATGTCAGGTATATAATGACGTTTGGCTTCCACCTTTTTTTTAGAAAGGAACTAAAATCATCGTTCTGCATTTAAAAAAAAGACAGAAAAAAGTACTTCATAAAATGCTACACTAAAAAAAACACCATCTAGCACTTGTTTACATCACTGGCAACACTTATTGAAATAACTGTCAGTTCTCCGAGGATCAGTTGCCTCCATGAAGAAATTATCACATCGGAAACTTGTCGAAAACAACTCACCTACGCATACGCTAATGAATAATCAAATTATGCATAATATGACATATTATGCCCACATGTTTTGTACCGGTATGGAAACTACATGTACAAGCTTTGCTGTGTGAGTTTATCGGTAGAGTATCAGATCAAAAATAAACGCTTATGGCCCAAAGCGTGACCTGCTATAGAAGACCTCATGTGCCAAATTTGGATGAACTATTGTAGAGCTATTTGAAGGTCTAGTGAGCAGCCCTGATGTATTTTTAGCATTGGTGTAGCTTTCTTTCCAACATGAGCTTTTTAGCCTATTCAGACAAGAGAAAGTTCATACAAACTTTGGATAAAGATATAATATTTATTAAAGGATCATATAGGGAAAGGGGACTACACGCATGAAAAAAAAAAGAGTATTGTCATTAGGGTATAGGATTTTGATATGCCATTATGAATCTCAAAGATCTGATAAAACAATCTATGTATAGGTACACCTTAAAGTAGAACACTCAAGAAAATCACAAATATGGCAATTAATGTATCACTAGAAATTGGGAAGCTTACAGATGGCAATCGTATAAGTTTTATGTCAACTGCGTATATGATGATTATAAAAACAACATAAATAAAAGCTCTTCTCAGCATGTGGAATATCCGAGGATTCGCCAGAAATATAGCGATGTTTTGATGTCGTCATACGAGGGATCGATCCTGCTTAAGCAGACGACGTCCTATAATGAATGAACGTAATTGCAATGCAATTATTTATCAAATTATAAAGAGTTTGGTACATTTAAACATGACCTTATTTCACACCATTCTAAAAGGGAAAGTGAACTGATTCTGATAACTAAAACCGTTTGATTGTAAATACACAGGAGAAGGGTCAATGATCAATGAAATAAACCCCATTTTCAAATTGAAAAGCCCTGCGAATAATAGCTGGATGGTATTCGTTCCCTCTTGAAACGCCGAACATGCCGCGGTGCAAGCAGCTGAAAATACAATGGCGTCTTATTTTGTTTACAAGTGACTGATTCCTTTATTTTTTTAACGCTGCATTTTTCATCAAAATAATACCATACACGAAGTTAAGAGTGAGGCAACAGACTAACATTAAGACTGACGCTAGTCAAGTAAGAGAAATAAGTGAAGAGGAGATGACAAAACAGGCACTGAAAAATGTGTATAATGTTATGGGACATCGTCTGCTTAGACAGGACTCGCCCCTCTTGTGTCGTCACACATCTCAGCAGCGTTCAAGGAGCTTTTTAGCTGCTATATCGGGGGCTGTATTTTACCGTTTTATAATTGATAATAATCATTAATTCAAATGTTTCCAAGCTTTAAATTTGGATAACCTTGTTTAATTTATGCCATCTATGCAATAATAAGTATTAAGCCAATATTTAAAATCATCAGTGTTCTACTTTAATTATCTGATGTCTCCTTCATTAAGATAATAGCAAAATATGCAATCTACCAAGTAATTGAATTAATAATGATGTCGTGGTTTAGATGAGGTATTGCGTATGCCAAAGACTTGTTTACAACCATCTCTAACACATGGGTAAAAAGTCACTTATTACCATGGAAACACAATATCCAACATCCATCAAAGCATGGCAACGAGAGTTATTACACAGAGGCTGATTAACAATTCAACAGTTTTAAAGGTACTCGTCAACTTCTCTGTGGTTGAATTGTACATGAATCTATGTAAAAAAAGAAAGAAAAAAGAAAGAAAACAAAAGGTTTGTAAGGAAAGTTTCAGACCACATGAGAAGTTAAATATGGATTTTACAGTAGACCTTTTGCTTTCAGAATAAAGTGGTAATATGTACATGTATCTGCTTGAAAATGAAACAAATAGGGTGACTGGCAAATCACTGGAGGCAATTCCTTCCCACTTTATTTCCTCAAATATAGAGAGCTGAGGGCTAGGGTTGTGTTCGGGTTTTAGGTTAAGGTTAGGGTAAGGGTTAAGCCCACCGCGATAGCAGACGATGACTCCATACCATCATTACCATATCAACCTATCTATAATTATTTTATTCGTACATGAGAAGGGTTGTACCACAACCACACTTCAATTATATTTTATTCCTCGGTATAAACATGATCAATACATTTCAAATTTACTACAAGCCGTTGGTCTGTAATGTAACCTGTCCTTGACATGATAGCTAGCGCAATAGTATTTTTACCCCACAGAACTTACTGTCTTACTGAATTCGCAATCATTTTAAATCTTATATCAATGTAAAAAATTCAATTCTCTATCATGAAATATGAATATTCTTGCAATTTCAATTTTAATTTGTATAACCACCTTTTGATACTATAATGAAAATATCATTACTACAAATTTAATTGATTTCATTATTTTGAAAAGTATTGTGTGAACTGATTGAACATTAATTTTCATTGCTTTTATCATGAATACATTACATTGTAACCACTGCAATTCAGCCTTCAGGCTGCAAAAATGGAATTTGATCAATAAAAATCCTTCAATCAAATCAATCAATCAGCATTAAATATGGGCATTTTGACAAATAAAATCTACCTGATTCAGGTTCTCAACAATAAAACAAATACTGAATATAGGATTTCGGTGCGCTGTCAGCCATATACCCAGAATAAGAGCCAAATCAGTTTCAAATCCTACACAATCGTAGGACTGCTCTGACGTCACTACGACTTGGAGCCGATTTTGGCCTTTCCATCTTTGGAAATACACGGAAGCGACGGGCGATGCGATTTCGCCCTCGTCGCAGGCCCCTACATTGTATATCGCCCCAAGAAATGCTGGAAACCCTGTTTTGGGGGGGGGTAACCATTTCCTCATGAGTTGCTCCGTCAATAACTGAAAAAAAAAAAATCACTATTGTGCTAAAAGAGCAGCTAATTTTAACTTTTATGTTGCTGTTGACTCAGACTTGGTCCATCGCGAATATAGCATCGTGAGCGCCAGACCAAATGACAACAATACATACTGAAGAAAAATGCGGAATGGGAGCCATTTTTTCAAAGCGCAAGGCCCTTAAGTCAGGTTGTGAGAAACAGGGTCGCCGAAAATGCGCTACAAATCATGAAATCTATGATAGTACCAAAACCTAAGATGATAATAATAATAATAATAATATTCCGCTTTTATATAGCGCCTAATACATGGTTGTGTTTCTAAGCGCTTTACAGATATATTATTACCTCGGTCATTGGATTCTGACATGCCCGCACACAATGTGTGCACTTTATCCGCTCCCTGGGGAGTATTCCAGCCAGTCGCTGTAAGCAATCTGCACTTTGCATTAAAATGGTAGCCCCTTTATATAAAAAGTAGCACCTTAAAATAAAAAAAGTAGCCCCCTCCAAAAATATATTTCCTAGGCTGGGCCTTTCCTCTGCCTACATGTACATGTAGAAAGCTTGCTTTTTTATTTTAGATTTTACTATCTATATGACTATTCAGAACTTCAATAAAAAATATTCTATGTGTTTAAATATTAAATATATCACATGCTATTGCATTTTCTTCCGAAATCGGATCGCACACCGATCACCTAGTGTGTGTTGGGCTTTAGGTATAATGTTTGGTATGTCCAGGGTAGATGTTTAGATTTCTGTTCATGTAGGATTTTGACCAGCAGTGATTGTCACCGGACCATGTGTTGTACACCCTACTGAAACTCCAGTTATATGTGAATTTTTTTGCTTGAGATGCATCTCTGCTGGTTACACAATAAGCTGGTTCTTTAAACCAGCAACGATTAGCATAGACATTTGACCTGTATACAGCACTCAGCAGAAGAGGACACTTGTCAAGCTCCTTACGGAAAGGAAAAACAATTTAGAAAGAAAATATCACGAACAACCACACACACGCACACAAACATTAAAAAAAAACAGGTTTCTCTCTCTTTTCATTTGATCGACCGGGCAGAATGTTGAGCTTAGTGCTTTCGTTTCCAAGCTATTTCAAGTTGTGGCAAGAATACATCGTCTGTTTGGAACCAGAAAGGCATTAACTCTGTGTTAAAATACATGTGTATATATATATAAGCTAACGCCCTTAAGGTTCCAAACAGACGATATACATTTGCAAGAATAATTTTCACAAAGGATACTGACACCCCCATTTTATGTAATATGAAATGTAGGTTTCAATCAGATGTATCTTCAAAAGTAAAATGTACGAATTAAGAGGGGGGGGGGGGGGGGGGGGGGTTAACATGGGGACGAAAAATAAACAGGACCGATGGGTCTGAAAACAGTCAACAGAGGATGAGGACAATGCCCTCCTGAATCTCTATACCAAGCACCTGTAAATAAAAATAAAGGAGTCCCTGTCAAAACAGTGATATTCTTGGATTGTTTTGGATAAGATAGTCAAGATACAACTACATGTACATGTACATTGTTTTCCTTGAAAAGGAGAAAGAAAAAGAAACAAAAAAAAAAAATCAAAATTTTCATGATAAACAGGGTGCAAGTGGTAAAAACCTAAATTTAAGTGGAAACTATTTGTTCTTCTTAGAAATTGACAATAAACATGGACTGCATAACTCATCATCTGACAGATGTCATACAGATAGACGTAGAGGGGTCAATGTACTTTTTATCCTTCTTATCTGGTCAATACATGGAGGTAGATTACATGTACATGTAGGCCCATTTCCTTTCTCATCTCTGCAGTATGGTGCTATTATATAAAAATCACTTTTATGTTCACTTTGGTCTTGAGCGAGTCTGCAGCAAGCTACATGTATAGGCTTAATCTGCACCCAAAATCATTTTACGTGTACAAAATGCACATTTCATTATTTGAAGCTGGCATGTACATGTAGACCACCATATACAATGTCATCTGGTGTGCATTTATTTGTTTTTTTGTCTTTAGTAGTGAATATGAAAGGGGTATCTGACTTGCTCCATGGTACACATGTACATGGACATGGACATGGACTGAGAGCAGAAACAATGAAGATCAAACATAATAACCCACTTTTATCTGGAAAAGAAAAAGACATGACTCTGTTAGAAAGGCATGTAGATGTCAACATACATGTCACCCACACACACTGCCTCAGCATGATCGTTTTTACAGAGGAATGCCCAGTGCCAACACATTCAAACCATTCGCTATAATTCATGACGGCAACTATAGGTTGTGGTTTGAAGTAAAAACACTTTGACCACAGACCACCTTTATAAGATCCCACACTCAATCAAAAATAAATTTCAATTTCATTTTTAATTCAGTTATAAGCACTCATGGCCATGTGCTGTTCCCTTTGAGATACCCTGTACTTTGAATTTAAAGAAGCATCATCATATATATTCTTTCCCCCAACAATTTTAACTTCAGTAGTGAACAGGTTACAAACTTGAATTTGCATTTGTATACCCCCCCCCCCCCCCATAAAAGCCTTTTTTTGTCCCTGCCTAAGAAGGCTACAAACTTTTAAGTTGGTACTTGTACATTTTCCTGTTTCACATAAATGTTGTTTTGATTTGTATAAGGTAACCAAAGTACTTTCCTTTTATGAAAAAATATGATGATTTCATATTTTAATCAGCATATTAGTAACCACGGAAGTTTATATTGCATTACTCAAATAATAATGAGATCAGCAGCATAAAAATAAACTTATATTGAGAAGGAAACTGGATGTGCATGCAATAAGGAAACAAGGATAGTGTTAAAACTCCCGTTGAAAAAAAGGAAAAGTACAACATAGGTTTAATGAAATCCCCAAAATGACAGAAACAGAAACAGAAAATCTGTCAATAGGATAAAACTGTGATTATTTTTTGTTATCGATCAAGCAGATATTAGCACCTTGCTAAACAAATCTATCAAGATGGCATCATAAGAATCAATCCTACATGTACATGTATATATGACACATTGAAAAGGTAAGTTTTGTAAAAAGAAACCCCCAAAACTCCCTTGCGAGTCGTCAGTCTGTGTTTTACTGAAATCTATTTTAAAACAACAACTTCTTTTTTTTTTCTTAATGAAGGACTTTAATCAATTTCATAAAAGGTGTGTGTATGAAACAATTATATTTCCGGGGCACTGGTATAATAACATATTTTCTTTGGAGGAAAATGGGCATTTATGAAATTTTCAATGCACGGCACACTAACACAGAGAGATACTTGCCAGGGAAATCTAATTTGTGTTTAAAACAATCACAACTTTACATCTTTATAACTCTCTAATATTCATCATCAGATTTTCTTGAAACATTTACTGATCCATTTCTCTCATATTTCTGCTTGTAATAATGTCATCTTGATGCCACGGAAGACTTTCCCTTTAAGGACAAAACTACATATACATGTGTAGCATTTTACACTTCCTCATCATGACCATTAAGACCATTGACACTTCATAGAGATAAATTCCACTGTCAGTTACCGCAATATTCTAAACTTCATGAAGAGAAGACACTATATTTTGTAATGAGCACAAGAAAAAAACTAGATGAATCTCCGACCACGCGCGGTCGGAATTTATGCCTCCGCCATCATCAGATTGGCAATGTATGGCATACATGTACACTTTAAAAAGGATTGGTCCATCAAAATTACAAATCTTTTCACTTCAAAATCACAGGAGACAGAAAAAATTTATTTCATTTTATTTTCAAATAAAAAACTTAATTACCATTGATGACTTACAATCATCAAATACACCAAGGAAATAGATATTTTATAGCAAATAGACCACTGTCCCCTTGAAATTTCTAAAATAGGTAGGCCTAGACTCCATACATCAAGAACCATTTTTATGTATATAATGACCTCTATGACCTTTGACCTTTGACCTTGAGACCCTAAAATCTAATCAGTTCATCGTCCCTCCCATATGCAAACATGGGCCAGGTTAGAAGCTGATCTGTCAAACAGTTCTTCAGTTATTGCGAGAACTAACCATTTTTATGTACATAATTATCTCTGTGACCTTTGACCTTTGACCTTGAGACCCTAAAATCTAATCAGTTCATCGTCCCTCCCATAAGAATACATGGGCCAAGTTAGAAGTTGATCCGCAAAACAGTTCCTAAGTTATCACAAGAACAAACCATTTTTATGTATATAATGACCTCTATGACCTTTGACCTTTGACCTTGAGACCCCAAAATCTAATTAGTTCATCGTCCCTCCCATATGCATACATGGGCCAAGTTACAAACTGATCCGGCAAACGGTTTTGAAGTTATCGCGAGAACGAAAAGGGGACAGACGGACGGATGTATGGACGGACGACCCGAAAACATAATGCCTCCGGCACTACCTACGGTGGGCGGAGCCATAAAAAGACAATAATATTATATATGATGGATATCATACCATGGTAATTAATTTATAATCCAGTGTAAAACCAGAGTCAGACAAATCTTACAGAAATCTGGACTGGTAGACTTGATTCCAGTCTGAAGGACAATTCAAAGTCTTAATGGTATCCCATGCACTTGTAAAACCAGAAACTATCACGCACATTTAATGTTCACGAATTTAACGAGTTGTTTAACTCGCGAAAAATTCATGCTGAGAAATTATTGAATTACACCTGACACAACACTGAATTTTTGCAATTAGCGATAGTCTCTTGCTGTGGAAAAAGCTGTCGTTTAGAAATCGGGAAAGTTTCATGTCGTGAACATACAGTAATGTACACAAGGTAGAGGTCTGACAAAAGAGACTAGAATAATAAATTTCCCACCAGCACACAAATCACTCTCCCCAAGTATGCCGCTGCTTGGAAGCATTCATTGTCATGGGATGAGGAAAAGGAAAGTGATACTGCAGTTTTGCTGCTAAACTGCGATTACAAAACAATCTATATTAAAGGAACAAAGAGCACGAAAGGCGAGAAGAGAACCAAATACTATTGGCTATTCATACAAGTGGATGGAAACTCTACATCATGCTACATGTACAAAATAACTTCAAGAGCAGCATGGAATATTTATGCATTCTTAAGCGGTTATGAATGTTTCTTTCACAGCTACATAAACATTCAAATTCCACAAATGATAGAAAGACAGCTCACAGTACCTTTTTTTTTTTTGGTGTGGGGGTCAATGAAATGGTTTTGAGGGCATATACTTTCATATTTAATAGTTAGTTTAAGACTCCAAAAGTTACATCACTGAGTGCCCGCCCCCCCCCCCCCCCTCCGCACCTTTCTCCACAAATGTATTTGTGGTCACTGAACTGGAAACATACAGAGAATTTCTGGAACTGACAGAAAGTAGAATTGTTAACAAGGTGGCAGAAAAGGAAAGGTCAGATCCTCAACTCAGTAAGAGCAACCATATCCAAGAATTAGGAGTCGTGGAGCTACCCTCAAAGACCACCACAAATACCACTATGACATGTTGTGGTTCATTTTGAGATATTGGTCCATATACCTTAGCTTTAGGCCTCTTTGAACTTGGGAACTCATTTCATATGGATGTGGATTTCAGTGGATTTCTGATTAGTTATCAACATGTGAGGTATTGATGCTATTCCTATGGCTTAAATTTTATCTGAAGCATTTACAAATAACCAATAAATAAACATTTTTTATTTGAGCAAGGTGATCTTGCTCATATATACAATTAAGTATGACTTATGTTTATGTAATTTTGATTACCAGAGAGAAGAGAAATAAAATACAAATCAAGAACTCTTTTGCTATCTTTTTTTTGCGGCAGTGACAAATGCAAGACATGTAGGCCTACATGTATAATACACATTAGTAAATGAAGAGTAGGCCTGGGTCCTGTTTCATAAAACTTGTTATCAATAACAACTGCCCATTTCTATGACAAAGTTGCTATCAGCCAATCAGATTCAAGGATTTCAGTAGCTTATAACAATTATTGTAACTTGTTAACTGATAACAAGTTTTATGAAATGGGGCACTGGTTTAACTTAGTCCGCTGATTTTATGGAGTGCCAAGTGTCAACCTTTTCATTCTGTACATATTACTGTACATATAACTCTATAACAAAAAGAATTAACAGATATACACAAATCCCAAAATAAACATGGAAACTGACTTCATGAGGACCCCAACTTTCGTTTTTCATTTTGTTCCAGAAATATGTTTAAGGGCTGGTCATATTTGTCCGATAACGATTACAAGATTTTTCTGTTAAGGGTACACCCAAGAGCTGCCCTACTATTAACAGACACAAGCATACTCGTACGTAAATGCCATATGGTAGGGTGTCCCTTTAAATGAAAATCTTGTTATTGTTATCGTTATCGGACAAATGTGACCAGCTCTTTAAGCTTAAGATATATATTAAGGCTATAGAATGAAAAGGTTGACACATCACACCGAGTATATATATTAATGGATTGATTATAACCATATTGCTGGGGTATAACCTAGGGAGCGTTTCATCAAGTGTTTTGTCAGTGATTTTTATCGACAACTGTTATAAGCTACTGAAATCCTTGCATCTGATTGGCTGAGAGCAAATTTGTCAGTAAAAATCACTGACAGAACACTTGATGAAACGCTCCCCAGGACTAAAGTTGCTGCGCTTTGTGGAATACTGACTAAAACCTTCAACAATGTAAGGAACTCTGTTTGTGATCAGGAAGCTAGGTTATGCCACCCAACGTCTTCTTTCATGCAAACATCTTGTCTTTGTACTCAAGATCTCTGGAGCAGTTTAACTAACATCCAAACAAGATGGATAGCTTGAAGTATGTGTTCCTTGTGGAATTCGAGACAGTTCCTGGAATCCCATCTCTCTCTCTCTCTCTCTCTGTCTCATATCCCATTTCTTGCGTGACCCTAGATGAACCCTGGTATGTGTTGAAATGTTATCACATGAACTGTTGGGAGGTTTGGATGTGATGAATGCCTCTGTCAAAAGTGTCAGCCTGGTGATTCATGACGGCTTTTGCTAAACAGTCGGGTAACGTCGCGTCGCGTTGGTAGAAATTTTCGAACATTTTTCAGGAAGGTGTCTTCAAGGGGACAAATTGAAAAAGAGTCCATCTCAGTATGATTTTTCCCGTTTTTTGTGCCACAAGTTGCTTATGTATCTTCATATTTTGTCCTGAGGTATTTAACAAGAGTTATAATGTTAAACAATTATAGACAAAAAGAAAACTTTCTTTGTATTCTTTTTCTTGTTTTGTTTTTTGTTTTGTTGAATGATGAGCGTCCAATCTGTGTGCGGATGTAGCTCTATTTCTAAATCTTTATCCTTCTATCATATCTTTGTCTTTTATCATCTGATTTTGTTTGCTTTATATTAACCATGATAATTTTTTAGTACAAAATCCCCCCCCCCCCGCAAAAAAAGCCTTTTCTCCTTCATTTCTTTAAATTTTGTTTGTTTTATCCAGTAGAGCTAAGTGATATACATAGAAATTCTACACAGGATTTTGGAACTCTGTCTCAAACATTAATTATGATGATTTCTGCAATTTTTTTTATCCTATAATTTTTTTCTTTCCACCTTTCCTTTCATTATGTTATTCTTTGATCCCTTGTATCATCTTGTCTTCCCTCTTTCCCAATGATACTTTTTTTTTTTGCTTTCCATCTTTACTTTCGTTATGTTATTCTGTGATTCCTTTTATCTGTTCTTCCATCTTTTATGTTACTCTTTATATTCATCCATCTATCATTCCTTAGTCTATCTTTCGTAGTGTTATTCTTTTTTGTCCCCGCCGAACGAGGTTCGCGAGGGGACTATGAAACGAACTCCGTTCGTGTGTGCGTGTGTGTGTTCGTCCGCCCTCCGTCCGGCCATGTGTGCTCAAAAAGTTAGAAAATGCTACTTCTCCGTCATTTCTTGGCCGATTTTGATTCTGATTGTTTTATCTGATAGGGCTGAGTGGGGGCTTCCTAACTTCTACACAAAATCATGAAATTCATCAATTATGCAAATTTATGCAAATTTATTCAAAATCGACGAAAAATGCTACTTCTCCTCTATTTCACACCGTATTTTGAATCTGATTGTTTTATATGATAGGGCTGGGTAGGGGCTGTCAAACCTCTACACAGAATTTTGAAATTCATTAATTATGCAAATTTATTGTAATTTATTCAAAATCAACAGAAAATGCATTTATAATCATAAAACATTAATTTGATAATTCATTTCTCACATTTATCTTCAAGGTTCTCAGAAATTACATATAAATTAACAGCCATTCCACAGATCTACACTTCTGGCGGGGACATATATTACGCATCGCGTAATTACTAATTCAGTTGTTTTTAATCCTTTTATTTTTTTCTTTCCACCTTTCCTTTCATTACGTTATTCTTTTATTGCTTTTATCATTTTGTTTTCCATCTTTCATAATGTTACTGTTTATATTTATTCTTTTTATCCTCTTTTTTTATTGCTTTTTATCTTCACTTTGTTCTTTGTTCCCTTTTATCATCTTCTCTTCCACCTTTCTTCATGTTTATATTTATCTTTTTATCATTTTTCTCTCTATCTCTCGCTTTGTCATTTCTTGCTTTTATCCTTCTATCAATTATCTTTCCATCCTTCCTCTCGTTATGATATTCTTTGTTTCCTGTTATCATTTTCTCCCCCACCTTCCTCACGTTAATCTTTATCCTTCTATCATTTCTCTCTCTGTCTTTCTTTATATAAGTTAAACTTTTTTTATCCTATCATTTCTCTCTCTATCTTTCATATTATTCTTTTTAAAATCATTTTCTGCTTCCCATCTTTACTTACTTTCCTTAAAACATTCTTTGCTTTTATCCTATTTTGTTTTCCTTTCATCTTTTCTTTCATTATGTTATTCCTTTATTCAAATTATCATCTTCTCTTCTATCTTTCCTTATGTTACTCTTAATATCTTTATCCTTCTATCATTTATGTCTCTATCTTTCTTTATGTTATTCTTTGTTTTTATCCACTTATTTTTACTTTCCAACTTTCCTTTTGTTGTATTCTTTGTTTCCTTTCATCATATTTTCTTCCATCCTTCCTACCCTTCTATTCTCTCTTTATAGTTCATGTTTTTCTTTGCATTATCCTTTTATTGTTTTCTTTATTCCCTTGTTTGTCGTTTTTAGCCTGAAAACGGGAAAAATCATACTGAGGTGGACTCTTTTTCAATTTGTCCCCTTGAAGACACCTTCCTGAAAAATGTTCGAAAATTTCTACCAACGCGACGCGACGTTACCCGACTGTTTAGCAAAAGCCTTCATGACTCCCCTTCTGCCAACAAAAATATGGATTGCACCTACACGAGAGATCCTATGGCCCCCTGCAAATAATATTCTGGATGTGCATTGGGTTTGTGTTGGAGCTATTTCACTAATGGGTACATAAATCATCCCATTTATGGCTTTTGTATATTGGGGGTCTCCACGACTGCGACTGTTGGCTTCTTCTTGTGATTTCACTCTCACTCTTCTGCTTTCTATTCGAAACTTTTAGGAAACTGGTTCACGCAAGATATGCAGTTAGTAATGAGAACATGGCTAATGGAAAGCTGAGGGAAATTATTCACCTTACCAAGAAGCCGTCATCTCTCCAGCACATGTAATTTATCTCTCTAAATATCCCCCAAAGTATCCTTATCCTTATTCATTTTTAATGGGTTTTTCCTTCCTTCCTCCTTGCAAGACCCCTGCTATACACACACACCCAAAAAAAAAACACATCAGAGATCTTCCCTAAAGAGAAAGACATCTTTCAGGTCAATTTGAGTTCTGTCTTTTACAGAAATAAGGGTCCCCAGATCATCTCCAAACAACACAATCACACAGCTTGTTCAGACTGCAGAAAGTTACACAAGATTCGTATAAATAATCATCATATAGCAAAATAAAAGGAGCGTTCAGACTGGATTGCAACATCGTATAAATTATGAAACTGGTTTGGGTGAAGTCTGCGAACACCATACAGTGTATGTTTTGTATGAGGGATGTCATGGACAGTGATGGAAAATACAAAATTACAGATGATTGTCAAGATTATAAGATTCTTGTATGAAACGATGTTCAGACTACACTCTACGAGGGGATGCTGATTCCTTATCGAGTTTTCGTTCGAAATGATAGCGATGCTAATCATGCCTTTCGCTATATAACATTTCATTATACATGTATGACATTTTCGTTACACGATGTTCAGACTATTAAAAGTTAATTACGTATTGTATAGCTATGCGGTTTTCGATGAATTTATAAGTAGCCTGAATGGGGATGGGAAGTGAAACAACATTCTGATTTGGTGTTATATAGTCTGGTCGTTCACTTTATTCAAGCTCTGTATTCCTCACTCTCCAATCTTGAGCCGAGTATAACCCCAAGGATCTACATGTACTCCTGCTCTCAATGTTTGCTACTGTACCTAGACTCTAGAGAAACAACACTGTATATGAGAACACACATGCCCTAGAAGGAAGCTTGACATCTAGTGTACATGCATCAATCAATACTGATTTAATTACATGGCAAATCAGCAGGAAGGCATAGGAATCCTTTAGTCCCATAATCTTCTCTTACTTTAATCAACTTACATGAAGATATACATGTGGGCCTACAATATAAAGTGTAAAAATATACACAGAAGTTGGGGGCCTTTATGGTGGGGAAGAAAATAAAGAAAAACAGCTTAATGGAAAGCTCACATTTTCAAAGACAGGATGAAATAAAAAATGTAAAACCCCCAAGAAAACAAGCAGAGAGATTTACAAAAGACCTGGGTCCATATTCCGAAAACTATGTTATCTTTTATGTTAAGGAAAACAATGTGAATTGTCATAACAACTCAAATTGCATCGAATAAACACATATCATTGGTGCCTGCGCAGATGTCTCTTTTATCTTTACAGAAACGCAGCCAGCTATGTGCAGAAATTAACCAATGGCTTGTCCTGATTTTAATTTGTTATGACAAAGGTCTACATTAACTTGTATAAAACCATGGCAAATAGAGAGTTAAAACTAAAGGCTGACAATTGGCTTAAGCCGGACATGAGACTGACTGAGAGGAAGTGACAGGGTTCAAGTACGGTAAAGAACCTACAACAATCTGAAGAAGACCACTCATGATCAATTTCAAAACCGCTCGATCAATTCCAAGCGTCTTCAAGCAAAATGTCAGAAGGTGCGCTTCCCAAATGTTGCACAAGCCACTTCCAATGCGTAGAAAGGCTTGTCAATGTATTAACATGACAAAATGGAGCGATTTCTGGGGAAATCAGGGGTTACTCGTTTTAAGTTTCTTGCCCAGGACACTCGAAGGGCTTTGGGATATCAATTGATAATCTCAGTAAGGGGTGAATGTCTCTGTTGAGAGACAACTACACATACAAAGAGACCGCAGAGAGAAAGGGATAGAGGAAAACCATGTAGATGTAGACAAAGAGAAACATGAAGAGATGTGATTTGGACAATAGAAAGGAAATGTCTGGATATATGTATGTGTACGTGTGTGTGGGCGTGTTTAGCCGTATGTCCGAGGACATTTTCGGACAGAGAACAAAAAAAAAATCATGAGAACAATGGTCCTCAGAAGCCGGACAATAGTCCTCGAACGTCGAACAATGAATTTGTGCCTTATTCCGTCGACTGTCCGAGGACGGAGGAACAATAGAGGAACAATACTTGTCCTCGGAAATAAAGCAATACAAGACTCTGTGTGTGTGTGCGTTGGTGTTCACCGGCAACCGCGGACACTTTTATGAAAACACATCTTCGAACCGAGGACACACACGAGACCGAGGACTGTCCTCGTTTTGATTTACAGTTTGTTGGCTTTATTTTTAGCTTCTAACTACGCTGTTGAACTTTCAAGCATTTCCTCAGCAGAGTCCAAGTTTGGGTGGTCGTGAACTTTTATGTGGGTATAATTTCTTTTTTTTTTTTTGGGGGGGGGGGGCTTACGCACTCTATCCAACAGACGGACACGCCCGGAAAGCATGTTACAATTGAACGGGATTTATTTTTAGTCTTCCAGGATTATTCTCTTCAAAAACAATTGAAAAATAACTGAATAATTAATTATGAATAAGTCCATGGTTGGGTAATGCTGACACACAGTCCTCGTTTTCCGGTGAAAACATGTATGTGTGGGGGGGGGGGGGGGGGGAGTGTGTGTGTGTGTGTTGTGAGAGAGAGAGAGAGAGAGAGAGAGGGTGGACAGATGAAGAGAGCAGATGAGAGAGGGAAGAAGGAGAGAATGATAGGGAGAGATGGTGGAAGAGAAAAGGAGGGGGACAAGAGAGAGGAGAACAAAGGGAAAGGAGGAAGACAGTGAGAGTAGAAGAAAAGAAGAATAGACCTGCATGAAGAAAACGCATAGCTATACGACTTTAGTATTTAAAGATCACATTGCAAGAAAATCACAAATATGGCAATTAATGTATCACTAGAAACTGGGAAGCTTACAGATGGCAATCGTATAAGTTTTATGTCAACTGCGTATCTGATGATTATAAAAACAACATAAATAAAAGCTCTTCTAAGCATCTGGAATATCCGAGGATTCGCCAGAAATATAGCGATGTTTTGATGTCGTCACACAAGGGATCGATCCTGCTTAAGCAGACGACGTCTTTTTCTTGCAATGTGATCTTTAAAATACACAATCCAAATTTTTTACACGTAGTTTAATCTCATCTAATTTGCCTATTGGGAATTGGGAGAATTACATGTTGTACGTGCCATCGGCAACATTCACTTTCTGACAATTCACACACGTGTAATGTGTTTAATATTGGATGTAAGCATGAACTTTATACATGTCGCTGATATTATACCTTGCCCAATAAATCAAAATAAATGGCTTCAATTTTTGACACGGAGTACTTGCATGATATCGATGGTGATACGTGAATGTTGCATGACTGAAAATTCTATATTCATTCCATTTTCATTTTTATTATGAGTAGAAATACATGCACAAGCTAATGAGTTTTCCTAGTTCCCAACTCCTGTAAAAAAAAAAACTCTATGACATTAGACAGAACAGATGAACAGCATTTGTATGTGAACAGTCAGAAGGACGGAGCTTTTTACCATTTCAATTTAATATCTGAAAGTTTTGGTTTATTTGACATTTAGCACATGTCTACGAAACCACGTGTCCCAATTGCATTGGGAAGCCCTTTTCTGTCTCGCCCAAGATCTTTTATCTTTCTAGCATGAAGTTTGAAACTCATTTGATTTGTCTACCGCATCATAAATTGATTTCCACTCATCATTTCCCTCTTTCCACACTCTTTCCTGTCAATTAGCACACAGGCAGCTATTAAACCACACTCCTTCATTAAACTACATGTACCTTCTTTCTACACGTGTGCACATAAATTCAGCTGTCAAACTTCAAAGGAAGTTAAAGGAACTGATTTTGGACAATCCTACTTCAAATGCATCATTTTTGTGTGTTTCAAAATTTCAAATAAACCATCTTAAAGATGAATGCAACAGTGCTCTTTAATCAAAATGTCTTTCAAAAGCCCAATTCTGGGCTTAAAAGTTTAATAATAAATAAATCTTATGAACACAGCCTGACGTGGCTGAGTGTTACTCATATTCCCCAACAGTATAGTTAAATCTGACACTGGTTTCTCTTCTCGCAATGTTTGAAATCTCAGTCTTTCATGAGTCCCATGCTTCTCCCTACATGTTTACAAATTTACTTATATTGGAAGGTGTAATATATTCCTACTTATTGGCCTAAATCATTTTTTAATAAGATATCAGAAAAGGGTATAAATAAAGATATTCCAACACCCGGTATCGTCTCCTACTCATTTACATGGGGGCTGCCATTTTCTTGCTGATTTGGAGTTGTACATGAACCATTGAGAAATGTTCCAGTCAGGAAGATATTTTGAATCCAAATCCTAAATTGATTTTCTTCATTACCTAAAATGCCATATGTGACGGAAAATATAAAGTGGGTGTTTACATGTATTATAAAAATGAAATCTTTATAATGATACTTCTAAATTGTCTGGTTTTGCTTAACAAAAATCTGTTTTCTTGGGTTTGCCAAACAGAGCAGAACATAATATATGCAGCATGCATTCTGACTTTTCAAGTCCATTATCCGAAAGCAGGTGAATGCATAGTTTGCCGCTATAGATGCTCAGGGAAGAAGCATCCATAAAATTTGAATTAATTTGCTCCGTCCCATACGTCCAGTATCGGGAAAATAGATTTCTATTAAGCGAATATCTATTTTCAACAGAAATATATAAGGAAATCTTCAGTTTAAAAATAAATTGACATATCTATTCTATATTTTTAATCTCAAATGGGTTTTTAATTTTGAAAAAGGCAATTGAGCATTTGGATTAAGAAAATCTTCTTGTACACATAAACAAAATGGCAGCCCCCATGTGCTGCTAGCAGACGATACATATTGCTAGCAGATGGTAAATTTTGCTCAGAAAAATTTGATTCGTATCGATCTTGTATATTTTGACGCGAAGCCATATAGTCTAACAAGTAGGAATAAATAACACCTTTGAACACTATCGTCTTTATTTTTGAGCGTAATTCTCCTTTAAAGATCTACCTTACATATTTCATTTTGTTAAAAAGCTTACTTTTTCCTCAAGCATTTTCTTCTGAAAATGATAAAATCAGTCATTCAATGCAATACTGACTTGTTTGTGTTGCTTGAGAATGTTATACAATTTAGCCTATCATGTTGCCTACTCTGTGGAAAACATGTACATGTACCTGTACCTCAGGAAAATAAATCCTGCAGTAAGGTTTTTCATATCCAATCAATATCAATATACATGTATACATATCCTTTAAATATGAATAAAATGACAGTATATCGGCTAACATGATAAGTTCTCAGAACATCTTTTTCCAGTCCCATTGTTTTATTTAATCACACATGTAAGTACACATGAATACGAATATTGCACTTTTTAATTGTTGAAGTTCAAGCATACTTGAAATACTTCAAATTCTGATATTCAAGGACACTTGAAATTGCTCATAGTTTTATGCTGTAGATGATCTACATGTTGAGGTGTGTGGTATCACAGTGGTTGGTTCATTCAAAGATCCGAATTGTCTTTTGCCACTCCCCACCCAGGTGTTAAATAGGTACCTGGCAGAATCTATGCCTTGAAATTCACTGTATTAAAGCTGATTACGGCTACCGGAGCTAAAGCCGGGTAATAATATCCAAACCCTTTGGAAGCGCATAGAGACGTTATATTATAACATGATAAGCACTGTACAAGAACAGTATATTATTATAATTAGAGTATGGGTTAAGGTTAGACTGGCAATTTGGTTATGGTTTAGTTTAGGGTTACTGTCGATCAGGTTTGTTTCAGCAAAGAAGTTATTACAGAGCTCTGTAATAACTCCTTTGTTCCAGTGATGAAGTTGAAACTCAACTAGAAAATAACTGACTCAAAGCAATTACAGATTGAGCATGTGTACAATCAGAATTCATATAAAACCATTTATCTTGACCTGTCTAGAAATAGATTCTGAACTAGACTGGCTTGAACTGAACCATCACAAAAACCTTGTATGAATAAATGAACCATAGAGTGGTGAACCACTAAGCCCCTTACACAATAATGGACAATACAGCTCCTGTCTCATTCTCAGCAGGCAAATGAAAAAGAGGAGTTGATCTCTCAATCCGATCAATAATTAAAAACACATTTTCTCTTCAATTTGATCAATTACCGATTTATTTATGTATGTAATAATCTAAAATTACACTCATGAATTAACAGTCATGAAATTATAGAGCTGATGTTTGTGCTGACATCAATTATGTTGATTTGAACAAAATCACCAATACTCAATATCATCCACTGAAATCTCAAATACCAAATTACTGTTTTATTTTCCAAGATAATCTGAATAAACCGTCATAAAATGATCCAGCCCATGTATCTGCTGGCTTTAATTACGTTACTTTGAACAATTTCCGCACATTAACCACCTAACTCGTAAACTAAATTAAAACAGAATTAAAATTCCATGTCTCTTTGTCTGGCAAATGTCAATCAAGTGGTATTAATTTATAATATCTGAACTTTTGACCTTTCCTTGACTAGGGAGGCCTGTATTTCTTTTTGCTAGAGCTTCTGATATTGAGTGTAATTATGCAGGCCTACATGTATGAATGTACATGTACAATGTATGTAGGGGGGAAAAACCCATCAGCAGTTGCAATGTAATTCAAGGCATTCTTTTAGGACAAAAGTTGACAATAAAATAGTCAAAGCCTTGTTGCAAGATTGTCCAACCTAGCATCAGCCACATGCATTCTTACTACTGAACTACAGAAGTTTGGAACAGGTGAATGACTGAAAATACTATTGCAAATCTCCATACCTGTAAATGTGAAAGAATGCATTATAATGAAAATGTTCTGCTTATATTTTGTAGGTTTATTTGCAGAGAAAAGTTTGGTTTTTTTTGTTTGTTTGTTTTTTGTTGTTGGGGGGGGGGGGGGGGGGGGGGGGGGGGGTTATCCCTGCTTTTATGAAGGACCAATCACACACAAATAATAATAATAATAATAATAATAATAATAATAATAATAATAAATGTAACTTATATAGCGCCAAATCCACTATGTGGAGTGCTAAAGGCGCATGTAGAAATTAATTAAGGATTAAACAGAAATGTTTTTACATGATTTTAAAAGAATCAGATGTTATGCAACTTTTGATGTCTTCAGGAAGGCTATTCCATAATTTAGGACACGCATGAGCAAATGATCTCCCCCCCCCCCAAGATGAGAAAGAAAATAAAGGTTAAAAGTGGACTGCCTTTAACAATCAACAAATTCATGACTTTGACCACGTTTACACAGAGTGAACTCGAGTTCAAATTCGACAGCGAATTCAATTGCGACCTTGGATTAGCATAAATTATTTTTCGGTGGGCTGTTTACACCAAGCGTTGGACGAACTCGAATTCAGAAGGAAAGTGAATTCGACTTGATTACGCCCTCGCTTGGTGGGAATATCGTGATTATCAACTTCCGGGTTAAATTTGTGAAAACCCCGCGAGTGAGTTCAAAATGACGGTAGCGAGTATTGTAAGCGCAGTCATTTTGATCTGGTTTCGTATGATTTTACGTCGGAATAGGAATATCCTGATCAATAATTATATGCGACAGCAACGTGTCAGATCTGCTCGTCGAGCAGACCGTTTAAGAAGATGGCGGGAAGATTTTTTTCTTCAATCCAGCCGCTTTTTTTTGGGGGGGGGGGGGGGGGCGAAAGACTGCAAAAGGTAGAATTTACAAGATACTTCAGTGATTTACTGGTTAAATATTAGTAAACGAAGAAGCTTGACTGGGGAGGAATTTTTAATTTGTAAACAAATCTTTCGGCATATTACTCCCAGTGTTAAAGATCGTATGCTCGATCTGTAATGAAATATTGTTTAACATTAAAATAGTTTGAGCTATGCAACGCAATGCTTCATTCATAGTGTAATTTTGCCTGAATAAACCTATAAACTTGACAACTCTGTTAAGCCTCCATGTCAGTTTTTCACACATTTACCTTTTGTACATGGGTCAGAATCGATATGTGACCCGCTCCCACAAACCTGCCGTAATGGATAAAATTTTATTTTAAAGATTTGCTTGTAGCTAAATTGCTCAAATAGCCAGCTTTTTCTATTGATTTGGATGTATTGTCTGAATTGTCCTGGTGACTTCGGCGGGTTTTGTAGGATCGTTCGTACGTGCGTTGTGGTTCACTTGTTGGATGACGCTCATTTACTGACGCGTTGCTTAGCAATACCGGAAGTGACGTATGACGGGGTCACTGGCTGGATATTTGCTAGTCGACTTTCAATTACGTGTCCGTTCACACAGCAAATAGCGAATTTAAATTCGATAAAAGTCGAGTTTGAATTCGATAAATGTTGCTCTGGGTCGTCATTCGAATTCGAGTTTTGAACTCGAGTTCTAATTGCGACTACCCTGTTTACACACAAATGAACTCGAGTTCAAATTCGACTAAAGTCGACTTCAGTCTCTGTGTAAACGGGGTCATAGATTCAGAGACGAGACAGTGGATTAAAAACCATTTTAAGTCCTTGTGTGGGTGTGTGCACATGCTACAATGTAGGATGACCAGGCGTCATGTGTCATAATATTGTGAAATTGTAGACATGTACATCCTAATGCTAGAAGAGTATCCTTTGAAATCATTTGACTGCATTTCTATTAAAAGGTTCAGTACCATTTAACTTTTGGAAATATGTCCTGAAAGAAGCAGTGCAAATTTATGGCAAGCAAGATGAGTGAGAACAGTCCTCATGTCATGATAATATTTGAACCAGCAAAATGTAAACAAACTTCATAACAAAATAGGCTATTTCTCTCACAATTCAGACATATAAACACAAGCCCCTTAGCAGCAAAACATGTCATGTGAGTATACAATTGCCATTATGTTCCAGCATGTTCCATATTGATATTTATGAACGGTATTGAGAACCAATCATGTACATGTTAACATACAATATGTTCAGAAAGTCCGTTTACTCTGTTATAAATGTAAGGGGAAAGAATCAGGGAATGGGAGTATCACACCCTTTAATGCTATCCATCAACAATACAATCTCAACATTCTGCTACTTCAAGAACAATGCCCACACTTGTAAAGTTTCATATGAAAAAAGTACAATGAACTTTACAAATTGCCAATAGACCTGTTTACTAAGTGATTGAAATTGATGGATGTTTCTTTCCTGGGGACCTACATGTAGTAACAAGGTATTCCATTAACCTGTTATTAATGAATGAACTACAAAACTTGGAATCCAGTTTGCATACATTACTTGTTGCTATGTCTGACAAGCCTCTGGCAAGCTTTCAGGTTGTCAAGAACAACCTTTGTTTCAAAAGTATGCATAAAATTTGAATCACTTAGTAAACAGGTCTATTGGGTGGGTTCAATAAAGGTGCAAGTTAAACCAGCTTCCCCATTTTAATCCCATTCAGTAAGCCCATGTACCACCCTTCTAAACCCATTTAGCATGCTCTCATGTTACCCTATTAATCCCTATTTAGCATGCACATGTGTTAACACTAATTACACATTGTCAAATGAGGCAAGATTAAACATCTAGGTGATAATAACAGCGCTCAAAGTACAGTGTCTGCCTGTAGAGTACATGTGAATGCACTGCTGGCTAGGGTCTCTAGGCATACCGGTACATGCCAATGTTGATAATTGGTGAAGAACTGATGACAGACCATTTATGTCAGAGCACAATTAATCCCCCCCCCCCCCCCCTGTGTGCTTTCTTGTATATTTTGACAAGAAGTTACACACTGTGCCCCTATCATAAAAAAGGTACATTTGTACAGCTGTTAACAAAAGGGGAATACAAACCAAATGAAAATTTTTAATTTGTAAACAAATCTTTAGGCATTTTTACTCCCAGTGTTAAAGATCGTATGCTCGATCTATAATGAAAAACACAAGTCAGAAAAAATTGGAACCAGCGGGATTCGAACCTGTCATCTACTGCTTGCCGGGCAGCGACTTAACCACCAGGCTATTCTGGTTCACGGCCAAGTCACGATGAAACTAGAATCAAATACCCAAGATCCTCTTCTAGTTTCATCATGACTTGGCCGTGAACCAGAATAGCCTGGTGGTTAAGTCGCTGCCCGGCAAGCAGTAGATGACAGGTTCGAATCCCGCTGGTTCCAATTTTTTCTGACTTGTGTTTTACATTACAGATCGAGCATACGATCTTTAACACTGGGAGTAAAAATGCCTAAAGATTTGTTTACAAATTAAAAATTCCTCCCCAGTCAAGCTTCTTCGTTTACAAATGAAAATTGTAGGACCTACAAAGAAAGACTAAGTGTCTTTAAATAAAGCACCTCATTTGGGAGGGAAGTGTTACTGTCAATCTTGATTTAAACATTATCAGGTTCTACTTAACAAAAAAAAACAACAACAACAAACAAACAAAAACTGAATGCCAAAACATTTGCTTTGCCATACCATGTTTAGGTAGAATGTACAGGTACAAAACATTTATGATACACATACATGTATATGAAAGACAGTTTTAGTTGATCATCATATTACTACATGTAACTAGAGGCTCATACAATTTTGTATGAAATATTGTATGGTTTCCACATCTGAACAGAGGGTGACTGAAATGTTTCTCAAAGAAAATTAAACTCTTTAAACCCCTTTCAAACCAGTTTCCCCACTTAACTTCCTGGTGAAAATCTTCAAATTTTACGAGCGCAAATTCCTTACCTTACGTGGGGAAGTACAGGAGCACCATTCAGACCGACCTCACTTCCCTGGGAAAGTTGCCATTGGTTACGAATTCCACGTTCAATCAGCCTTAAGTCAGGTCAGATTCAGGGCGCGTGTTTTCACGTGGGGTTAAAGAAAGTCGATGCAACGACATGGGATCATAATGTGACCAGCCGGAAGTAATAATTGATTGCTGGCGTATTTCACCGGGGAAGTTCTCCGCCGACCCTTTCTGACCAACCACTCACCCGCTTAAACTCTCTTCCCCCACATAAGTTCTCCACCTCGGTAGGTGGAGAACTTATGCAGGGAAGTTAAGCGGGTGGCTTCTCCCTTGTCCTTTTCAGACCAAACCTTTCCCCGCGTAACTCTAAACTTACGCGGGTAAGTGCTTGGTTTGAAAGAGGTATTATTCAAACTATTCAGGCCATACTTTGCAATATGGTGGAAAAATACATTCCCCACATGTAGAGATCTGGGGGCGGTATTCTGAGATTTTAAGTCAGTGAAATAAAATACCCTTAAAATATTTTTTAATCAATATTTTGAGAACCATTTTAGCGAGATTTTATCTGATCAAAGACACGCCCATTTATGATGCCTTAACCAATAAGAAATGTAGTTAGATTTCACTTTCATCATGCTCAGCCAATAGTATTGCTCTCTGCCAGTCTCTGGGGCAAGAGAATGCACTAGTTTTACAATTTTCAATACCCGTGCATCAAAGCGTAAACACGCTTTTTGCTACGTTTTCATGAAAATGACTATGGCACTTTCTAAGGTTTCAGAAGACCATCTCAAGCATTATTCCAAGTGTGATATTAGTTGGCAAAAATCTTTAACAGAATTTGATAATCATATGAGAATGTTGCTTGAGAAATATAATCAGTACTCAGTATCTTTTTGTTTATTTTGATCACACATCAAGCACCATACTTGTCCAAAAATATTGCACTCATCGTGCATCCTAAAGATAAAACAGCCCCTACCCTATTTTAAGTTTTATATTATATATTTCCCATAAATATAATTGGCGTAAGCGCTTAAAGCTGTGCGTATCAAGCTTACAACATGAATAGGCACGCAGGAGGTAGTAGACTGAGATAAAATATGAGATAAAATCCGAGATAAAATGTGGTCTCAGAATACAAAAAGATAAAATTAAAAAATTCAGAGATAAAATGATGCTCAGAACACCACCCTTGTCCTTTAAGCACCATTTTTCAAAACCAGCTGATCCAACCCAAGGTATTTTTATAATGATACTCTCCCCTTAACAACTTCCTGAAAGTATTGATCACCTAAAAACTTCCATACATGTAGGCCTACATCCTAATATGACATAAAAATAATTGTAATGTAAGTATAACAGGGTCAGAGGGCTTGCCGTATTTCCTGAAAGTATTTCAGGCATTTTCTCTTTCATTTGTGTTATTTTGAGGACAACTTGAGTCTCCTAGATAATAATATATGGTGGCCTATAATAGGGTTTTATTGGACTACCTACAGTACATGTTAAGTGAATGAACTGCGTGGGAAGTTTGTAACAGTGGGTGTTTCTTTATTCAGTGGATTTATTTCCCAAGATTGACCTTGGAAACATGAATCAACGTGATAATATATGTGTGGGTCCAATGGCCCATACAGTATCTAACAATAGTTGTTCGCAACAAATTTCAACCGAGATTCAGCATACCCTTATCAATATGTGACCTACATGTTGTAAATGTATTCTTTTTTCATACGCATAGATCTACCCGAATAGACCCACGTGATCCATTTGTAAACAGAAGGCACATCATAGGCTACTTGTTCCCACAAAGCAACAAGTAGTAGGGCTAGGACCAACAGGTCTTTTTGTAGTTTTCAGTCTCATCTGGTTTTCATATACAGTAGGTTCGAAAGGGATAGCGAAAAGGTTATACTTGTGGGTTGTTTCCAAGTTACTGGGATCAAATGTTTGAAAGCTACACACATGTACAGTGTAGGCTTTCACTGTAACAGCACTGCAAGTTTTTTTATTCTCCTTAAGTACAGTTTGTTGATAAATCTATTTGCATTATCCTGCAAAAATGATACCATTGTGAGAATGGCATTAAGTTTTGTATGCCAGATTCTTCTTACATACGTGTACATGTAGGTCCAATCACTTACAAAAAAACAAACTTCTTACAAATGTGTGAATGTATAGCTTGTGGAATAATTTGTTTGTTTGATAAACAAGACCTCAGAGTCACATATTTTGCTTAGTTTACAGACAAAAGCTTTTGAAAAGTTTGTATTGACCTACACGTACCCCTGAAGAACATAAACACCTTTTAGCAGAGCAATGCAGTATAAATGTGCAATGCTGCAAGCATGAATCAACAAAATAACACAGAAGATGTGAAATTCATAATAGGCTGTGTGGAATATAAACCATGATAACTATACATGTACTATTGCAGCCTTACAGGCCTACCAGTACATGCACATGTATAACGTATTGGATTCAGAGCATTAGTGCACAAATGTATTGTAGACTACTTCCTCGTTTACCACTGAAATGGAAGTTCACAGCACAATAAATGCCTTTGCACCACACAAAAATGATCATTGCTCAGGACTATCAAAGTAAACACAAACTTTTAAAGTGTACAAAATAGGACTTAGTTGAATTCAGGCTATAAACAACAGGGATTCAGGGCTTGTAATGGTTCATATCTATAGCAGACTACATAAATTTTCCCCTCTAAATTTCTAGCTGTCACTCTTTTCTCGCTATAACATTGCTGACAATGTCAAGTCCACTGGCCTGTTTCTATACATGTAGTGTAAAACCACAAACTTTCGCGACATAAAACTTATACATGTAATAATGCGAATTGTTAAAGGAGAATTAACCCCTGAGTACAAATTTACTTATATTGAAAGGTGTAATATATTCCTACTTATTGGCCTAAATCATTTTCTAATAAGATATTAGAAAAGGGTACATAAATAAAGATATTCCAACACCCTGTATCGTCTCCTACTCATTTACATGGGGGCTGCCATTTTCTTGCTGATTTGGATTTGTACATGAACCATTGAGAAATGTTCCGGTCAGGAAGATATTTTGAATCCAAGACCTAAATTGATTTTCTTCATTACCTAAAATCTCATATGTGACGAAAAATATAAAGTGGGTGTTTACATGATTTATAAAAATTAAATCTTTATAATGATACTTTTAAATTGTCTGGTTTTGCTTAACAAAAATCTATTTTCTTGGGTTTGCCAAACAGAGCAGAACATAATATATGCAGCATGCATTCTGACTTTTGAAGTCCCATTATCCGAAAGCAGGTGAATGCATAGTTTGCCGCTATAGATGCTCAGGGAAGAAGCATCCATAAAATTTGAATTAATTTGCTCCGTCCATTGCGTCACAGTATCTAGAAAATAGATTTATATTAAGCGAATATCGATTTTCAACAGAAATATATAAGGAAATCTTCAGTTTAAAAATAAATTGACATATCTATTCTATATTTTTAATCTCAAATGGGTTTTTAATTTTGAAAAAGGCAATTGGGCATTTGGATTAAGAAAATCTTCTTGTACACATAAAAAAATGGCAGCCTCCATGTATTGCTAGCAGACGATACATATTGCTAGCAGATGATAAATTTTGCTCAGAAAATCTTGATTCGTATCGATCTCGTATATTTTGACGCGAAGCCATATAGTCTAACAAGTAGGAATAAATAACACCTTTGATCACTATCGTCTTTATTGTTTGAGGTTAATTCTCCTTTAATGACAGCCAATTTTGCAGCCAGAAACTTTCGCGGAGTACAGTAATTTTATGTTGTTTCAATTATGATTTTATTAATTCACGGCATGAACCTTTCGCGAATCTCGACCACATTCGCGAAAGTTTCATGCACGTCAAAATTTCTGGTTTAACAGGATGTGTACATGTATGAGAGCCATTAGACCCCATCTGCAATAATGTCCTTGCAGCTCTAGCAAATGTCATGCAGTTCTTGTTCCTTCATGTTTAAGAAAATAAATGTGAAAGCTCAGTCTTACCTTAGGAGGAGTGTAGAAGTCTAAGACATATCCTTCATTTCTCTTCATCAGGACAAGTCTAGTCCGCTCCCATCGCTGTCTTCCTTGGTTGTCTTCCCCACTCAGAAAATTAATGATACCCTCTCGGACAATATCTCTCAGGTTATAACGCTCCCTCTCTCGATCCTTGTCCTGCTGTGGCCAGAACCGCCTCCGGAAGTTGTTACGGACATTGCGGAACGAGAGCTTGCGGCCAATGTCTTTACCCCCTAGTCCTAAAGAGAAGGGCCTGTCCATTCCATCAGCCTGCTGGTTGTTATGAGGAATCTCTTCCGTGCTACTGGTTGCCAGGCTGGGCGATCGACCCAACGATGAGTTCACTGATCCTTGGCTCTCAGGCCTGATACCATTCAACTGTGTATTCGCTGCATTGTCATTTTCCACACCGGTCTCAAGAAGGTTCCCTGAATGGAATCCTCGCCTCACTTCCGCTTCAAAGTGCTCAAAGAAGTGTTCAGTGAAACGCTGGGCAAACCTGGTGGGATTCTCCTTAGGCATAGGTTCTGATACTTGAGGGTGATTGGCAGGAGAGTTTGCTGCCACCAGCATGTATTGTCGGTAGTTACGTGCGTAGATCACAGCTGCCTTGTGCGCCTCGGTTTCGCAGAACTCGGTCCAGCTCTGTGACTCCATGTTACTGGTCTGAATGAGCATTTGGGAGTCGAAATGCAATCATTACCTGTAGTCCCAAATATTCAAGAAAATAGAAGAAATTGAAAAACCAGATAACCAGTTATTTCCATGGTAATACAATGACATACAAAATTACCTACATGTGTACATTTACTTGTCATGTAATGCATGCTGCATGCAGTTTCATTCCTCTCCAGTTACAGGACTACATGCATGATTGTTTCATTTTCCTCTTTATTTTCTTATATGAATAAAATATTGACCTATCAATTTAATTTAATTTACAAAGTTCACCATTCCAAAAATCTTATATTCATAACTCGGTGTCAGGCGTACCGGTATGCATTTATCACTTGGTTAATTTCACTTGTGGAAAATAAAATGAATTGTTCATTAAAATGTACCTCAAAATAAATCAATATCAAACTGCCCTCCCCAAAATATGTGAATGCAGTGACGATATGACGAAACCCAATACTGACAGCGAGTTATGAATGTAAGATTTCACTCTCTACCACTCAAACATTCTTCCACATTCCAAACCTAGGAACAAATTACTTCTAAAGCAGTCTCAACTGAAAGAGCATAAACCAATACACTCCAGGTAGGCCTTCAATTCATGTGAACAAAGAGACATTAATGTTGCAAACACAGTTATGATACGGCAAAACACAAAACTGATACCGAGTTATGAACGTAAGATTTGTTGCTCTACCAGACAATGTTCTTCGTCATCCCAAACCATGGAACAAATTACTTCAAAAGCTGTCTTAATAGCAGAAAGAGAATAATCCAATACACCAGAAAGGCCTTTAGTTATTATGATTAAAAAAAACACATTTTAATCAGTAAAGGTACATGTAAACTGCTCTCAATTACCCGATGTTACGCTATAAAGTTGTGCAAAATTTCGTGTCAGAGTGATGAACGTAATGAAAGGTGAAAGGGTGAAGTGGAAAGTGAAAAAAAGGGATACATGTACGCATTTAAGAAATCTGACAAAATCCAATGTCATTTAAATTATTAACAGAAATCTTCCCATCACTCTCAAAGTCATACAATTACATAAAGATTACTTTTCTTGTGAATTATTACGTTCAAACCATTGACACCACACTGTATCGCCATGAGGTCATCTTACGTTCATAACACCTGACACGAAAAATAAGCGATTAAAAAAGTTATAGTTTGGTAAGCTTCATCATACTATTCACTCTCTCAAATACGATTGCCTAATCCGGTAAACAAACGAAAATGAAATAATCATGGGATAAAGTTACGGAGCACAAAGTATCCCCATGATCACAGCCATGCACAGTACATTTTTGTATACACATGTATTCATATTGGTTTGATAAATTTCCTGTCCTACCTGTGAATTCAAGTCAACCATCATTAGGGGGTTCTCCATAGAATTTATATCTCTATTCATGCCCTACTGACAGGAAGTCATTCAACAATTGGTATAGCCATAATCCCTATCCCATTCAGGATTAATCAGCTGCTAACTACGAAAGATTTGATTTTCAGGAAATAAATAATGGCTACTCTCTCATGCTTAAGACCTTGAAAAAATACTGTATCTGAAATCATTTGATCATGTAGAGTTGATTGAATTTTGAATACGACATACATGTACAAGCCACGAAAATCATAATGATGCATACAGTATGCAGTGCCATAATTTTGGCAAACATTCTCACCTCATGACCCAAGCTGCTCATTAATCATGTGAGTACACATGTAAGCACATTGCTCAAGCTGTACAACAAAATTTTAAGACTTTAAAATTTTGAAACATATGAAACCATCCATTTTGTGAGGGGACACTATAAATGTTCACAGGTCTTTAACTCTCATTTACATTGTTGTGAAGTCCTTTAATTTTTTATGGAAAGTTTCTGATATGTGTGGATCCGTACATGTACTTTAGAAATAGAGAAAGAATGAAAACACTTCAATAAACATAATGTAGACAACAAGCAACAAAAACAAATGCTCGGCAGCAGTGACCGATTTACATGTACATGTAGCTCTGGAAGGATCAAACAGAGCTCTGGAATGGTAAAACAGCGGGTCAAGGAATTTCATATAATTATATTACTACCAAAAAAAATCCACAAACTGACCAAAATCCAGAAACTACAAGAATGCAGATGGTGCTAGAAGAAGAAAAATCCTCAAAGTGCTCCCGTGAACAACAAGAACAACAAATTATATTTACACTAATAATATGTATGTCATATGGTTTTTAGATTTCAATCAAATTTTCTGCTACATTAGATGTACAGACTTTGCTTCGTGGTTAGAACTACTGACCCTTTTTATATCAAATATACATGTATTTCAATAACAGGTGGCTTTTCAACTATAAAGATGTTTTAAGAAAATATTGATATTCACTTTTATTCTCCTCTTGTCTTTTTGTAAAGGTAGAAATCTGGACATTCAACACTTTGGGCAATATTCAGATTAATCAAAAATCAAATGGCAAATTTCTTTAAGGTCGGAAAACTTCTTTAAAACTTGGAGCTGACAGAGAGGTCCATTTTCACTGGCACTATGCATATTCACTCTCTTCCTGTAGAGACCCATGTGTATTGTGTACATGTAGATCTTCCACAAAACTGTGTACCCACACGTCATGTGTCCGGACAGGTTGCTTATCCAGACAGGTCACCTTCAAACAGTACATCAAACAATTTTCTTTGCAATTTATCATAAATATTTCACAAGATGGGTTGACCAAATGATAAATTGCAAATATTCACAGATTTTAGTGTTATTTGATGCATAATTTTGTAAAACCCGACGGCAAAATTTACAGGTCAAGTGTCCGGATACACAACCCCCCATCCTACATACAACTGCAAAACTTGTAAGTATGAAGATACACCAACAAGTTGTTTGTTGTCGTTGATTAGTGTTATACGGCAATCAGTCAATTTCGATTATTCTCAGTATCACCAACAATTTTTTTCATAATTTAATCATCTAAAATAATATAATTGACAGGGTGGCCTGTGAACAGAAGAGGAATAATGCACTTATCAATTGTAAGACGCACCCCTCGACCCCCGGGAATGGTGCGTCACTTGTCAGATGTGAGTCGGATTTTCCTATACCATGACGCACCTGTGTGTCTCGACTATGACGGACCTTTTCTTACAATGACTGTGCCTGGACGAAAAAATATGACGCACCAGTTCTAGACTTTGACTTACCATTGTGACGCACCCCGTCATGGTAAAGCTCCGCGCGCACGTGGCACGCTATGCATCGGCGCGGCGCTAGTATAGTATTGCATGCATTGTTGATATCGACATGCATGCATGAACGCTAGCTGAAGACACAAACACACGTTATCATCCTGCACGCTATTGAGGCCGAGCTCGAGATAAGATTATCGGCGATGACATATGAAAATGTGCAGAAGTCACACAGTGCAATCGCTGACATTCTTGTGACGTCAACACATGAATATTCATGTCTCAATCCAGCCTAGCACAAATGCTACCGATCGCGATCATCGCGGCAAGAACCGAACCAGCCAACGCAGTGCTGGAACGAACGGGGTAAAAATAAACAAAGTAACGAAAAATACCTTATTTCTTCCCTTTTTTGAGAAGCCAGACAGAAGACAGCATGAGAGAGGATTTGAGATCAATTATTATTATTTGGGGGTTTCCATTTTATTTGATGTCATCAAACTCGATTTTGGGCGCCCGGTGCGAAAGTATAGATTCCATGTCAATATATTTTTTTTTATATTCAAGGAGTTTGCATGTTTAAAAGCCCGGTACGCGGTGAGTATTGCGCGGACAGACCCGTTTGTAAACATAGCGAGGCATTATGACGCACCCATGTAAAATGACCGACTATGACGCACCCCATTCTCCATGCTGTGACTGACCAAATGCTTCCATGACCATACCCTGCGTCATTCATTTGTTGGTAAATTACCCAACCATGACGCACCTTTCCCGGGGTCGAGGGGTGCGTCTTACAATTGATAGGTGCATAAGTGTATCAGGCTTGGTGTACCTGCCCAACTTTATGAATATGAATATCCATAAATAATAATATTAATTCTTATTTAGAATAACAAACAAGTTCTTCTGACATGACTGTAATCGTAAATGCCTAATGTAAAATAAAACAAATCAGCAGCATCCCATTATCTATTTTTAAAAGTTGTAATGTGTTTTACCTTTCCTTCCCCTAACGCTAATGTTACTCCCAACTTTCTGACTTTCTCCTCTTGCAATCACAGTCACAGCTCACTCAGTCTCGGTCGAAAGACAGTCACACAATCAAATGAGGCATGATTCAGGAAACACACCTAGGCTCATGAGGCTAGTCCCCCCAAATAAAAAGTGTGTGTTCCTTCACAAGAATTCTTTTCAAAATCGATTTAAAACAATGAAAGTGAGGTCGTGCTTCATGAATGTCAACTTCATTTCTTGTTCTGGAATGTGAATGAAACAAACAATATAGCCAATAGCCTGCAGCTGCAGACAGTGCAGTTATCCTAGATTCCTACCATAAAAGCCTCGTTACCACACGGGGAACTACCGCCGAAAGAGCGGGGAAGCAGCTGGTATTGCTCGAGTGTGAATGAGAATTGAGATGATCACGAAGATAAAGATGCAAAACAAACCAATATTCTCCTTCTTATTTTGAACAGATTTCACTTATGAAGTATAATTATAATATTTCCTTTCTTTCTTCAGAGGTTGGTGGCAATGCACAAGTATCAATTTATAGAAGATCATGAAGATCGCTCTGTTTAATCCATCGAAATCTGTCTCTGACAGACGGGCGATCGAAGAGGATTACCCAAACCTTATAGCATGCACTAGCACTTGACGCGGCACGGACGATGATATCTGCATGCCGTGCATGCTATGCATGATGACTAAACTAGCAAACCACACATAGGATACAGTTCAAACCGGAATTCCAAATAATCTCAACCAGCTGATTTTGAATCTTTGAATACACAAAATACGTGCAGCGCTTCCGCATTCAAGTGAATTCGGATACTCATGGAGAAAGTTCGTTTAAGGTCAACTAACCGGATTCAAAATACACTATGGAGTGCCACAAGTGCAATCTTATGTAAATGGTATATCTGTGATTCCAAATTTATCTCGACATGTTTATGATTATGGTCTTTCATAACCTGAAGGAGGTCGAAAGAGTCCATTAAACAACTCAGCTCACTGCGAAAATGATTTACACACCCGGTAGTACCCAGTACAGTTGTTTTCATCATCTTTGTAATTTGATTAATAAACATTTTTAGTCATTCCGTTCACTTCCGTATTGCATGAAAGTGGTGACTGAAAACGACTCGAAAATCCCCTGGTGACTGGCGTCCATCTTAAGGTAAAATGGCAATTTTTAGGCTGATATACATGTAAATTATTCCCATTCATGACAACAGACGCAGTTTCTTTGAAATATAGGAAGGTATTTCTCCGTTTTGTACGCTTTGTTTTATTAATGCACTTATCCCATTCTCTCTCCATTTCTCTTTCGCTTGCTTCGCCTGCTTCCAAATATACAAAAGCTTTTTATTTATTTTTTTACCAGCCACTCGTGTGTCTATCTATATCACATGAATAGTAAGTCATAAGAAATAAAATTATGCAATAAATAAAAAAAGGTAGTTACAAACATTGTTAATTCGTAATTGTAGCGCTATGTCACGGTTTCGGCCTATATGCACCCTCTTATCTAAAGCAACTTAAGCAAGGTATTGTGCTGTCAAAGTTCCCCGACAAATCTTATTGTTTCATTATTATGCAGATTATCATTTAGCCTAGCAAAATATGATGACTACTCAGTGGCGTATCTAGGTATTCTGCGCCCGGGGCAAACTATCAAATCTGCCCCGACCCTTAGCCCCGGGACGCTGCCACCGTTCGGGCTGCCGCAGTAACCCCGACCCTCTGCCCAAACTCAGATTAATGAGCGTTTTTAATTTAGAAATGATGGCACTCCGTGAAAATGGGTTTTGATGCACATAACCCGGGGTTGCTAACCCAAATTTGATGAATTATTGTATAAGCGAGGGAGCAACGCGACCGAGCTGATTCTTTTTTTTTCTTTCACCCTGCAAATTGAAATTTCTTAATATGTATTTTACTCTTAGAAGAAAAATCCAAGGGAATACAGAGACCTAGCAATAATTTTTGTTTATTATTATTTTTTAAAAAATAAATTTGAGGAATTTAGAAAAGCAATTGCAAGGCAATTTCATGATTTCTTTCAAATGTTCTATACTTTGAAAGTGCTTTTTATGCACATCTGGGATTTAACAAGCTCCTGCCTCATGGGGGGGGGGGGGGAAGCAATTATAGAGTCAGATCCTGAACATAATTTTGACAGGAAGCAAAGCGACCAAGCTTTAGAAAAATTTCGCGTTCAAACCCTATAAAACACAATTTCTTACGCATTTTGTCCTTGACTGGGGCGCAAATATAACCCTCACAAAGACCATACATTTTCTTGTATTTCTCCCCCTTTTCTTTCTCTCTTTTAGTTTTGCGTTTTCATTGCGCCCGGCTATAGTTTCAAGTGCCGTCCGGGGCATGTGCCCCCTCTGCCTGCCCGTAGATACGCTACTGTGAATACAAATACACATGAACTTGCAATAATGTAACATGTAGAGTCTCGGATTATTAGAAACAAATCTTTATGTCTCTTCTAAAGATGGAAAATAATCAGATACCCTGCCTGCTGTAACTGGACAATTATTATACAGTCATGCATGCGCGACGATTTCTTGTCACGTCTTGGGGGACGCGACTAGCCTTTACCATTGGTTGGTGTACATGCAAAATTCAAAATTTTCGGGGGTCGTGTTCCCTGGCTCCCCCCCCCCGATCTCCTCTCATAACTACAGTTTGGGTCTACAAGTTACAAAGTGACAGACAACAGTCCAAAGACAACTGATAAATGATTCAGATTCAGATATATTGACTGTTTTCAATCATATTAACACAGTACGTAGTGCATAACGTAAAATAAATACAATAAGAGCAATAATTTAACAATGATGTTTTTCCCATAGATAATTTATGGGCAGATAATTAAATATGAATAAGTAAAGTTTATGATGCACAAATTTTGACTAAGTGATGTTGAAAACAAGTTTAAAAGCAAAGCTTCTACATGTCCAGAAACCTATATAACTTAATGACGATTGGATTGTTCAATAATATTTATTTAATAAAGCATCATTACGAGAAGCGAAATATTGCAGTAGAGCATTAATATAAGTGAGTTAAGGTCTGATGTAAAGGACAACTGCCTCAACCTACAAGAAAAACTGAAGTGTGAAAGTTAAGTGAAAGTGCAAGACGGGGTGGAACAAAAAGAGAACGAAGGAGGAAAGTGAAAGAAAGTGAGTGCGTCTGTGTGAGAGGGCAGGAAAAAGAAGGGTTGAAAAGGGAGTAAGAGAGAGAAGATAGCTAGAAGGGAGGGAAGAGGGAGAGAAAAAGAGAAAGGGAGAGAGTGAGAGAGAGAGGGGGGGGGGGGGGGGGGAGGTGGGTCCTGAATTCACTGCATGGTTGAAGAAGCTGTTTTCCAACTTGATTTTGAAACAGTTTATAGACTTTGGGCATTGATCACATCGCTGCTATGTGAGTTCCAGTATTTCGGACCATGATAAGAGAGTATATTGTGTGCAAAAAGAGTGCGGGTGTGGGGAAGGTGGAAACGGTTGGATTGTGTGGTTGGGTATTTATGGATGTTATTATTATTATTATTATTATTTGTGAGCCGTTAACGAAAGCATGTGCATGCAATTCATTTTTATTCAATATACGTTAATTGTCCTGTTTGAAAAATAAATAAATCTAGAAACTTATGGCCTATATTACTTGGTTTCTATAAAGCACCACCTTTCTTGAATACTGGGATGTCTTTATAGCTATTTTCACGCTATTTGGCACTATACCGGTAGTAATGATAAGCTAAAATATGAACCAAAGGATTTGCAATCGATAAAATAATAGACTTGAGAAGGTAATTATCAATGTCGTCATGACATGAACTTTTCGTCCCTTACAATGTATTTACTGTACCAATCATTTTTTTATTTTTTTAAAACAAAAAACAATGAAGATTGGTTTTGGTTGTCAAAAAATTTGTGGAATTTTCTTTCGGTTGTCGGAATGTTTTCTGCTACTAGTTTTGTCTAATTTGGGAGAAGTATATGAGTTGAAGGTTTCAGTCATACATAGCTTGAGGGTCTTCGAATACACTGTTAGTCTGCGATTTAATTCTTGTTATATTTTGTGTCTTATCGTTTCTAGGTTCTATTCATTATTTTTCATGTATTTTTAATGTTATATTTGTTAGGTTCACATCGCGTTGTATATAAGGTTTTTCGCCTGTCGTAGTACAGTCATTAGTAAGAACAACTTTATATCGAGTGTATTTTTCACATGCAGGTCTTTATTAGAGGGATTGATTTTGTATTTATAATATAAATTGTTTTTCCGGTTTATCGATCTTAAGATAGATTGGTTACCCATGGAGATCTTGAGTTCTTTTTATAGTTAATACTTTGTTTTTTTAATGGTACACAAACATAAAATTGACCCTTGAGAATGTATAAAAAGCTATCGTAAGCTTCATTCACATCTTCAGAAATATATATTTGTTGCCAGTCAAGGGTGATTATATAGATTTTGATTAAGGCGTTCTAAGTTTCTGGCATTTAATCTGCGAGTTATAACTTTGCGGGTACGTTTGTAAACAGGTGTGTTTGAAAGCTTAGTTTCATAAAAAAGATATAGGATTATGTTCAGATGATTATGTTCGAAACGATAATTCCTTATTCTCTGGGCAGTTACATGTTAGTAAAGATATTATCAATCAAAGTGGCGGATTGATCTGTAATTCTAGTTGGGTTGGAGACTATATAGGTAAAAAAAGAAGCAAATAAAATTAATTCTAGAAAATCATGAGAAAAACCTTGTGCATTGGAATGGAACAAGTTGATAATGAAGTAACCCACTATAAAACTGATTTTGAATGAGGGACAACATTTTTTGGGGGAAAATGGGACCCATGTCTAAGGATTTTTTTTGGGAAAATGGGACCCATGTCTAAGGATTTTTTTTGGGGAAATGGGACCCATGTCTAAGGATTTTTTGGGGAAAATGGGACCCATGTCTAAGGATCTTTTTAATGAAAAGGGGACCCATGTCTAAGGATCTTTTTAATGAAAAGGGGACCCATGTGTAAGGATCTTTCTTCAAAAAGTCACCCTTCCCAGCGGCACGTCCCCGTATACCCAATATACGTGAGTACCCCCCCCCCCCCCCCCGGGATCGAAGCTCGCTTCAAAGGGAAGCTGCTGTTATGACTCCATCTCATCTGTTTGGTTTGAACCTTCTTGATTTTTTCAACTTGAAATTTTGTTCTTGGGGGGGGGGGGGGGGTAGGGACAACATTTTTTGGGGGAAAATGGGACCCATGTCTAAGGATTTTTTTGGGGGAAAATGGGACCCATGTCTAAGGATTTTTTGGGGGAAAATGGGACCCATGTCTAAGGATCTTTTTAATGAAAAGGGGACCCATGTCTAAGGATCTTTTTAATGAAAAGGGGACCCATGTGTAAGGATCTTTCTTCAAAAAGTCACCCTTCCCAGCGGCACGTCCCCGTATACCCAATATACGTGAGTACCCCCCCCCCCCCCCCCCCCCGGGATCGAAGCTCGCTTCAAAGGGAAGCTGCTGTTATGACTCCATCTCATCTGTTTGGTTTGAACCTTCTTGATTTTTTCAACTTGAAATTTGGTTCTTGGGGGGGGGGGGGGGGGGTAGGGACAACATTTTTTGGGGAAAATGGGACCCATGTCTAAGGATTTTTTTGGGGGAAAATGGGACCCATGTCTAAGGATTTTTTTGGGGAAAATGGGACCCATGTCTAAGGATCTTTTTAATGAAAAGGGGACCCATGTCTAAGGATCTTTTTAATGAAAAGGGGACCCATGTCTAAGGATCTTTCTTCAAAAAGTCACCCTTCCCAGCGGCACGTCCCCGGGGGGGGGGGGGGGTACTGCTGTTATGACTTCATCTCATCTGTTTGGTTTGAACCTTCTTGATTTTTTCAACTTGAAATTTGGTTCTTGGAGTCATTTACACTTCTGGGCATTGCATGGCTTTTCATACTTTTTTACACTTTGATGCCGGATATAATCACTAATCATATCCGGGTAAGTAACCGAGAGTCTTAATACGGTATACATAAGCCGCGCCGGTACAAGTCAAGAGCTAAATCTTCGTCAAGTTCGTGTTTTCAGTTCGACATCTAAAGAGAATCAACGGGTTTTGTTCAATTCTCATCTTTTGTAAGTAATTTGGGCGATCCTGGGTTTTAGCGGTCTAAACTTATTTTAGGTTGCTAACTTCAGCTCATCTATGCCCTAACCCTAACCCTAACCCTAACCCTAGTTAGCAACCTAAAATAATTTAGACCGCTAAAACCTAGGATTGCAGTAATTTGGGGGTTTCCTGTATTTCTGTATGTGACACTGTCAGTGAAAGCATTACCATTATAGTTTTAACGAGTGAAAATCGTGTTATTCGTGATCATTACAAACCTCGTTTTTTATTGTCATGGTCGTGTCTTCCTTCAAACTTGGCCATTTCAACTCACGCCTGACGAAATTTCCACTCAACATGCTCAAACAAATTATTTGAAACATTGATAGAATATATATATTTATGTTAATGAACAGAATATTGATGTACAGTATATCAATGATGTTTAGTACACAAAATACAAAAATGCAAGTCAACAGTTATAATTAGGCCTAGGCCTAGGCTACTCTAGTTAACATGATTAAGTTTACTTTACAAAGTTTACTCTTTAGTTTGAGACTAATCATGCTAAAAAAAAGTAATCAGGTAATGGCAATGCAGAATTTTATTCTTCTCTTATTATACCCCTTTCAATCTAAACACTTACCCGGGGAAGTTCCAAGTTTTGGTCTGAAAAGGACCAGGGAAAAGTTACCCGCGTATTAAGCTGAAGAACTTTCCTCGCGTAACTTCTCCACCTAAGTTAGGCCTACCAAGGTGGAGAACTTACGCGGGGAAAGAGAGTTTAAGCGGATAAGCGGTTGGCTTGAATGGTCGACGGAGAACTTCTCAGGTGAAATTCGTCAGTGATCAATTATCACTTATGGCCTGTCACGTTATTATCCCATGTCATTGCATTGACTTTCATTAACCCCGTGCGAAAACACAAACGCGCGTCCTGAATCTGACCTGACTTCCGGCCGAGCGAACGTGGAATTCGTAACTAACGGCAACTTCCCTGGGGAAGTGAGGTCGGTGTGAAAGGTGCTCTATTCTTCTCCCGGTAAAGTAAGGAATTTGTCTTCTTCTACTTCCTGTTCAGTACAGTCCACCTCTGATGTATAGTCGTAAGGTTGGCAGATATGATGTGGACATGTATATGTACAGTGCAGGTTAAAAGGACTACATTTCCTGTGTGCAGCTAAAAAGCACTGCAGACAACTGGCTAGTCTAGATTGTGTCAGTTTTTTGTCTTGTCTTGTCTTGTCTTGCCGTAGACGCCCACAATCAAAGTGTTGATTATTATGGCGCTAAGGATGTAGAACTGATTGGGATGTGCAGGTGTACCACTACTCTTAATCGAATAGTGCAGTGGCTTATTCCCCTACGCTGCTCTTTCTGTACACACGCATCCCACGCAGGGCACAACTCACCACTAATTGAGCAATCCCCAAAATTTGACCAGGAGGGTGGAATTGCAAATGAATCTTATTGTTCAGTATCAGTAATTCAGTAATTAATTCAGAGCACAACATTTGCCATTGTGTGTTGCAGTGGAAATTCCAGAACACCTTTTTAACCCAGAGTCATGAATCATTAATGACACTGCACCACAAAATGTTGGGAGAAACGACAGCTGCAACACACAATGGCAATTGTGTTCTGAATTGATTACTTATACACACTTATTTTGTTGCCTTGCTTTTTCAAAAATTCGAAAAATCTAATTATATATTCAGAGCAATATTTTAAGAAAAGTATTCAGAGAAATGTGATGAAACTTGCTTCCAAAAGATTTTACATCCTTCAACTTTACAGTACATGTACATATTAACAATCAAATGTGTCCAAAGTATTTTTTAACACCTAGTAGTAGTGGAGAGTCGCGCTCTGCGTGGGATATGTGTGTAGAGAGCAGCGTAGGGGAATAAACCAAATAAAGAAAAAAGTTAAAATGATAGAATCTAGACTAGGAATTGTCCACAGATACGTCATTCGTCATGCATGTGCAGCAGACGACAGGCAAAAGACGTGTTTGGGGGATCATCATTCTATAACTTTCTTTATAGCTGTCCAATTCTGCTAAAGTTGGTATCAAATTAACCGGCAAGTTACGCTTCATATAATATCAATAGAAAAAATTTAAGGTTGGATTTCCCTTTAAAGGGGAATTAACGTCAAAATATAAATGTGCTTATATTCAAAGATGTAATCTATTCCTTCTTGTTGCCCTACGTAGTTTTCATTAAAATATAGGAGATGTGTATAAATCAAGATTTTCTCAGCAAGATTTATCATCTGCTAGCGATACCCGGGGGCTGCCATTTTCTTGATGTGTACATAAAGATATTTTTAATATGAATGCAAAATTGTCTTTCTTCCTGATACAAAATTCCATTTGAGATTTAAAATATTTAACAGATATATACATATATTATAAAAACGAAAATGTGTTTTATATTTCTTTGAAAATTACGATTTGACTAAATATAAATCTATTTTCTTGATACTATGACGTACGTGACGGAGTGAATTAATTCAAATTTATGGATGACTTTCCCGAGCGTCAATAGTGACAAACTATGCATTCACCTGCTTTGAGATAATGGACTTCAAAAGTCAGAATGTGCGTTGTATAAATTATGTTCTGCTCTGCCAGGCAAGACCAACAAATCGATTTCTAATTTCAAATTTTAAAATATATGTATATACCTATTATGTATTTTCCATCATACATGTATATGGGGATTTTTTATAATGAAGAGAAGCAATTTAGCTTGTGGATTAAAAATATCTTCCTGACCGGAATGGTTTCCAATGGTTCATGTACAACTCCATGTCATCAAGAAAATGGCAGCCCCCATGAAGTGTTAGCAGATGATACCGTGAGCTAGAATGTCTTGATTTAAACCCTTTTCTGACATTTTATTTCTAAAGTGATACAGCTCAATGATTAAGAATATATTACACCTTTGAACATAAGTACATTTATATTCTAGTGTTAATTCTCCTTTAAACTGCATTGAGGGAAATATCACGAAAGCGGGGTGTGCGCCAAAGCTTAAGCTTTAATAGTCAAAAGGTTTTCTCTCCTTGCTCACTTTCTAAAGTGGTGGCAGAGAGCAATTTGACTTACTGCTGTTAACTCTGGGAAATCAGCTTTATGTGATTTATGCCTGATTAAATTCATGTTTTTGTAATTTCTGTAATTGAAAAGAAATACCAGGTATCTATTAGCTTTGAAAAAGAAAGTGAGGACAGTGCAATATCCAAAATAACACCTTTTTAATCTTCATCATGGCCATGCAAGTAAAAGTGTAAGCTTGTAGGAGAGGAGCTTGCAAAATAGCAAGTAAAAGTTTCATGATGAAAGAAAATAGCTCCTTTTTAAATAAGTATTTACTATTAAATCTGGCAAGCTTTTGTGTACAACAACAAAACCTTTCCTTTTGATGCTGGGTAACATTTGAATAGGAATGTAAGCTTTTACTAGTCTGGCAAATTTACTGCTAGCAAGAAAACAAGCTGCTTTTTCTTTTTGCTTGTAACTGCTTGGTTGGAATATCTGAAGATGCAAACAAAAGGCAAGAAAAGCATTTGCTAGTTTTTATCGATACCGGCCATTGTCTCAGCTCAGTGGATCGTATCCTTGAACAAATAGACTGTTGTTTTTTTTATCATGAAGTGCAAATTTATCTATAATAAGTGTGTATTTAAAAAAAATCTTATTATAGATCAATACATGTGTGTGATTTCAGTGTGCTAATCTTCTCTTATGCAAATTCATCCACTCATGATTTCTGTAGAACTTTGATTTCCCTCTGTTTCCTACATGTACTTCATTTTGCAGTATACATGCTGTATCTTTATCTGTAATATGTTGCTGTAACTGCTATATTGAATATTAACATTATCAATTAATTATATTCTATTCATTTTCCCCTTCCTCAAGACCTCAACTCTGATCTAGAGATCTGTAATACTGGTACCTTTGATGTTTTCTTGCTAATTCACAACTCCCACATATATATATGTATATATATATATATATATATATATATATATATACCCTTATATTCTACGAAAGGGCGAATCGTAACAATGCGGTTTATTCTGTCACAAAAGAAATTCGACTTTAAGGCGAGTCGGAACCTGCGGAAAGGCGAGTCGGAACAATAGGCCTATACAAAAAGAATTCGCCTTATAGACGGATCTAAAGATTTATATATATATATAATGTGAAAGAAATGCGAGAAATAACGTTGCGTAGCTCAATCAAAGTTCCCCAGAGCTGACCTCCCTTTTTGAAATTTTTGCAAAGGCTGAAAAAATGTCTCCGCCGGGAATCGAACCCGGGTCGTTGGCTTAGAACGCCAATGCCTTAACCACTAGACCACGGAGACGGGTTAGTGGTTTCGGCGACACCAGATTCAATTGACCGACAGATTTGACAAATCTTCAACCTTATTAATTTCTTTCACATTGTATTTATTCCCACGAGATTTGCCAAAGCTGTTGTATATGTTATTTCCTTACACTTATATATATATATATATATATATATATATATATATATGTGCAAACATTAGATATCTCTCCTGACCTTTGGTTTGTAGCACTCATGGAACCATCATTATGTGGGGCCGTGTCAATTTTGGTGGCCATCACGATCTCTATTAGTTTAAGAGGTGAAAACAACAATATGGTTGGCAAAATTTTGAGAAATTACTTCCTCTTCATTTTAGGATGATAGAAAAGCTGATTTCATGCTAAATTCTTCAATAGGAATTTTACAACCTTGATCAAGTGAAATTTTCAGGCTATTTTTGTCTGGCGATCTTACTCCTTCAAAACACACATGTATGTGCTTGAGATTACACACTCTGGAGGGCAATTCTTTGTGGTGTGAAGGTATGGAGTGCAAAGTTATCTATAACCTCGCATTTGTGCAAGTGTGTTTTTAGATCATAACTCCTTATTATAGAATGATAATTTCTCTTTAGTGTTTAAACTGATGTTAAACCTGATATTATATATATATTGTGTGTGTTTCTTCGTGGCTAAAGCTTAAAGATAATCAATAGTTTTGAAATGGATTTTATAATCATATATATCTATCGATATAAATTAAATTAATGTTAATTGATTTTATTTGTTTAGGAGCAAGACCAGTACGTCACAATGGCAGACACACGGAGGGTCCCGGTCCAGCTTAGGCTCATGACCTATCTCTGCCCTGGCCTCCCTGTGGAGATCTTTGAGATGGCGGCCAACTATTTGGAGGAAAAGATGAAATGCCCAGTCTATCTGATCTATGAAAGCCGTTGGCCTGGTCCTCCAGCAGGTAGACCAGATCCTTTCACCCTGGATCATGTTGATATAGGTATGCAATAATGATAATGAGCTCAAACCTGCTTTAGCCATCACTTACATAGAGAGACAACACGTGTATGCAGATTACATTTTCATTTCCCTTCAGACGTGTTTCCCATTGAAACTAGCTTCAAACGAATGGGTACAAAAAGACAACTTTACTTGTCTGAGCAGTCTTTATATAGTCTACAGGTTTCTCTGTTCTTATAATGTTGATGATGGGGATGATGATCAATATAATCAGTAATTATCGTTTAATTAGATGGTTGTTAGAAAATGAACCTCTTTTCATACCCTCCTTTGGTATTCTTGCTTTCTGTAATGTTAAGATACAGTGTATCATGTTACAGTGTAACATCGTCTGTTTGGAGCCAGAAGGGCATTAAATCTCTTTTTTTATACCCACCTTCGGTTTTCTTGCTTTCTGTAATGTTAAGATACAGTGTATCATGTTACAGTGTAACATCGTCTGTTTGGAGCCAGAAGGGCATTAAATCTCTTTTTATACCCACCTTTGGTTTTCTTGCTTTCTGTAATGTTAAGATACAGTGTATCATGTTACATAAACATCTTCTGTTTGGAGCCAGAAGGGCATTAAATCTCTGTTAAATATGAGTTACCGCCCTTCTGGCTCCAAACAGACGATATGTTGTTGTTTGTTTGTTTGTGTTTGTTGTGCTTTGTTTAAATTTTTACTGTACATGGACTATCATATCTCCTACTTGCAGCTTTTATGAATGCAGAGCCCTTTATGAGGCTACTAGAGAGGGTCAAGGACAAAGCTGAATTACTTCCTGTTGCACCAGTCTCTCCACATCCCAAGTCTAACAACAAACCAGTCTACTTTTCGGATGTCATCGTTCATACCGATAACTGGTAGGTGATTTTCGGGTTTGCCCTCTCCTTATTCCAGCTGAAAATTTAACAAAAACACACAAGAAAGAACAGTTTTAAAGTGAATTTTATGAAATGTCTGAGAAAATGGCAAGTGTTTGCAGGAACCTGATATATGAGAAAGCAAACCTCAAAATCCACAACTAGATTCTCAAAACCTACAACGAAATACTATAATAGAGCACTTCTCTTACTTCAGTGTTATGTTGAGTTGTGATGAAAAGGACAGAATGAAATTTGTTTTGGGTTCATTTGGGTCGATTGTTCATCGAAAGGTGTAAGTCACAAATACATTCCATGTATGATTATGGCAACACTGCAGAAATAGTAGAATTCATGTACATACTGTGGTGTTGGTTATTTTAATGTCTTGCAGTTCAGTAGCTGAGCACTTCAAATGTCCCTCAATGTCCCATCAGTACCTTGTACTGTCATATCCTATTCATTCAAGTTATATAGCATCACATGATTTGATCTTACTTGATCGTATCAATCACGCACAACATGTATAGAATTCATGACATCAATTTATCTTCCCCTTGAACTTTGCATCTACTTTTTGAACGCTTATGACGAATCTTCTTTCAATCGAACAGTGAGAAGTATAAAGAGTTCAAGGATATGAGAGGGGTAAGATGGGCCTATTCCAGTCCTAACTCTCCCAGCGGAGTCTTCACTACTCTCAAAGAACTGAAGAAGATGGGAGAGAGTGTCATGTTCTTTGGTCACATCGTCCAGTCAGGTTGGCAGACTTTGTCTTTACTCTCTCTCTCTCTCAGTTAGCTGCAAGCTGATATCAAAGTGAGATTACTCACAACTTATTTTTACTACTTGATGTGGTACTCAACACTTTCTTTCTTCCATGTGCAAAGTGATGTGGCTTAAAGGGAATGTTGAGTTCTGGGAAAGGTGGAAAATAATTTGTGAGCTTTCTCATTCCAATGATGTCAGTTTGGATGAATATTATAGTGAAAAATGCCCCCTGAAAGTATTGTTCTTCAAATTCCCTCATATAATCGAAATATGATGAGAAATAGCTGAAGGTTTTGGGCCAAACATTCATGCCGAATTTGTGTGCAGTCCCGTATACCCATTTCTGTGGGCAGTGCATGTGCTTTTCAGCGAGCTCAGCTCAATTTCTTGTCATTTTGATGATTCCAAAACCTCACATTATACACCGATTCTTATGTAGACATGATCAACGTTTGTTTCACAATTGCTTTGAGACTTCATCTTCATCTTTAAATGTAACTTATTACAATTTTGAATGCCAAAGTTTTGAGTAGTCTTGTGTTTTGGAAAGCTGTACAACAGAAAATTGTTCTGCCTTTCTGAGTGGGTGTATGATTATGCATGTAGTATGTCGTCACGCTTCCTGTTATTTTGTGGTTTTCCTTTTGTAGATTTCATAACATGGCATTACTGGCTATTTAGTCACTAATTTCCTATTAACATGGTCATAATTATTTGCTTATGATGCTTGTCTTCCTTTGCCTATCAGGTTCCCATGTGAAATCAATTGAGATGGTAGCAGATAAGTCAGTGGATGCTGCAGCCATCAACTCCACCACCCTCAGCTACCAGATGAAGAAGCACCCCTCGCTGGCTGAGAAACTCCACATCATGGATTCTTGGGGACCCTTACCAGTACACCCCTTGGTTGTCAACTCAAGAATGTCAGGTATGGATTCTGGTTGGTGGTGGTGGTGGTGGTGGTGGTGGTGATGGTGTTGGTGGTGTTGGTGGTGGTGGTGGTGGTGGTGGTGGTGTTGTTGTTGTTGTTGGTGGTGGTGGTGGTGGTTGTGGTGATTGTGGTGATGATGTTAAAGATGGTGGTAGTGATGATGATGATGGTGATAAATGATTCGATGATGAAAGGAATACAGATAAACTGAACATTAAAGAGGAAGTGGAACAGGAAGTTTTAAGCATTTTTTTTTGCTCTTTAACAGCAATATATAAAAGCTCTTTAAAATTCCTTCAACCATGAAAGTTGAAAAAAAAAAATCTCTTTGAGGGTTGTTTGGCAAGTGGGCAAGTGACTATTAATAATACTTGTATCTAATTCATCTTGTTCCTTTTCAGATGAACTTAAAACTGAGATTGCCAATCATCTACTGAACATGCACAAAGAGAAGGTCTGGAGGAGGAGGATGGAGGAATTTACATTAAAACAGTTTGCTCCCGTCACCATGGATACATACAACGAAGGTGATGAACTCCGCAAAGACGTCAGTAAGCTGAGCATAGAGGGCACCGTGTACTATTAACGACGGTGTAGAGCTGGTCACAGCTGGAGCTACACTACCTGCCTTTGTGGAGACACACTGCAAAGAGTCGACAGTTGGCCATGGGATGTGTGGCATGTGTTGCAACGATTACTCGCCGTATTAGAAATGAGCAGGTTTCAGATTTTGCTACAGTTAGACTTATAGACTTAAGTGTACTGCTACGTAAGGAGGAAATGTAGACAAAACACAAGTGATTGATTAATTCCTGAGCCCCCTCACTGTGTACAGACCAAATCAAATATAAATTATATTTAACATTAATGAATGCAGTAGAGTTCTTTATGAAATTACTTGTATTTTACAAAACAAATGGATGAAGAATTGATCATATTACTTTTTCATACCTTTTGGAATGAAGTACCAGAACAAGATAAAAAGCAATCAAGTACTGAAGGCTTTCAAGCCATCTCAGTTGCCTAGACAACGGGGTATTTTAACAATTCCATTTGGACAATAACATAATTACATTGTTCTTTTTAACTATATATTATGCTTGTCATTGATCAATGTTCTGTTCCCATTCTTGGATATAACCATTATAGAGTGTGAGGTGATACAATATTAAAATATAGAAAGTAATTTTTTTTTGCACAGGAAATGCTCAAACACTAAAGAATTTCAAAAACCTAACTACTTAAAAATCTGGCATATTTTTTAGTTTCAACTTGCCCCAAAACTTTCTTCTGAATTTCGAGAAAGACAGGCATTTACTTAGTCTCAAAAGGTTTAACTCGATATTAACCTTCCTCTTTACCATGTAAGCTAACCAAGATACTGAAACGGTTAAGGAAAATAAAGTATTGGTTCTCAAGTAGAACACTTTACATAGAGTTAAAGGCCAGTCCCATTTGACCAATAACAACATTGATAGTTATGATTATGAATTGTTCCTAATCAGTGTCCTGAATTTTATGTGGGAAAGATATTAGACATCGGTGTTGGAAGTATCGTCTCACCGATTTCTGCTAACGAACCTTCAGGACTGGTCTTCCTGTATTAGGGGCATCACAGCAACGCTACGCAATGCCCTTTCCACATTAACCTAGTGACTACTGGGGAGCGTTTCATCAAGGGTTTTGTCAGTGATTTTTACTGACAAATTTGCTCTCAGCCAATCAGATGCAAGGATTTCAGTAGCTTATAACAGTTGTCAGTAAAAATCACTGACAAAATGCTTGATGAAACACTCCCCTGATTTCTGTAATTCCCATAGGCTTAATACAGGGTTCCCGTAGGCAATGGGTTAAACATCAGAAGACCGGTTTAGGAACAATCATTGTCATTGTTGGTCAAAATGATACTTGCCATTAAACTCCCTTCTCTCCCCCTCTCTCTCTCACTCTCTCTCTCTCTCTCTCTCTCTCTCTCTCTCTCTCTCTGTCTCGGCAGACAAAATATATTGCATGTAGAATAACTCAGGAATCACCTTTCATTCCTACTTAGTAAAACCCGATTCATTCCGTGAGAGTGTTGCGATGCTGTGTTCTTCCCCTGCATGAATGAGTTTTGAATTTCGGCATTTGGACCCGTTTAAGTCATTCTTTGTGAAGCTTCAAGGTATTTTTGTAAAGTTGCTTTCTATAGCATCACAAGTTTTCAACAAAAAACAAAACATTTTTTATAAATGCTATGTCAGGCAATCCTCAGCAAGCTATTGGGTTGTCAAAATGGAATTTGAATATCTTGGAAAGCTGGGACCAGTTACTAAGACCATACTCTGAAAATTGTGACAAACATATATTAAAAATGCCTATGGATAAAGAAGTAGTCCCAAACTTGGCCTTAAACAATTATTGAAAGAGCCTCTGTTCTGTTGGACTGCTAAAATCAAATAATTTTTTTTCTTATTTTGTTTCTTTTCCTCCTTTGTGAAAAAGAATTTTTATAAAAGATCTTCCTTCGCGTAGGTCATAAGAACAAAAAAAGATCTTTCTTAAATGTTATCATCATTGCCTTTGAATCTAATGTGTGTGTGTGTGTGTGAAACACTCTAAAACGTGATCGTGGAAGTTGTACAGATATGTATGTAAATCAATGCTTCACTCTTAGCTACAAACTCAGCATATAATAAGAATAATATTAATAATATTTCATGTTTAACCAGGCATCTGTATTATATACTGTTCTCCCTGAGGGCCCTGCAATCATGTCATTACCCCAGCTTTAGCCGAGTGACCATGATAAGGCGCTCAAACATTCAAGGAATTTCTTCCTACCGGGTACCCATTTACTTCACCTGTGGAGTGTGGCAAATTTAGATTAATGTCTTGCTAAAGGACATACATATACATATAGATGTATATTAGGAACTGCATCAAATTATGCCTGCAACCATTTTACTCTGTTTTCTTAAAGACCAAACTTTCTGCAATGGAATTAAATCCACTGAAGATAGAATACTGTAAATGCAGAAATATTCCCGGTACATTAATTTTCGCGGGTTTCGCGCTATTTTCAGCGGGCGCGAATTCTAGAACTCGCAAAAATATTAGCCTGATTTCCTATGCGGGTTGAATTGCGTGCTTCAGCACATTAATATGTGTGTGTGTGTCCAATTCATTTTTGAGCGCGTGTGTGTAGTTGCGCATGCCGTATGCATTTGAATGGACTGCGTGTGTGTAAATTAATAAATGGAGTGGGTGTACATGTAATTGTGCAGCGCGAATTTAAGAACCCGCGAATGTTTTGCGGTCGCTCAGCGCGAAAATTTAATCATGCGAAAATAACAGCGTTTACAGTAAATTAGGAAATGATATGTTTCCATACAAAGCAATATGTAAGTAATCAATGCCTAGCAGCATGAAAAGGAATACTAGTTTAAGTTCATGTATTTTCAAATATGGCATGAAAATTGTGGACTGCCAATGTTATTTTTTTTTCCCCCCAGCATGTGTTTGCATTGCTCTGGCGAGAGATGCTCTCTTGAGTGTCTTGTTATAAACAAATCCCAAACAGCGCTCTAAAAATCATGCAAAGACGATGTCCTATTGTTTTTAAATGTGATGTAAGGTTATTTCATTGTAAGTGTTCATTAAAAAAAAAAAGATTGATGAAGGGGTTACTTAGTAGCTTAAAGCATAAAAAAAAATTCCTTTTTGTTTTCTCTTTATGTGTTGTTTGTGAGAATGTTCCCTTCTTAAATCTGCTCTGAGCAATTTGTGTCTCAAATTTGCGAGGCTTGGCTTTATCATCTGGAAGATATTTGTATGTTCATGTAATATAGTATATTATGTCGGATATTAACCCGTTGACTCCTGAATTCCCAAATTCCCATAAGGCTAATACAGGGACCACCCAGGTCCCATATGCAATGGGTTAATTTATGATTGCTAACAAAAAATATTGCTTAGCTTGCTGAGAGAAATATCAAAATGTTCTATAATGCCTGTAAAAATGGACGATCAATGGAACTGAAACCTACAAATATAAATTGTTGAAATATTTCTAGTGGGTGCATTCTGATTAAAGTAAGGGTAGGCATTAGCCCCTCGTATCAAGTTCGCCCGAGCAGAAGCTTAGAAATCTGAGGAACAGATAAGTGGACGTATGAGATAAATCAAAGAAAAGTAAGAGAGTTATGAACCTTTCAACTAGTGATATGGAAAACCCCCCATTGACAATTTGGGCATAATGTGTGATGCCATCTATTGACTGCATCACTCACTTAAGATCACTCAAAGGTTTCCTCTTTCTCAATTTTATTAGAGAGTAGATTCCGTAGAAGAGGAAGACATGTATATGTTACCAATACACTGTAATATCTTGAGAAAATATCTGTTCAGTCATGGAAATTTAGATTTTTATTAAATTTTTACTACACAATGAATGGAAAAGAAGTCAATGTTTCATATCATACATTGAAACTGAATTATCAATATCAAAATTCTCCATATCACTTGTGTTCTGAACTTTCCAAGTTCCTGTATCTTTGTTCTTCGTCCGATTTATCTCAAACCTACCCTGGTTTGTTCCTCTGATTTTTTTTTTCTCCTTCTGCTTAGGCCAACTTTGTGTGAAATTAAGTTTCTCTTTCATTCTGAAATTCTCTTTAAGAGGCTGCCACAATATTGTCTATTTAAAATTAAGTTCTAATCGTGGTTACAATTTTTCGTAGAAATGGAGTTGGAGCAGGTGTCTACAATGTCTCTACTTCGAGAGCAAAGTATACGTGTAGATAATTAATGATTTTAAGATCAGGGGCGTATCCAGGGGGGCGCAACAGGCACGCGCCCCCCTATTGGCCGTCGTAACAAAAAAAAAAACTAGCAAAAAAAAAAAAAAATCCTCATACCAATTGAAAATATTGTTCATTAAATAGGCTTCAAAATTGGTCACATATAGCACTATTTTGCGTCTCAGCCCTTCTTCAGAAGCAAAATTTTTCCAAAGACCCCTCCCCCATGACGGCGATCAATAATTCCTGGCGCCCCCCCCCCCCCCCCTATTGGGAAATCCTGGATACGCCACTGAAGATCAATGATTTTGTTTCATTATTGCTTGAAGAGACAGAATGACTGGGAAGAGAAATAGACAGGCTGTGTCCATTATTTCAAATAATGGCGCAACTTGCTGTCCATACGATGTGAGATATCTTGGCATGCTGAGTAATGGGATGCGAGATCTAACACAGTTTGAACAGATGAGACTTCTTAAACCAAGAAATACATTGCAGGGACAGGGTCATTTGCATTTACATGTATATAAGCTGCTTCATTCAGGGTTCATTTTTAAATTTCTTGTACAAATGTATATTGAACCTTCAAATTGCAACAGGTGTGTGTTGCAAACCTGTATCATGCAATGATTTAATTGCATTTTGGTCAGCTTCCCGAGCACAGCAGCCCAGTCATGAAAATTATCTGCAGCTCTGTGCACAATTGATTGCTTGTGGTAACAAATGGCATAAGGTAAACTGTAAATAGAATCACTATTAACAAACAAAGAAAAATAGAAATGCTGCAGGGTCTGTTGTGCATTTTTTAGGTAAAAAGTAAGGAAAGGTACATGGTTATATAAATATTTTCAGTGTGTGATGTCAATAAGCTTTCAAATCAGGTGTTTTGTCACAATGCCTGCAACTAATTGTCAAAATGCCTGCAACTAATTGTCACAAAATCATTCAAAGGAACAATTCAGTCTACAACTCATGAGAGAAAAACTGAAATCAGGATCTAATTCTCACGTTCATAGAAAAATAGGCCTGAATATTCATGTGGATTCAAGACTTCTTATATTTCCATGTATGTATGTGTTTGCGAGTGTGAGGTTGTGTTTGTGCAGGTGTGTGTGACAATATTTGAAGCCTGGAAATTTTAAAGGAAATTTAGCGCAAACGTGTCCAAACGCACACCAAGCTCACAAATTAAAAGATCATTGATTTCTGATAGAAATTAAAAATCATTGGAATTCTGAATTCAATTCATATATATCTTTTAATTTCTCATATTTTGATTGTTGAAATACTTGATGGTTGTAGAAAAGTGATGAAGCAAGATTGATGATGGATATTGAATTGGGAAAGTTTGGATTGATACTTTGTGAGGAGTTGGGGTGTAGGGGTATATCTACCACTGTAAGGTGCACATTTTTCTTTCAGTCTTGTTTGATAATTCTATTCGCAAACTTCCAAATTAGATAAATATCTGTGACCAAAGTCTGTCGAATGTTACCATGATTATGTACCAGAAAATTCTTCTGTATTATAGTGTATGTTGTATGATATGACTAATATATATCTATGATTATCAGATTTATGAATGAAATACTTACTGAATGGTAGAATGTTAATACCTCATAATGATTTTCCATTGAATGGAACTTCTGAAATGCACAGTAGTGAGAGCAATATGTTTGACCTATATATTCAAATTTTATGCAAGGCATTATTCCACTATTTCAATTCCAGATTTTTCCTGTAGAATTACCAGAAGTTTTTGTCTGATTTCATACGTATATTGCAAATATCAACATTTTTTTACATGTAAATGTAAGGTGTAAAAGTAAGGTATAGGTTTGGCAGGAGCATATGCGACCCACCACGACAAAACGACCAATAAGTCGGAAATTTTTTTATTTTTTTTATTTCAGCACAGTTTGAAAGCTTATATTCTAAGCTTTAAAATGATATATAACTTGTCTTGTATAGACTAAGCAAACCCTTATAAACTGCAATGAGAATGTCGGAGTGTCAGACAGGCTAATGACCAAAACAATAGAGAACACGGGCTCTAAAGAAGAGTGACCATTTAAGAGCGCTTAATCTGTGTTTTATTGTTTGTCGCACAAAAGGTTGAGTGAAAACTCCAAAGGCTACACTGTGAAGTCCTAATTGGATTGGGTTGAAACTTTCCATACCTTTAGAATAGATATGTTTCTTTCCTTCTGTTGATGTTGAATATCAGACACTGCAAAGTTTTTGAGTTATACCAGAAAAGCGATGTGAAGTACGATCCCAGCAAGCTGACTCACAAAGTTTGAATGTCCATGAAAAAATGGTCATTTTGAATGAAAGTAAAAACGTATTTCAATATGGTATTTTACTCCGAAATTTTGTCAGATGGTAGATTAAAATCTATACTTTCAGAAAATACCAAAAACTTAAAATATTTCCACCCCAAACAACCTTTTTCAGCTGTTTACTCTAGAACTCCCATTGCGACTGATTGGTCGTTTTGTGGTGGATGATCACATATGCATGTACATGAATTCTTTAAATTCCATGTATATGAAACATTTGATGAAGATGATGAATGTATTTTATGAAATCATAAAAGTATTGCTAATATTGATAACCAACTGTGTGACAGTATTTTCTTAAAAAACAAGAGCAAAGAGTTCGGCTCATTCTCTCTCTCTCTCCCTCTCTCTCTCTCTTTCTCTCTCTCTCTTTCAGTTCAATTGATCCTAGAGATGTAATGTAAACAATTTGCATGCTATAATAATCTATATTTTGTTGTACCTTTGTCAATTTGTTTCTTTTTAAACATAATAATCCATGTTAATTCAGTCCCGGGACTGCAATTATGTAATTTTTAAATAAAGCCTTTCAACAATAAAAAGTTACAAATTTTGATACATCTTGTTTTGGGTTATAACAGCTTTGAAAGAAAAAGCAAGAGTCACAACGTGCATATGATTATGGAAATACAATCATGTACAGTTAACTCTGCATAACTCGAAGTTGCACAAGCCGAACTTTCCCCCAAGTCGTATCAGTTTTTTTGACCAAACTATGGAAAACGTGTGTTATTTACATTTCCTAAGTCAAATTTTGCATAAAGTCAAACACTTTTTTTTTTTTTTTTTGGTCTCAACAGATTCGACTTATGCAAAGTTAACTGTACAATGTTTGTCACTATCCTCTGCCGAGAGCCGGAAGTGTGTACTCTTGACATTAAAGGGGTAGTCCACCTGACCTCACCATGATATTAAGTAGGATTCAATAGAAAAGTAAGGATTAAAATGGGGGCTTGATTCTAATAGTACTGATTTTTTGATTTGTTGTTGTTGCTGGAAGTTCACATTTGGTTGTCTGAAATCAAACGTTAGAATGCAAAGGATTCTTGGGATGCATGTGTCTGTGTGGGACTCTTGTTCTACAGTTTTACCGCCAACATAATTTTTGAAAATTTGAATAAGTGCCTTTGACTTTATGAGAGGATCAGTAGTACAATATAATGCTCACTGACAAGATTTTCATTCTTGGACGTCATTCAATGACATTGAAGGATAGTAAGTTGCATGTACCTAAAATGTGGTATTCTGAAAACTATTACTGTATATTTCAGGGCGATATATTTTCATTGTCATAATAAATATAAATTATGCACATAGATGGATGTGTAGGCAGACAGATCATAAAGATCTCTGCAAACACCAATTGAGATTTGTTATATAATTAAAATCCCGTAACTAAAACAAAAGTTAGTAATTAAATATCATAATTGATAGGATTGAAGTAAATTGAATATATCAAAGTAAATGTGAGAAAATTACAATGCCATGACCGGGATTCATGACGGGGATTCAAACCCGGGACCCTGGATTACATGACCAGTGCTCTACCATCTGAGCTATCCGGGCTCCCATCGAAGCAAAGTGAAACAATCTCACATATACTAGTAGCCCCTCTCTTTCCATCGAGCGTAGGGGGTACATCCATACCAATTCCATGCGTATGCTATATAATGGCCTACCAATGAGACAGGTCTTCCCTCTAAAGTCGGGCAAATCCATGCCAACAAAAGTTAGTATTTTTCAGAATATCACCCCTCTTCTGTAAAATAGATTTGTATAGGTCATAGAGTAGTGGGCCAGAATCAGGTTAATTTAGGAAACAATCATATTTTTTTTAGTCGGAGAATAGCATTGAAAAAAGGCATACTAAAGCTTTTCGTCTTGCATATCAAGCTGCAAGAATGAACAGAAAGCCAAAATCAAACAATATAAATGGAAACTAAATTCACAAAGCACACAAACAATAACAGGCTCTGATTGACTGTGTGATAGGCTAATGGCCTGCTTCGGTATGCTTTTTTCAATGATTTTTTCAATGATAATTTCAATTAGCATTGAAATTCCACCACCCCTTCCATTACCTCTTCAATAAGACCCATTAATACAAGTAAGAAAATAACAAAGATCAATAAGTTTTGCTTTGACACCCTCTCAAGCAATTTATTTTCATTGGTTTATAAATGTACAAAAAAATGATCTACATGGACATGTATAAAAAAAAAATGAATGCAAAAAACATTTTCCACACTTTCACGAAAATTTCACTATCATTTTCACAATAAATTATCACTTTTTTAAGCGTTCATGAAATAAGTTTTTTTCAAAACTCAAATCCATTTTACCTCCTTTTGATTCCCCCAGTCCATTTTGAATCACTTTCTATTGTAAGGGTAGAAGATGTGACTATTGCAAAATTTCAAAATAGCAATATTTTCTAAGGATACAAGGAAATTTATGCAATTATCCTCAATTTTTTATGCAAAAAAAAAATGAGGAGACTGAATATGCCTTTTTCTTAAAAAACACTTTGAGGACTATGATTTTTTTGGATATTGCAAGAATTCACATTAAAAAAAATCATTAGTTCCATATCATGGATCATTTCAGTCTAAAATACTCGTCACAAATATACCCCCACTTGAAAGATGCTGTGTCAGCAAAATGTTAGCCAAAGGACTGAAAATATATCCTTCTCCAATGGATTTCAATACGGTCAAGCATTCAAATTTGTATGTTGAGTTTACCAAGTAGTAATCTACACATTGGTCATTTTTTACCTATTCAGAAGATGTATATGCCACTTCGCCATCCAGCTGTGCAAATATGCACTGCCACAGCATAATAAGCATAATATGGAATATGATATTTTTTTGATGAAACAAATATGGGAGTGGTGTATGACCCCTGTATGCATTGCACCATGTGTACCTTATCCTAATACAGCTGAGTTGTAACATCCATAAAACAGGAGCTCAGCCTTTCCTCTGCACTCTCCGCTCCAGTTCTACTGTAAAAGTCGGTAGCAATGTTATTTACACTCTTACTTCCAAGACAACCGTTCAATACTGAGGAATATGTTAAAATCCTGAAGACCAATAGAAAGCAAAGTCTCAGGTATTTGTCCCATTCATTGATGAGGCCCCTCCTATGCTAAAAGAAGAACCAGACGCTGATGATGGAGTCAAAGATGACAATGATGTCGATGCTACAGCAGCTGATGAAGACGATGTCGATGACGATGCTGCTAGCGATGAGGAGCTCTTGCTCTTGAGTTGGGCATCCGCGATCTCAGCGAGGGCTTCCTGGATACGGTGAAGCAGGAGCTCTCCTCTCTCTACGACCTCGCCCAGACGTTTGGCTGCTACCTCATTGTCTTCCTCCAGCCTCTGAAGACTAGCATTCTGAATGGGAGAATTCTTTTTGTTACTATCTGATCATAAAATCGAGAGAGAGTACATTACAAATCTAGGTTTAATAGACTTTGATATTCATTACTCAATCAAATTTCAATTATTTCAATACTTCATTCTTTCATTATCCCGTTTGTGTTACTCGTGTGTAGACATATACATATTTCTGAAGAAAAGGAAAATTGGGGGAAGAAACAGAGACAGAGAGACAGACAAAGACCCAGAAAACAGTGTCAGGACTGTTTGATATGTTGGCCAGGTATGATTGACTATATTATCCTTATTACCTGTAGATCTACTGTAGATTCTTCGCTGGGGAGAGAGTCTATCAAGACATCTATATCCTTGGCTGTCCTAGCAATCAGCTGAGCAAAGAGCTGGGTGTAATCTTCATGGTTGGGCTGCTGTTCTTGGGAGGCTGTGGATTGATGAAGGATAGAGTGAGGAAAAGTTCTCAAGTCAATGCAAGCACACTTGACCTTGCAGGAGCAAATACTGTCACAATCATACCACTTTGTGGCATGGCCTTTGTCAATTTGCTGCATAATTTGTGATATTTTTATTCCAGTATCCAAAATGTTATTGGCAAGGATTGTGAAGGAAATTATACATCATATCAACATTAAGGATATAACCAGGCACATATTTACTAATATTCCAGGAGTAATGCCATTCCTTCATGAGGCTAATTCTTTGCAGCTTAACCCCCAAACCACCCGGCTTTTTCTTTTGTGTAGCTTTTGGAAACAATGTCCAACAAAGTCAGTAGTGGAGACACCTCCAATCAAAAGCTAAGTCAGAAGTTCCTGTCTTCCTCTCCAAGAAATAAGTAATAAAATACTCTTATTTGACCCTTTAGGAAACATATAACCAGCAGCAGTTAATATTACAAAACTCAAGATGTTGAAAATTTTAAAGCTAACCAACATAGTGGAAGTTATGATGACTTTGGGTGGGTAATTTACAAGACTCTATAATCTTACAGAAGCTTGAGAAGACGGGTGAATGTACCGGTGGATAAACAGTTCAAGACAGCACTTACATCGTTCCACAAGTGTATTCTTAGTCTAGTATTGACAATTACTTAATTTTTTTTTCTTGAACTCCAAAATATATTTTTAATTTGTAAACAAATCTTTCGGCATATTACTCCCAGTGTTAAAGATTGTGTTTTTCATTACAGATCGAGCATACGATCTTTAACACTGGGAGTAATATGCCGAAAGATTTGTTTACAAATTAAAAATTCCTCCCCAGTCAAGCTTCTTGGTTTACTAACCATTGTCTACGGCGGACCGTTTGAATATTAATGGGTCAGAAAGAAGAGGATCTTGGGTATTTGATTCTAGTTCGTCGTGACTTGGCCGTGAACCAGAATAGCCTGGTGGTTAAGTCGCTGCCCGGCAAGCAGTAGATGACAGGTTCGAATCCCGCTGGTTCCAATTTTTTCTGACTTGTGTTTTTCATTACAGATCGAGCATACGATCTTTAACACTGGGAGTAATATGCCGAAAGATTTGTTTACAAATTAAAAATATATTTAAGAATTGTGAATTTAGATAATATGCTACAATGTTACAACTTTCCAAACGATCAGTGACAAGAGGCAGGGCGGTAGGAAATTTTTCACACAAAATATGCTTGTAATACATGTATATGTTGCTAAACTTGGAGGCACTGTATACTCTACAAGTAAATTACACAGGGCAATTAGGCTTGACAACTTTATGTTGTACTTGATTATCATCATGATCTTACATGAAACGTACATGTACACATACCTTGCTTTTCACACCCAGGAAATTTTGAAGGCTGTGCACTCTGTTGTAGTACACCAATGCTGTTACACATGTGCTCAGCTAGCTGTAGAAGAAGAGAAAAATACAGAACACAGGTTTTCTACATTTGATCTGAATTTTTGTCCTTCTTTATTTGGTTTTTTTTTTGGGGGGGGGGGGATATATTCTGTGAGGAGCATCAATCTGAACAATGGCATATAAGTCTACACATAACAAGACATAATATTGGTAAATGATTTTATTTTCAAACACTTTCCTGCCTGGTAAAGGATGCACAAGGGTTGTCAAAATAAGCAAGAGACTGACAGAATGAGTTTGACTATCCTACATATATACAGAGAAGGAAACAGTCCTTGGAAAACCTAGATATGTGAATTCTATTAAAATGTTTTTATAAACATAGCAGATAGAATTCAATGCAAATGTCTAAATTTGGTCTTTCAAAAGACTAACAACCAGTCTATACAAACAAATGCTGGGGGGGGGGGGGGATGAATGAGATTATCCCAGATTACATGATACATGTATAAGTGACTTCATATAACCCTCATTTGGTCATCATCTCCAAGGCATGCGATCATTCAGTTGCATTGACACTGGTGACCATTACCGAGTTAGCTACATGTAGGCTAATTCAGCATAAGAGGGCCCTCTTTGTGAGGGCATACATGTACATGTACATAGTACTTGCATACTGGAGGTGATCTTGATTCTAGTTGTGTGCAAGAAGCAAGGTGATGAATATCATTTTATTTTTAACATGAAATAGACTCAACTCCAATTTTGCCTTGGATATTTTCCACGATAAAGCAGTCTATTTAGTCAGCTTTCTGTCTGTGCCTACAAAAGGACTATTGACTACCTAACTTTGACAGACCCTGGTTCAAAATAGAACTGAGTCACAGTCTATCTTTCACTTTCAGATGGTGATCTTCATTCTCAACCGAAAAATCGGTCTATTTCTTTCGGGATATGCTCAGCTGAGATTACGTTTGACCTTCGCGGAATCCCTCTCCTACATAGACCGAAGTCTGCCCCACCCACTCCAATGGGGTCCATCGTTATGTGCTTCCCTATGGTGCTACAAATATTTGGCGCATCGCAGGGGATCTATACACTCTTGTGCATTATTTTTCCTTTGGCCAAATTTCAATGAAAATATCACAAATACCACATCACATAAAATCACCAACTCTACTCATATTTCCATGAAAATCAATAAACTTTCAATAGCAGCAATAATTTGTATGTTTCCTAATACATCTTTGGCACAAAAAAAATTCGACTGAATGTCACAAACGATCTTTTCTCAGTGCTGGTCTCTCCAAAACCGGATTGGCAATCACCTTTGCGCACACACAGTAGCGCTTAACATTGGAGAAAAGATTTCCACGATATATGCACTCATAACCATAGGCCCTTGCCTATGTGGCACTGTGTCCAACATTTACTGAACATTGCAGCAGTCAAAAACAGACAACAAAATTGCTGTAAGCAAGATTTAATTTTCTTAAATTTGCCAGATTACCTGATTCAGGGACTCTTCAGCTCTTACTGTGCCACAAATTTCACTCATAGCTACATTCCTATACTTCGTGTGTATAATGTAGGCAGTCATACACCTCAACTTTTTAAAACACCACTGCACAAAAGTCACAAACATTCACTCAAAATCGGCATTTAATTTACAAAAACCGACCACTAAATATCCAAGAAATACAATAAATTCAACTCACCGATGTTGGAAAAGATATTTCCAAAAATCAAATCCGTAATTTACTGTTGATTCTCGCGAAACGAGCTATCGGAGTCATCGTGTACATTTCCTGGTCGCCGCGGGCGCTGACATCTCCCCAAAAGAGTTTTGTCCTTAAAAATTCGGTCTCTATGTGGCATACACGGAAAGTCCCGATTTTTTGTGTGCGCGATCGTAAAGATCGCTGTGCGCTTGCGATCCCAAGTTTCTTCGTGGACAAAAATTTTATTGGCCGATTTTAGTCTAAGACATCGGCAGTATGTAAACAACACGCGATCGCGAAACAAATCGGCGGGGATTTCTCCGGTTTTGGACAAGATTTTGACTTTGGATTTTGCTGAAAATATCAAAAGTTCTTCCTAACGGCCATTTGAGGTAGGAGTGAGATTTTTAAGGGCTGAATTTGAAAGCAAGGTATTTAAAATATTTATCTTATTTTCCCCCCATACCTTTAGTACATGCGACAGAAAATACCAACTATTTTACAGGAATGTACCCGTGAGTGACAAATTTGGGGTTTCAGAGGTGAAAGTGAAATTTAAATAAGTATTTTCCTCTCATGTATGAATGATCTAGACTGGAAAAAGGCCAGCTGATACACACATAACCTATTGAAGCCTATTCACCCGTGAAAACTATTATGGACATGATGGAGAACAACACTCATAGGTACATTCCTATACTTCGTGTGTATAATGTAGGCAGTCATACACCTCATCTTTTTAAAACACCACTGCACAAAAGTCACCAATATTCACTCAAAATCGGCATTTAATTTTCAAAAACCGACCCCAAAATATCCAAGAAATACAATAAATTCAACTCACCAATGTTGGAAAAGATATTTACAAAAATGAAATCCGCAATTTACTGTTGATTCTCGCGAAACGAGCTATCGGAGTCATTGTGTACATTTCCTGGTCGCCGCGGGCGCTGACATCTCCCCAAAAGAGTTTTGTCCTCAAAAATTCGGTCCCTATGGCGTACACGGAAAAGTTCCGATTTTCTGTGTGCGCGATCGTAAAGATCGATGTGCCCTTGCGATCCCGAGTTTCTTCGTGGACAAAAATTATATTGGCCGATTGTAGTCTAAGACATCGGCAGTTTGTAAACAACACGCGATCGCGAAACAAATCGGCGGGGATTTCTCCGGTTTTGGACAAGATTTTGACTTTGGATTTTGCTGTAAATATCAAAAGTTCTTCCTAACGGCCATTTGAGGTAGGAGTGAGATTTTTAAGGGCTGAATTTGAAAGCAAGGTATTTAAAATATTTATCTTATTTTCCCCCCATACCTTTAGTACATGCGACAGAAAATACCAACTATTTTACAGAAATGTACCCGGGAGTGGAGTACAAGGTTATCTTCAGATACTGTAAGCTTGTACATGTAATAAGTAAGTGCAATATATGTATTGTATTTTTTGCCAATAGGCATAGAGGTCTAATGCTTAAGGCAGGCAGAGAGGTACTCGACAATCATGACTATGGCAGTATGGGAGGCTTGCATCTGTCTTTGGAGGAGAGCTTCAAAATCAAAGTTCAAAAGTAAAAAGTGTTATAAAACTCCTCCAAACAGACAGATTTTTCATGATGTTACAAGTTAAAGATCGGTCCTAGTATTCATCTGTTCATAGACTGCCACCTGCCCCCCCCCCCCCCCCCCCCCCCCGGGAAAACACACCCATACCACTCACACATATGCGACATTATTGTAGATAATTTTGCACCCATACAAAATGAGTCACACTCCTGTACACAAAACTTCAAAGGTCACAGCACAAAAATCAATGCGTGGGGCAAAGAGATTTTTCTTTAAATCTCTCAATTTCACACCACACTCACCATTATCTACTTCCCAACTGAACAATGGGAAATATGAAATGAATCAAATAATAACATGTAGTCAGAAGAGTCAAATTTTACCTGATTTACAGCGTCTTGAAGTTGTGTTACTCTGTCAGCCATAATAACTTTACTGTTTTTTGTCTCCTTTCTCTCAAAAAAGTACACAGTCGAAACAATTTAGAACAACAGATGGCGCGTGACTAGTAATCTCGCTAGCGCTGAATATGAAAAAGCAAGAATAAAGGACAAACTAGCAATACATTATAAAAAATGGCGGAACATTTCATCCCTTCAAGATCGTAAAATTTAGGTTTTTGTTGATCATTTTTTGTCTTTCCTCCTCCTCACTCCTTTTAGTTTTTCGCTGATCCAACCATTTACAAGTCATTGAGTGCTTGTTTTCATTTATTTTTTAACAGGATAATTTCATACAAAACATTAAATTAAATGAAGCAAAAAATAGGTTTTTGAAAACACATGGTATGCAGGTTATTCTTTACAAATATCTCTTCATTTAACGAAAAAATCAGGGGTATTAAAGTAGCGCCTTCATTGTTTTTATTTCATTTTTAATGTATTTGAATATCATATTTAGATTGCATATCTTCCATTGTACCAGTGGTATTTATGGTTTTTTTTTCTCTCGATTTTTCTTCATTTATGTTGTTTTTTTTTTCTTTTAACTAGTGACAAATGGGAGAAGAAAATGGTCATTCTGTTAAATTTTACTATCTTGATGTTTCGAATGAGGGTAATAAAGATATAACATGATAAATTAATAACCATAATGAATATGATGATGATAATAGTAATATTATTAATAATAATAGTAATAATAATAGTAATAATAATAGTAATAATAATAGTTATAATAATACCAATTATAATAATCGTAATAAAAGCATTTATAACAGAGATACATGTAGTAAAAACAATGATATAATTTATGAAACTCCAAAGAAAATCGTTTTTTTTTTTTTACATTTTTCAAAATGTTTTATCAGTGCATGAGACTTGAAGTTTTCACCTTTCTTTTTTGTTTCCATAAAACAATCCTTATTCAGACTGCCAAATCTGTATTGATTTAATTAACGTTATAACATATTGTATATTTGCTGTCTATGAATCAATTTTTTTTTACATTGTATGCAAATAAAATTATTTGTCTGGGTAAAAAAAGAAATAGAAATACGAGTGTAGCACAAGGTATACTGCACGAAATATTATGTTCCTTTGATGTTGTGACAATGTATTGAAGATCTTAGTTAAGTAAAAATACAATAGCCTTTTTTAAAAAATGTGAATGAAAGGTAATATAATGTACATTTTAACATAATTCTGTTATCTGTTTTAGATTGAATAATGAAAAATATTTATTGGTTTATGATGTATGAAAAATAATGTCACATTTTAGTTCTGTGCAATTTTCTCTGCATTTTCTTTGTATTGATAATCTGAATGGAGATTAAAAAAATAAAAGAATCTCGTGATAACATTTATGACAACAAAATTTAGAATAATGACACAAAATTGAATTTTTGAAATAAATGCACCTTTTCATTGAAACTGTTTTATTTAGGGGGTCTAAAATAGTACCTTCACCTTTTCTTTTCTGTTTTATAAGAAAATCTTTATTCAGATTACCAAATTTATATATAGTGATTTGATTAATTTTCATATTATCTTGTATATCAATGAATTATTTTCTATTTAATGTATGAAATAATAAAATTATTTAGCTGTGTTAAAAAATACTAATGGTAAAAACGGAATGTAAGGAAATGTATGATGTACCAATATTATGTTCTTTATAATTATACTTTTGATGTGATATATTTTGTATTTAAAATATGAATAAAGGCAAAAAAGCTTTTTAAAAAAAAGCTAGCTAGCGGTATATAGCGGCGCACTAGCTAACGTAACTAGCTCTACCGGTCATGTGCGTACCGCATGCGCGCACGTCACGGTATACGGTACGCGTACGTACCTTAGCTTACGAAATTATTTATATACGACATGACATCCAGGCCATGCATGACAAGAAATTTGCAAAGTCATAATAGTTACTGGCATGACTGGAAGAGGAACTCTGGAAGTTGAACGCAGACTGACTTTTCATTACTAGATGTTCTCAAAATGAGTGTTCTTGCATATGCTTTACCGTTGTCTCTGTTCGGTGGATATGTAGTTATATCTGCCGTACTGTTCAGGTTTCCGACTTTAATCCATTTGAAGAAGAAATCGAAGTTTAACGCGAAGCTCATTGCCCACCGTGGAGGTAAGCAACTTGATCGAGAATCAAATTGTGGTGTCCCCCGAAACTCCCGGGGCTGGGATTGGCTCCCTTTCGTAGTTAATAATAAAGCGATTCTTTGCGGAGTGAATGGTGGTTTCCTCAACCACGATAATGCCATAACTCCTTGGTTGGACATGTTTGAAACCTTGATCAGTTGAAGAGGTAAACTAAAAGCACCAATATTTAATCAGCCAAATTTTGAGAAATACCTCTTACATTTTAAGATGATAGAATATCCAGTATCTAATTTCATGCCAGATTCTTCAATAGGATCTGTATCATCTTGATTCTTGATCACATGAAAATTTCAGGCTGTTTTTGCCGGCGATCTTGCTCCTTTCCAGTACACATGTGCTAAATATCACACACTTACTATGAGTATGAGAGGCAATTCTTCACCATACAAAGGTGCAAAGTGCAAGGTTATCTGCAATAACCTTGTATGATGCCTTTACCTAATACCGACCTCTTAACAATGTTTCCAATGACTACGGCAAAAATTCTTCATGAAACGTAATGAAAATTCATCAAGACTATTACCCAAATACTGGGGAACAAGATCCAGGTACTAACGAGCAATAATACTTGCGCGTTCTTGTAGAAATGACGTTGCAATAGAGTCATCTCATTTTACGCATAGAGGGAGAAGTGCGTTTTAATTACCGACCCCTGCACATAGTCAATGGCAATTTATGAAAAAAGATTATTTTAATGAAAATATGAAAAATAAACAAAAAATTGATAATAATTACATTTTTATTCCTCATCTTGCTCTATTTTGGCTGTTCTCAACGTTGCTAGGCATTCTACGCGTAGTCCCATGGGTTGATTTGCAAGACGTGCGCTAGATGCCATGATACGCTTAATGGTCGGTATTATGACTGGCCGGTATTAAGTGAAGTGATCATATATGTGTGAGTGGTTTTAGCTTGAAGTTGTATGGGTTTGGCTGCCTTTGTTTACAAATTAATGAATGATGAGTCTGAAAAAACATGACATAATTACTAAATGATAAATAAAGTGAACATTACATTACAAAAAAATGCTGTGTGTGCATGCTTGTGGAAAATATTTCTCTCACAATCTGTCAAGACACTACATGTAGTTTTTAGGTGATGCTTGAAATAGATTATTTGATTGGGTTTCTTGATGTGATACTAGTTGAGAGTGATATTTCCTCTAAAATATGATTCTTGAAAATGAAAAAAATACCATTTTGTTGGAATTAGAGCTAACAGTTACAGCAATTCTTTAATCCTTGTAATCTAAGCTTATTGTTTCACAGATATGTTTATTTCATTATTATTATTATTTCATTTTTTATTTTTGCTTGAGAAATGCTTTTGAAACAATTTCTTTAAGGGAGTTTAATCAGTAAAGTAAATCTTGACCTATCAATCAATAAAGACTTTTCCTAGATTATATTTGGTCAAAGAGAAAAGAAAGTAATATAGGTTGATGACTTTTATCTCCCCTCCCCCCTTGTTTTATATTCACAGGTGCTGCTGAAAATTTTGAAAACACTATCACAGCGTTCAAACAGTGAGTTGATAATGTTATTCCACATGTTAAAAATGATTTAAAAAGTATAGTAGCTTCTACTGCAGTCACTGGCCATGAATCCATCTTTGTGGAAATGTTATCAACTTTGTCGGAAACTGTAGGGCTGAGTCAAAATGTTAAACACACATTTAACCATTTAAAAAGCAAAACTATTTGTGATTTTGCAACCAATAAAAAAAAAATCTATTAAACATACCGTTATGTTGTGTTGTTTTACTCTATACTCCATGGCCCCGTTTCATAAAACTTGTTATCAATAACAAGTTGCAATAACTGTTATAAGCTACTGATATCCTTGCATCTGATTGGCTGAGAGCAAATTTGTCATAGAAATGTGGCAGTTATTACTGATAACAAGTTTCATGAAACGGGTCCCAGGACTTGTTTGACTGATCATGAGGTTTTGCTTGAAAACCACAAAGGCTCTCTGCTTTTTATGTCAGACCAAATGGATAACAAAAAAAATAAGCATCAGACTAAGCAGAAATATAGACTAATGACATAATATACCAAAGGCACTGACAGTGCCCTGTACAACTTGCAAGTGGACAAATTGAAAATAAGATGAAAAGATAATCAGACAAAATTGGATAGAAGAGAAACAGGGTGAAGACAGAAGACAGGGATTTATAGACAATATTTCTATTCCTGTAGTTGATTTAATGGTCGTAGCTCAAAGGATGATAGAACATATTAGTCCTAATCTCAAACTTGGATAGATCCACTGGTTGCTTATCTACAAGCATGTACTTGCTTTCTTTACAATCAGGTAAAATAGACATCAAAATCAACTTCTTTGTGAGACCCTTAGTGATTTGTTCAATTTTCCTATCATTCTTGTCTCAATTTCTCCATTATCTCTTGAAGTGCAAGGAGTAGTGGAATGGAGATGTTGGAGTTGGATTGTCAGATCACCAAGGATAAGCAGATTGTGGTCTCTCATGATGATCATCTAGAAAGAACATCTGGTCATGACACCCTTATACGGGATACCAATTATGAGGTGATTATATTATCTAGAGTAACATTTTGATGGTAATGAGGAGGTAGAGATGAAATTAGAGAGGGTTTTTTGTTTGTTTTGTTTTGTTATCCCCCCTCCCGGGAATTGTGCAGACCCTGTTTATTTATTTTCTTTCTTTCATAATATTTGAAAAATTGAAAATGATCTGCATTATTATTAAGGGAACAACTTGCCCAAACACTTTTCCAATATTTTTCCCCAACTATTGACAAGTTTTACATTTGGACATCAATGTTTCATTTGTTTGTTTTTTATTATCTTGGTGTCGTACACACTTTAGATAGATTTTTCAACAGAGTAGAACAATTTGTATATTCTTTTCACAAAAATATTGAAACATATATTTTTTTAAAGATTTACTGCATTATCTTTGTGTAGATATAATCTATGATTTTATTAAAAGTTGCTCTGCTTTTGAACTCGCTCTCTCAAAAAACATAGTTTGAATTAACTAAAAGCATGTCTGTTTTGTTTTTATTTTATTTTGTTTTGTTTTGTTTTTTTAATAGTAGGATAATTGTATGGTTAACATTATCTAAGATGCCACAATATATATTTTACAACATTTATTAGGCCATATAATTTCATTGGTGTGTTTGTCATATATACATGTATATATATCTATATATTTTCCCCCCTAAATCTAGGATTTGCCTGTTATATCCTGTCCATTGGCGGTAACGTTCACTAAAGGTAAGATATAATAATCACTTCCAAAAGAAGGTAAATTTTCAGGGTTGATATGATTGTTATTTAAGATTAAAACTAAACAAAAAATGTATGATCAAATATCTACAAAGAAACTGCAATAAGGGATGTGTGGGAAAATGACTGTCGGTAAAAACAACAACAAAAATATGTCAAAAAGAGACAATACTTCAATGCCTATTCTGTCTTGATGCCAACCATCCACTTGGATTCACTACTTGCTCACCTTGCTCGTTCTACAGTGATCGTACGTTTGCTCCAGCCACCATTTACCCCAGGGGCCGTATTCTGAAAACGATGTTATCTTTTATGGTAGTAAAAACGATGTTAATTGTCATAACAAATCAAAATCAGGAAAAGTCATTGGTTAATGATTGCGCAAAGATGGCTGTGCTCACGTAAAGTTAACAGAGACATCTGGGCAAGCACCAATGATTAGTGTTTAATGCGTGCAATTTCAATTTGTCATGAAAATTAACATAGTTTTCCTTAACATAAAGATAACATAAAGATAACATAGTTTTCAGAGGAATACCGCCCCAGGTTTTATTTCGTCAAAGATAGAAGGCTAGGGTTATGATTGTGATTGGGTTTTAGGTTAGATTTAGGGTTAGGTTAAGTGTTGGTTCCCAGGGTTGAAGTTAGGAATGTGATTAGTGTAGGAAATTGATTGCAGAGCTTTGTCACCAGAACATGTGTCGTAGTACCAATAACTAACTCACTGAGTATATCCTTCGCTGTGTCTTATGTTGATGATGCAGATGCAGTGTGTTCATCGGAGTCTGGAGACCGGAAGATCCCACTCCTGAGGGAGGTGTTTGAAGAGTTTAAAGGCTTCCCTATTAACTTGGATATCAAGAGGAATGATGATGAACTCATCAATGGGGTAAGAACATGGTGTGGTGAGACAGAGAGAGAGAGAGAGAGAGGGAGGGAGGGAGGGAGGGAAGGGAGGAGAGAGAGAGGGGGAGGGGGTGTTGAGGGGGACAAACAAAGGTATTTGAAAAGTTTAAAGACTACCCTATCAACTTGGATATCAAAAAGAATGAACTGATAAATGGTGTAAGCAATCATATGGTAAAAGAGAGAGAGAGAGAGAGGGGGGGGGGGTTGAGGGGGCAGAAACAAATGATATTTTAAAGACAACCCTATCAACTTGGTTATATATCAAGAAGAATGATGATAAACTGATAAATGGGGTAAGCACAGTAAGTGGGTGTGTGTGTGAGAGAGAGAGAGGGAGGGAGAGATGAAGGGGGAGAGGAGATAGGCAAATAGAGAGAAAAGTAGAGAGAGACAGATTTACAAAAAGAGTGATGAGAGCAATATAGAGAGAAACAGACAAATGGGAGAAAGGAAAATGCTCTTGGGGAGCAATTATCTTATAAATTATGATGAGCCACAGAGTATGTGTTGGAGGGGGGGGGGGGGGGAAGGATGGAAAAAGAGGGAGAGGGAGAAAGATTAAGGAGATGTTGAAAGAGAGGATCAAAGATGATGCTGTGAGAGTGCATGGAAAGAAAAATATAATGCAAGTAAATGAGATATCAAGAGAAAAAAACAGGCCATCAAAACACAAAAAATGGAAAATTGATAAACAAGCTTTCACTTTATAATTCTGAGAAAAGTTCGCACATAAGGCTGTATTTCTTATGTCCTTTAATTTGCTGGTTCATGTAATATGTTGAGGTATCTCTTATCCCTAATAATGCACAAAGGGTTATGTTTTATTCTTTCTCTCCCAGGTAGTAGATCTTATTAAAGAATACAAGAGGGAGACGATAACAGTCGTAGGCAACTTTGATAGCAAGGTTGGAGCTAAAGTCCATAAAATGGTAAGCCAAAGTATGATTTTTGCAGATGGTGCCAATAAAATGTTGACTAAACATTTACAGAATTATTGTGGTCAGACTATATTTATACTGGCAATTATATTTTGATCATCCGAAAGTATGATTACTATCTATTACATGATACCATGTTTAGGTTACTAGGGTCACCTATCACTGACCACCATTGTCTTAAAAATTCCTACAGAACTGCGGTTTGTTCACTTGTGCATAAATCATGTTAAGGTATACCAATCATCAAAAATATTTTGCTCTGTATGTTTAGGAGGTTTATATACTATATTCTAAATATGAGCTTCAAATAATGATTCTGTAAAGAGATATTGTAAAGAGATATCGACCCTGGGAGGTGTTTCATAAAGCTGTTCGTAAAGTTACGAATGACTTTACGCATTTTTGTTCTTGTTCTTGGCTGCTAATCAGATTCTCAATCATTTTTATTCCCATCAGCTAAAGTTGAAATCCGATCTTTGTGGATTAAAATTCTTGCCGTTAAACAAGCATCCGAATGCAAAGTTTATTATTTGTCAAAATTGATTAGGGTTATTGGAAATTCAGTTCCACATGTTAAAACACCAGGGAAAATCTGGGATATCTCATTTAGCACAAGAACATATCGCCAGTCGTGCGTAAAGTCGTTCGTAACTTACGAACAGCTTTATGAAACACCCCCCAGGTGTATTAAATGGGTACCTGGCAATGCTTGAGTGATAATAATGACAGGACCCTCAGGTAAAGCACTGTCGGTATTGATGAGACTACTCTGAGTAAATAAGACTATGTTATTGTTATCATAAAATATTGAACTAGAATTGTGATAAATATTTGACTTTGTCTATTTGAATATATTCTTTCAATATCCGATTTGCCCACAGGCACCAGAGGTCCCTCTGATCTTTAGTCTGACTGGTCTCTTGAAGCTGGTCCTACTCACTTACTCTGGTCTACTACCATTTATTCCACTCAAGGAATCTTACCTAGAGATACCTACGGGGACACTCATCAAGGACTTGTAAGAAGAAATTGATTAACAGCTGGCTTGGTACCCCTGTCTGTTTTTTTCTTTCTTTCTGCCTTGTGTATTCTACTTTCCTCTATTATGAGAATAATAATTGTTATAAGAGTAACTTCTTTATTTTTATATAGAGTTCATGGTACTTGTTTAAAGTTGAATTGTACCTATCTAAGAAGTCAGATTATTTAACAACAAGAACATTCAGAGAATTGGTGAAAAGTTTTGCAAAATGGGACAAATAAGATAGTTGTGATAGTTGTGAAAGGTGAGATCACGTCATGTATGTGAATCTCAAAATGGTGAATTGGTAATTTGACTGTGACATAATTGAGGACAACTCTATCATTTGTTATACACTGAAATGCATATTATGACGTGATCCTCTTTGGTCATAAATTTTGAAAAATGTTGTTTCATTTGTTGCAGCAAATGTGAGTGTTGCCTACCATTATATAATTTTTACACTACAGATTTGTCAATTTAGAATTCTGTTATATAGTGGTAACAACTTTCAATAATTTTATAACTTCATTATTGTTTATCTGATTAGTTCATCTTTCCCTCAAATTGTTTCTCCTTTCCCCTTCTGTTCAATATACTCCAAAATCTGTTGTCCAGGCTCCAGGAAGCTTCCAAATGCTGCGGCTCGCATTGTTACTCTGTCCACAAGCGTACTAATATCTCCCCTGTTTTGCAGTCTTTACACTGGCTCCCTGTCAAACATCGCATTATTTTCAAAATTTTGTTGCTCACTTTTCACTGCGTTCACGGTTCTGCTCCCCAATACAATACCTCTTTAATTCAGAATTACACCCCCGCGAGATCTTTGCGCTCATCCACTTCCAGTTCTCTTGTGATCCCTAAAGTCGCAATATTTTGCCCATGCATGTCCTAAATTATGGAATAGCCTTCCTGAGAACATCAAAAAGTGCATAACATCTGATTCTTTTAAATATCATGTAAAAACATTTCTGTTTAATTCTTAATTGATTTCTACATGCGCCTTGAGCACTCCACAGAGTGGATTTGGTGCTATATAAGTTACATTTATTATTATTTTCCCTCAAATTGTTTCTCTGATTTTTCTGCTTTTCTTCAAACAACTACAGCACTGTATGTTTTACAGATGTCAATGTAGTAATGTGCTGCTTGTTCCGATAGTTGAGTAAAGGGTTCAAAGAGTCCGGATGATTTTGAAAAAATTGTAGGATCTTGTTGGGTAACCTGTAATTCTGCAGTAATATGTTGCTTGAATATCAAACTATTTTCTTTTGTTTTTTTTCTACAGAGAATGGACTCGGAGTGCCAACAGGGGCATAAAGGCAGCATTGGGGCTCTATGATTTTCTCTTAATCCGCCCTTGTCTGTTTCGCCATCTTCAGAGGAGGGGTATAAAGGTACGAAGACAAGAATATCATGTATTCCTGCTCAAGTTTTTTTGCAAAATGTGTAATTCCCTTTACTACATAGATTTAGAATAATGTCTAGATATTTTCTCTCAAAGTACAAAGTTTGGAGTTGACTTTCAGTAAAACAAACTTTCGATCATTCTAAGTGCAAAGTAAGTGTAAGAGAATTGAACCACTACATATGACAAAATTAACAAGAAATATTGCCCTTATACTTTTACATAATTATAATGAACGGCTAAATTACTTTCCCCCCCATGCTGTGTAGATATTGGACATTGGTTTAATTTAACCCATTGGCAATGCGTTTCATCAAGCGTTTTTGTCAGTGATTTTACTGACAAATTTGCTCTCAGCCAATCAGATGCAAGGATTTCAGTAGCTTATAACAGTTGTCGGTAAAAATCATAGACAAAGTGCTTGATGAAACGCTCCCCAGATGGTTCCTGTATGAAGCCGATGGGAAGGAGAGTACTCAGTAGCCAACATGTTGACCGTGAAATTCTATTGTTTTTTTTTTGTGCAGGTCTATTTGTGGGTGCTGAATAGCGAGAGAGAGTGGTCCCGTGCAATCTCCCTTGGTGCTGACGGCATCATGACCGATTATCCGTCCAAACTAAAGCAATTCTGTGATGCCAAGGGATTCTCCACCTCCAAAGACCCTTTATTAGAAAATAGGCACTGAAGCCCAAAGGTCAAGGGTCATCCGATTATCAAAAGTGCAGCTGATTGCCGAGGTAATGGGTTTGAATGACACACAGGCTGCTAGAGTTGTCAAGGTAGATGTGATAAGTTGATTGTGAGTAAAATGGAATGTGAGCTAAACAGGGGGTCACAGGTCACCTTTGTATATCAGTACTTTAATCACTAACAAATGATACCTAAGAAACAAGGATCATTGCTTCATGTATCAGGTCAAAGTTCATTGATCTTATTCTCAAGAAAAGAATATTTACCGTCAACTGAAGAAAAAGAAATCATTGTTGAGGGTAAGTCTGCTCGGCAGATAAATCATTTACAAATCATTTACATGAAGAAAATGATATCTCCCTGCGAAATTATGTTGTTAAAAAGGTTACTGTCCTTTATCTCTAAAATGACTGGGCTATTTTGGAGGTATTAAGGACTGGGGGGGCCATGACCCCCACTCAATATCTTGGCCAGTACATGACTGATCGCTGCAAAATTTTGCACGGACCTCAAGAATTACTTGAAGAACATGAATCCATTGTTATTTTTATTGTAAATCTTTATTTTGTCATTTAATATGATTTATGCAGATTATTGCGTAAATACACATTTTTGAGGGATATCAAGTAATAAGAGGCTCTGGAGATAAAATTTATATGCAGGAAGCTAACATTAAAAACATTATTATGAAAGAAAAAAATTGTGATTTCAGTTCTTATGTATTCTATTTTTTACAAATTCCTTATGTATTTCCTTGTTTTTCAACTTTAACTTTTTTATTGTTTTTTTTTAAGTTTGCTGTTTCAGGGTGTTCTCTGGACCACTATTCAGTTGGAATAGATGATAATAATGGCTTAAATACCTAAATATAGGTGATATTGGAGAAATATGAGGAAATGTCATTTCATTCGTTTTATACACTAAACTCAGAATTTCGCCATTTTCGGGCTGAAATGAGGTCACAAAAGGTCATGTAACTCAGGAATTAAGAAAATGTAAATCATTACATTTCAAACGTTTATATAAGGGTCAATTAAATTCAAAGAATATGAAATACTAATGTGTAAAAGGTATAAAAATTGTTTGCTTCTGAAATCACGTTTTCTCTCCTCTCCCCTTTCTTTTTTCAATCCATCTGTCCTATTTGTAGTTTAAGATATTCGTTCTATGTTTCTTGTTCAAAATGTTTCAATTTCAATTACTATATGTATATTTTCAGGGAATCGTCTTTGACAAGCCTACATGGCTTTTTAGGAGTCCCTCACTTCTTATCTGCAATCAGTTAAGAAATATGTATTGTATAAATTTTGATGTTTTTTTAAGAGAGTGAAATAAATGAAAAATGAAAATGAATGGTAAGACCGATTTTTTGTAACTCGGTGTCCAAAAATGTGCAAGATTTAAAAGAAAATAGTCAGAAAGTGGTGTGGCATGAAATGCAGCGGTTCAAATTTCGCGGTGAAAATTGTCTGGGGGCCATCATGCCCCCGCCCCGTCCTTTTAGGATTAAATGATATAATATCTGTATGTGTTTGTGAACAATATTTGTAATTGATTGTATTTTATATGCTTTAATTTTTTGCAAATGAAAAAAAAAATGGATGAAAATATGCAATGATGTAAATGATTTGTCAGGCATGCCACCTTGGTATGCTGCTGAAATCACATGAACAATTTTTGTACTGCAAGAAATGCAACAGAATTTACATAGCCTATGGTAATGCAAATGCAAAAGAAATAAAGAATTCACTCACATTTTTTGTAATAGATATTGAGAGAATTGTCTTACAGAAGTCCTTTATATTTAGATATAGATTCGTACTTTTTATTTGTGAAATCAAGTGAGATTTATGCTGTACCAATTTTGTATTCATAATTAATGAATGATTCTGAATGAATAGATTTAGTGTACATTGATTATGACACAATGATGATGTGCAATATTGAATGATCATGACAGAAAAATGATTATTATTTAGCTGCTTATTTCTACCTTATTTGGGTCCATGCCATTTGCAGACAAGCTACTCAAACTAAAGAATCCTTATCAGGAGTTTGATTTTCTTTTGCAATATTGGATGTAATAGATGCAGTAATGTTGAGATGAGATAAATATTTTTAGGAAATGTAAATATTTGGGTTAGCTTACAGCCACTATGAAAAATGTCAACCCTCATTCTGATTGCAGGAATATTGACAATTTAGTTCAAATTTGTTGTGTTATGAATAGATCTGCTTGCATTGCAGCTGGGCATTTTATCTAGGTTGGTCTGTCTTAACCCAGGTGTGGTGTAAAAGGTTACCTAAAGTATTTCCTCCAAGCCTTTAGAAATATCCTGCAGCTTTAATGAAACGATCCCCTGACCCTTGAACGCCTCAGGGACCATATTTGCCACCATGCACCGGAAGCGAGGGCTGTATATCTATAAGCATGTGGAGATGTGTTTTTGATATGTTAGACATTCATATTAGAGTCCACCCCCCCCCCCCCCCCCAGTTTAGAGGAGCTCCGAACAATTAGTCAAGTGCCTATAGTCAGCACCAAGTGCCTGAACTATAAGGCCCGAATTCACAAAGGAGTTTTAAACCTAAACCATGGTTTAAACCTCCGTAAGCGTACTGAAATAGGCGTAAATAAGCGCACATTGCCCATGCGCGCTCTCAAAGAAAATATATGATTGGATAGGATTCCGTGCGCACGTACGTTTAAAAACCCCTGGAGGGGGTTTAAACCATGGTTTAAACCAAACATCCTTTGTAAATTTGGGCCTATAAGTTTGTTTGAGACTTCTGAAATTCCTGTAAGCTCTGATGAAATAGTCACTCCTGAATATGTTCTTGTTTTAATACATTGCAATGCATGCATTCATGCAGTAGAACTTTTTAGGAGTCGACTTTTGGTCAAATTGTGAAAACTAATTTGCCAAAGTTATGAAATCCATTCAAGGATAAACAAGGTAAATGTTTTTTGATGAAAATGTTGCAATGTTGGTGCCTATCAAAATATGCAGCGTTGTGCATAAATTAAGAATAGACGTACAGTTCAAAATATCAAAGAGATTAATTAACAAAATGTTAAATTTTTGACCTTTTGACAATCATGATATAAAGCCTTTGTGAATAGAGATTACTGGTACACTAAGAAGCCTAACCGCTCATGATGGAGGTCTCCTGCGTTCTAAATTACCTCTCTAGTTTATTGGAGAAACATATTTACATAGGTCTATTATATTTCTTAATCCTGTTTGTATGCTTTGTCTTATGTTTATTGTATACTATTATTGTACATGATTTTTTTCTTACGTAATACTTATGTAAAAATTCGATTTATTGTATGTTATTACAATGCAGAAATAGAAGCAAACAAAAAAACAAAATGCATACAAGGTTTGTGCATGCAGAAACAGGACATTACAAGGTCGCATTAGGGGAATTTGAAGCAAAGTTCTTTTGTGTTGTATATATTTAAAGAAAATATAGCTTTTTAAAGAGAACAGTTATATTGTATTTATGATCATGAAATGATGGTATTAAAATATTGTTGTACGGTAGGTACATGTAGCTCTTTGTTTTTAGAAGATATAGTTTGAAAGGAAAGATATATACTTGTATAAATATATCATCATGTATGTTTTGCTTTTATTGCTGAATAAATGTACATATAATTAATATTATTTCTGCATTAATATGTTACCAACAAACTTTTAGCAAGCAATGGTATTTTTAAGTAGTCCAAAAATGTACCTGGTATGTATTGAATAAAGTCTTTCATGTGTTACATGTGCAACTAGCAATGCCATTAGTGTGTGTGTGACATGTGTATACAGCCATGGAAAAAATTATTAGACCAAGCATGGTTACTGACAGTGTTATTTTTGTGGTCAGAAGGAAATAAAATTACCTAAAAGCAAGGTATAATTGCTGGAATTTGGTATTCATTCAATGAAATACAAAGACAAATCATTGTTATAATTTTGTTTGCATATTATAGTACCCTCATTACAGAAGCTTGGTCTAATAACCAGGGCTGTATGTACTTGTATCTAAATCTGTAGAATAATATACAGCCCTGGAAAAAATGATTAGACCAAGCTTCAATAAGGGTACTATAATATGCAAGAAAAATTATAAAAATGATTTGTCTTTGTATTTCATTGAATGAATACCAAAGTCCAACAATTATACCTTGCTTTTACGATATGTTATTTCCTTCTTACCACAAAAATAACCATTCTTGTTCTAATATTTTTTTCCATGGCTGTATGTCATAATTCTTGAAATCAAAGAACATTCCATCCTTATTTAGATGCACAGTTATATGTTGTACATGCGCTTGTATGTTCATTGGTAATGCAGCATTTTAGTTTGAAATTGTTTGCTACAAATGAAGATTTAATCCATTTTGGAATCAAACTCGAGTAAACACTTTGCCACTGTAAGATAACACAGTTTTGAACAGCTTACAGAAGAAAATATATATATAAGAAAATATATTAAATCTTTTTAAAGTGTAAAATAAAAGAAAGGAAATACTTAAAAATGACTTTCCAAATGCCTTACATATAAATATCATTTGTATGTTTTGGTGGCATCTGTGAATAAATATTGTATCTGTTATGTTTTAATGATGTTTGGTGCAAACCATGTGTTTTTAGGAAGCTGATATGCACTACTTAGATTTGCATGTATAGATTATTTAAACATTTATTTAAAATGTACCATTGCTAAAGTAGAATCATGTGCAAGTGGTTATATTTGATTTTGATTATGTCCAATACATGATAGTTATTATTGAGTGATTAAATTATTATTGTGATTTGCAAAATAGATTTGTGACTGGGCATGTGTCTGTTTCCATAGTGTATATAAAGTCCTGTTTTTAACTTGTATTTCTCATTCATTAACCTTTGATTTTTTCCAAGGAAAGGGGTAGGGGCACATCCAGCCCACCCCCCCCCCCCCACCTTACAGAATCCTTGCTCCACCCTTGCCTGCAACATCCAGCCCCCACCTGACTTCCAAAAGACTTAACATTCTGCAATTACATTATAACCTTATCAATGTTTGTGATCATATAGCGTAAAGGGAATTATCAAAATAATATTGACTGCTTTGCATGTTCATGATGCTAAAGTTGGTACATTTTTATGTTGAAGGGTGCCAAATATATTCAGAGTAAGTTCTGTGACTTTTCTTCTAGTGCTATTCTTCTCACTTTTTGAAGTTTTGATTAGATTTTTCACTTTTTGATGAATCAAGGCCACAAAATCCTTTTCTACCAGTACATTTGTATTTGGTTTAGAACATAACACCATTGTCCCTCGAAGCTGAAATTCCAGATCACCTCTTGTAACCATGAAACTTAACTGACAATAAAAGGTTCTTGTAAATGATAGGTATATGATGCACAATGCCATGAAAATTTGATGTCTTGATTTGATTACTGATACAGAGATTTTTGCCTCAAGTGAATCACATAAAAAGCGATATTTGAAACATTATTATGAGAAATTAATCTGTCCGATTTATGACAATCAAAAGTAATGTATTTTTACATCTCATATTATATCTATTTATATATTCATATTTATATATATTTATAAAGATACAAACTGTAGTTATGGGGACATATAACAATGCGATTTTATATATGTTTGACCCCCCCCCCCCAAATAAATCAGATGGTGTAAAATAAAACTAAGGAAAAATAGGCAAAACTCTGGAAATGAAACCTTCCAAACAATGACATTTAAAAAAAATAGAGAAAAAAAAATATGTAATCCAAATTAAAAAATATTAGCCCCCATGTTTACTACTCTGATGTAATAAGACTCCTGTAAAACAAGAAACGTTCATGGTTCACAAATGCTGATGATTCAGAAAACTAAAAGGGAGACCCCCCATCCACCCAATCCCCCCCCCCCCCCCCCCCCCAATCCCCCCCCCATCCCAACCCCGTCCCGTGCTGATTTGTAGGGAATCCCGCTACCCATAGCGGTGATCGGATAACGGTATAGCCTACCGCGCTGATATCCTTGAAGTTGTGATTATTTACCAGTCTCCACATCTTGAACTACGGTAGCTAATGAAATCGTTTTAGAGCGATTCCGAGGGTAACCCCACACTACATAGAAGTTCACCAACCTGAAGTGAGCGCACAGCCCTCGGGACTTAATCGAATTTTTAAAAATACAGAACAGAACAAACAACAAACAAACAAATTCTACAGTTTTGTTTTGCTTTATTTGGTTTGGTTTGGTTTGGTTTCTTGGTTTCTTGTTGTTTTGTTGTTTTTTTTTGTTTTGTTTTGTTTTGTTTGTTTTTTGTTCGTTTTGTTTTGTTTGTTGTTGTTGTTTTTTTAGGGGGTTCTGCGAAATGTTAACCGTCTCTCCTCTTCCTCTCCCTCTCCCTCTCTCCCTGCCCGGGGGTCACTCACCACATTACGTGCTACGCAACCGCGTCGCACAAAAAAGCGTCGAAAAGTGTCTGTTTTTCAGCGGGTGTTTTCAGCTTCGCGTTTAGAGTACTAATTAACAAATTCGGCTTTTGCCATTTAGGGTATGTTGACGCCATTTAGGGTCCATTTTTGAAGTGTGTGGGCGTGCTTGGGCAGCACATTTGTCTGAAAGTGACCCCCCCCCCCCCCCACTATCTATCTGTCTTATTCTCAGGTGATCAACCTTTCCTCTCACCGCCCTATAACATGAGGTACCGTCTTGAATCGTGTCAGTGGTGGATATTTTTACAGTACATGTTCTTGCATTACTTTTATAAATTATGTCTGAAAGAAAATAATTTGAAGACTAATATCTATTGGCCGACTGTCTTATTCAAGCTGGCCGACCGTCTTATTCAAGCTCCGCTTATATAACGGCGGCCTTCTTCTTCAAAATAGACTCCAATATACAATTGTACATAATGTGTATCTCGGGTCATATAAATATTCATGCAAATTATTTTGTAATACCTCACATAACAATTGTAACTTATATCGCATAAATTAGCCTACATTTATCATGTACATCTGTAAATTATATATGCAATTTACTGACAGTGTTACACCAATTATTTGAATCAACAAAGTGTAAATTTAATTTGTTTATATGGCAATTGATTTGTTATTTCTGTTATTGTAATTTGAGAATTGATTGAAATGCAGAAAATAAAATCTTTTCAAACAAAATTTATAATAATGCTTTGTCATATTTTTGGTCTCCATTTCTCTCTCTCTCTCACTCCTTTCCCCCCTCTCTCTCTACATCTCTTTCTCTTGCTTTCTCTCCTTCCTATCTTTTCAGCTTTCATACACTCCTATAATGTTCTTCACCTCTTCCTCTTCCCTCCCTTTCCCCCTCTCCCTCTACTCCCTTTCGCTCGAGCTCCGCTCCCTCCTACGATTTATCCCGGCGATTTACGGCATCAAAATTTCAATGTTTTTTATTAAAAAATGTGTAATATTTCATGTTCCCATTTTGTTTGTTATGTAAGATTTATGTACAAACAAACATATTTTCTTATTCAGTCTTACCTTTGTAAACTCTATCGACAAAGACTGTAATTTTGCACTTTAGAACACTTTTCATCACACAGGCAAAATTCTGATCTTTATTTTCTCTCTCTCTCTCTTCACGAGGTTATAGGCCTGCCAACAATTTTTCAACTTTCAAATCATCGGGCGGGGGGGGGGGGGGGGGGGGGGGAACGATGACCCGAAGAAGATTTTTTTGTTTCCGATGAGTACAGAAATTTTTCATTTTTGAAGTGGCTGTTCAATTCACGTTTTTACAGATTCCGAATTGAATTACTTCCCCTTGGAACATTTTGATGACATTGGATTTCATGAATTATTTGCTCATGGAAACAATTTTCATTTGTATCCATCCAACGATTTGCACTACGACAACTGCATCGTGTTTGATTTAGGCCTATACTCTATGACATCCAATATCCAAAATGACCCCTATAGAATAACGTCTAGATATTACACAGAAAATTAATAATTTGTTAAGACACTAAATTCTCAGTTTAAGAAATTTGCTTTAACACATTTTGATATTCACAGCTGAAATAGGAACGTTGAAAATATTAAACTACTTCTAGAAAACCTCGGATCCGATTCATCAATTACGACAATGGCATGACAGAAACGTGGCTCACTGACATTCCAAGTTCGAACTTCAATGCATTTCCTGCCCAATAATTTATAAATTTCATGACTTTTATAAATCTTCCCCCATTTTATATTGGGGTCCGCTCGCTATTCATAAGGACCGCTATTCATAGAAAACCGTTATTCATTTAACACGCGTTATGGATAGCGGTCCTTATATGAATAGTTATGAATTGTGGTCCTTATGAATCGAGATCCTTATGAATAGCGAGGTAATTTGTTTACCTTATGAATAGCGAGGTAATGTTTGCTCGCTATTCATAAGGACCGCTATTCATTTAGTCACACGTTATGGATAGCGGATTGCGGATCCAGGGGGGAGGGCACTTCCGGCCTGTGCCCCCCCCCCCCCTTTGGAAGAAAAGTATGCATTTTGACCATAGAGGATCCGCCCTTTTGTCGATTGTGCCCCTCCACTTTTAAAATGAAAACCCCCTTTTTTTTGTTTGCTTGTCAGAGAATTATGGAGGGAAACTGGACCCCCATGACCCCCCCCCCCCCCCCCCGAGCGAATTTTGGAGGTCTGGCGAAAATTTGTTTTTTTTTCTTTGGAATAATTGACGACAAGTGCTCCTGGAAACCACATACTGATTTTGTCAAAACTGATTTCGAGAAACATATAATAGGAGTAATTAACAAGCTGATAATTCTCAGGCTTAATTTCGTTATAGTTAACCTTACGTTTCCATATCTTAATTATTTAATTTTAGCATGGGGCAAATCTGTATACCGCGCAACAATAAACAGAATATTACTATATATCCCAAAATAAAGGCCACCATGAGGATTGTATCCCTTACAGGTTATCTCTCACATTATACTGACCAGTTTTTTTCATAGTAATAAAGTTCTCAACGTTTCTGACTTATATACCTTTATAATCTGGATCAACCTATGTTGGAAATGATTACAACTTCAGAATGCCCTTGCAGACGTGTTCATAATAAACAATACACTTATACCCAACTAGACAATCAAACTTTTTCCCATCTTCCCAGCACGAGAACGCTCTTAGTTCGCAAAACTTTCGTCTTTACAGGTCCCAAATTTTGGAACAGTCTCCATCCAAACCATAAAGAAACTGCGCCGTTAAAAAAAAAGGAACTGGGAAAAATCTCTTTTGAACCCATATCACACTCTGGAACTCACTTCCCCTTTTTAGCTTAAGAAGTCATTCTTCTCTCAGTTCTTTCAAAGTAGCACTGAAGACCTATACCGTATACGTTTACCATAATTACTGGAAAATATTTACTACTATAAGATGTTATTGTAATTATAATGTAGTACTCGTTGGCATGTCATATGATATGCTTATAATGTTGCTTCTCATTCTTAGACATTAAGTAAACTGACGAGTGGAAACAAATAAAATCAAATCAAATAAAATCAAAACAAGATGAGAGAGGTGTATAAAGTATCCATATAATTATTTTCCTCCGATTTTTCAGTGCCCCTCTTCCCACAATGTACCGTTTTAGCAATGTCTGCCCATTTTGAAAATCGTTCCGCCGCCCCGGGGCCGCCCCTTGCCCTTGGTCGTCTTCAATGCTGACTGAACGTACGCTTATGGAATGAAGATGAGTTTCAACACCACTCTTTAAAGCCACAGACTGTGCATGGGTTTGTAAAGGCACAATGACCTCTCATTGACGTCATGATTAAACTTTAGGCCAATACACTGCTATGCATAGTGCTAATGGTATGCATACGGTATGGTATAGGTATCGAGCTAGCTAGCTAGCTGCAGCTCGAGAGCTAGCCTGATTCTCCAACATAGAGCGGAAAGGAAGCTGGAAAATGGCCGACCAAGGAGGTGCAAAAACCAAGCGGACCAACGAAACGACCCCCGAAATTGTGAGGGGACAAGTTTTCGATGTTGGTCCACGGTATATTAATCTGAACTACATCGGGGAAGGGGCTTATGGAATGGTTTGGTACGTATTTCAAGTTTGTTTCTGTTACTTAGGTCGGACTGTGTCTGTGGCCCAGGCATCAATTCACATTTGGGCTTTGGCTGTCGATGTCCGCGGCAGTGCAGATGCAGTGCTGCAGGCTTGCAGCCATGCCAAGTTGAAGTTAGTCTGGGGGTTGTTTCATCAAACCGTCATAACAACAAGATCAGCGACAACTCGACGCTGTCGCTCAACTTGTCCGCCAACTGTTTCACAAAGTCGTATTTGGGAAGATCAGCGACAACTTTCCTGACAAAGTGACCAGTGACTTGTCTGTATGGCTAGAGTCATGAGACTGAGAGTGCCCAAGTCTGTGCAGTGCCCATGCATGCCATGTCTGCGCACACGCGTAACTCTGCGATTCTAATAAAACAGAACATGCAACGAACACAAACTTTTCATCTTTATCATAGCGATAGGTATTCATGCAAAAAACGAGTCAAAATAATGAAAAAACGGTCTTATTTCAGACATTTTATTCACAAGCCTCAAAATGTTTTGCTTCACGTCAAAACTCTGAACTGCGTGTAAAATGAATGAGTGCGCAGACATGGGCACCATTGTTTTTTCAATGTTCAGATGTTGAAATGACACGGTCACCGTTTCTTGTGAAAATGGCATTGTTCTTCACTTCTTGCTCTAATTTTGATGAGATTTTTTTAACTTACTCGTTAGAATATCAGGAAAAATATATTGATCTAGTTGATCCTAGAAGGTAACCAACCCCTTTCATTACCTTTAGCAAACTCTGAGGGTGTATCATCAGTATTAATTTTTGCTGCCATTTTTTACATTATGGAACAGTTTAGGGAAAACTGAGCCTCAAAGTTTGTTTGGGTAATTGACCATAAATCCAATGGACTGTGATATAGACTATGGATTTTAGCCCATGAGTATCAATATCACTGAGTTGTCGTTTATTATGTCTTTGTGAAACAGTTTGTCAAGTCCATGACATTTCCGTAGACCGCAGAGAAGAGTTACGACTGTCATGGAGTTGATTTGATGAAAAGACCCCTAGTTTGATGAGAAGGCTAGTTAAGAACTTAATGTTTGGTTAACAAGTTGGGCTTTATTGTAGGTCTCAGCTACTTAAAATCTATATTTGAATTATGACTCTGACTGTTTGTAACTTTGTGAGACTGCACATCATCATCATTAAAGGACAATTAACCCCACATGATATTCTAGATGCGGTATTGTCTGCTACGTCTTTCCATGGAGGCTGCCATTTTGTGCATGACACGGATCATTAGGTACCATATGCATTGATAATAGCCTACCTTTACAACAGATACGTCGCTTTGTTCTGATTTTATTACGATTGTTATTGGTCATGGGCCTAGATAATTGACGACCCATGAGTTCTAATAGCCATCCTGTAATGCAGATTCCTCGCTTTGTTTTGGTATTGTTACGATTGTCTCCGTCCTTGACGTCAATTCTCCGTCTCCACGTACAGAAAGTATATTTTTATGAACAAATTAAGACCTTTTAAAAAATATATAAAACTAAACTTACATTTCAGAATATGTGACTATATCTAATATATATTTGTCCTCTAAAAATCAATTACAAGTTAACGATGAAGGAAATATTACTTGGGATGAAAAATATTTTCGTGTACACATAAAGTAATGGCAGCCCCCTTATTATTGCTAGCAGACAATAACTTGGCTGGAAAATAGTGATTTATATCTATATCCTGTGTTTTTACATGAAATTGCATGTATCAAATAAGAGGCATATACTACACCATTCAAAATAAGCTAGTTCATACGCTGAGGTTAATTTCCCTTTAATTAAAGGGAAAGTCCACCCTGGTGACATGGGTGTGAGTGGCCCTGGTATATAATTTAGTTGATTGAATAAAAGCAGAAAAAAGAGAGAAATAAATTATTAAATGTTTGAGCAAAATCTGATAAGAAAGAAAAAACTTATGAATTTTTCTCAAGGTAAAGGTAAACTAAGTAAAGTAAAGTTTCATTATCCTATCTTTAAGTTTCTGATGAAGGAATAGATTTTTTTTCATACAGGTTTTGTGTAAAAGCATAATGAGCAATGATTATATCTAACTCTAAGCCTAAGGTGGATATAGACCCTACATGTATGTTGAATCACACATATGCGAGGTTATAAAGAGAAAATGGGAATTAATGATTTTTTTGGTACTGGCCACTACTGGGCTAATGGGAGAGGAGCTCGCAAGATACATCACAGAGTTGCCAATTTGTGTTTGATTGATTACACCCTCGAAAATTCATAAATTTATTATTTCTTATCGTACATGTATTTTGCTCAGAACTTCACTGATCTATTTCTTTAAATTTCCTGCTTCTTTTAAAACCAACTTGTAATCAGGGTGGACTTTCCCTAAACTTAGTTAGGTTGATGCTAACTCCAGGGAGCTTCAACTGGAACATCACTGGTACTGCCGATAGATTCCCCATAATACCTGGTATGTCACAATGTGTAGAGCTGGGAAACTGTCGGCGGTCTGGTCCCAGTGATTGTGCACTAATGAAATTGAGTCATTTGACAGCACGAGAATATCGGCGATGCCAGCAAAACGCATTTTTTCATCAAATTATTTGTCAAATTGTGGATATATCGGATGCCTCCTAGTGAGGTGAAAGATATTTCTAAATATTTTAGCCGTTTCTTGGTACTGCAAAATTTCAATATGGCACGAAAAAGAGACATGATAACGAAGCTTTTCGACCTGCACTCATCAGGTTATCACGCAGGTATAAACAAATTACTTGAAATCAACTATATTATACTCGGTGAACCCGGACGCAACCTAGACGCCGTAATTTCAGAACAATCGCAAAGCTTGGACGAACTCCTTTTGTCTACACAGAAGAGGTTCTTGCGATTGGATATAAGCAGCTTCCAGAAAGCGTAAATGCGCTGAGCTTCTGGCCCGGGACATAATTGAGAATTGATCGTCGGCATAGCTTTGTGCGCAAGCTGGATTGTTCAGCAAGTGGAGACCAATCGCTGAATCGCATTTGGCTATCTTTGGTCTGTTAGCGTGCATTTCAGATTTGCAGGCACGGACGGGCTGCGTGCGCTGATTGGTTGTACGGTTCCGAATAATCGAGGGAATGTGTTGTTTAATGCGATCAGCCAACCGCTGAGAAGTACGGCCCACGTACCTGGCATCGCACCGGCACTGAAATTGGTAAATAACATTACTCAAGTGGGGGGTGGGTAGTACATCCTTGCTAGTTGACGGTAGCATCCTGTGTGTAGAAAACACAATGCGTGTCGAAACCGCGTAATAGCAACGTGACACTGCGTGTTTGATCTGACTGGCGTATTTGTCAGATACCTTACCCCTCCAGGGTAGTTTGAGATACACGGGGCATTTGGCAGGTCCAAATCTGGTGTCAGATTTGGATTGTGCCTCCAGCGTCCGTGTTATGGTGCGAGATATAACATGCTCAGGGTAACCATTGTCAAGGAGGATAGTTTTGATTTTCGCGATTTCGGGAGCTAATTTGCACGCAGAGCAAATCCTATGGGCGCGGCACACTAAGTTTCTAATGAGCCCAATCTTGTATGAAGTTGCACTGTACGAGTCCCATCTCGTGTATTGCCCGGTGAATGTGGGCTTGCGGTAGACGGAAGTGATGAATTTCCCATCACTTCTCTCAACGAGAACGTCGAGAAATGGGAGCGCATTGGACAGTTCAATTTCACATGTGAATTTTAGCGCGGGATGGAGCCGGTTCAGTTGTGTAAGGAAAACCTCACACGCTGCGCGGTTATCAAAAATTGCAAACGTATCATCAACATACCGACAATACACATGTGGGACTATATTAAGATCGGTGGCGTTCTGTAGCAGGCGCATTTCATGAAAGCCAACAAAGATGTTAGCAAGCGCGGGGCCTAATGGGGATCCCATAGCCACACCATCTATCTGGGAATACATCGTATCATTGAAACTAAACTCAACCGCGCGAGTGGCAAAGTTCATGAGATCAATGAATACGGGCTCAGGAACAGGTGGTGAGTCTAAGTCGCCATGATAGAGATAAGAAGCACAGATGTCAATAGCTTCTTTCAGTGGCACGTTGGTAAATAGGCTAGAGATATCGAATGAACACATAACACAATTACTATTATCAAGGGGCAGATCGCGGACGAGTTTAGCAAACGTAAACGAATCTCTAACAGTATGAACAGACAAACAATCTAAGACTGGCTGAAGTTGCTCGCTTAGCCATTTTGCCAGTTCATGCTGCGCTGACCCAACCATCGATAGAATAGGACGAAGCGGAACGTTTGTTTTGTGAGTTTTGGGGAGGCCGTACATGCGGGGTCTTAGCGAGCCATGTGGTCGAATTCTATCATAAACTGGCTTAGACAAATCGCCGCGTTTACATAAATCTAATAAATGTCGTTGGAGCTTGGTTTCCAAAGTGGCTGTGCGATCATGTTCTGGGACAGCACCTATGCGACAAAACTTTGATTCATCATGAAGAATGTCAGACATTTTGTTAACATAGTCACTTTTATTCAGAATGACGACACCGGTGCCCTTATCAGGTTTGCATATATGAATATCAGGATTGGCTTTAAGTCCGCGCAGTGCCACCAAGCATTCGCGAGTCATGTGAAAATCTGACATATCATTGGGAATGCCACAATACGCATGCGCAAGATCTGATAAGCGCGCTTTGAGTGACTCTCCGTCTTCCTTGGAAGTAGGAATGTGTCTAAACAGCTGAGAGTACAACAACTCAAATTCTGCGAATACCTCTTCTCGATTGATTTTGGACTTGGGCACGCCGAAATTAAAGCCATGTGCTAACACAAATGCCTCTGTGTCGGAAAGCACGTGATCAGAGAGGTTGGTGATATGTACTCTCTTATCCTGGATTGTACTGCCGAACCGATAGCGTTTCAACGATGCAATAGTATTGGCATGCTTATTGCGCGTTTTCCTTTCCATTTGCTCATCGATGGAAGCTATGTAGCGCGTGAGCCGAAACAAATCGAAGAACGAAATAAATTCTCGAACTTTGCGCCAGGCGCGACGGAGATTGCGGTGCACACACGATACGTGGATCTATAGTCCCACATGTGTATTGTCGGTATGTTGATGATACGTTTGCAATTTTTGATAACCGCGCAGCGTGTGAGGTTTTCCTTACACAACTGAACCGGCTCCATCCCGCGCTAAAATTCACATGTGAAATTGAACTGTCCAATGCGCTCCCATTTCTCGACGTTCTCGTTGAGAGAAGTGATGGGAAATTCATCACTTCCGTCTACCGCAAGCCCACATTCACCGGGCAATACACGAGATGGGACTCGTACAGTGCAACTTCATACAAGATTGGGCTCATTAGAAACTTAGTGTGCCGCGCCCATAGGATTTGCTCTGCGTGCAAATTAGCTCCCGAAATCGCGAAAATCAAAACTATCCTCCTTGACAATGGTTACCCTGAGCATGTTATATCTCGCACCATAACACGGACGCTGGAGGCACAATCCAAATCTGACACCAGATTTGGACCTGCCAAATGCCCCGTGTATCTCAAACTACCCTGGAGGGGTAAGGTATCTGACAAATACGCCAGTCAGATCAAACACGCAGTGTCACGTTGCTATTACGCGGTTTCGACACGCATTGTGTTTTCTACACACAGGATGCTACCGTCAACTAGCAAGGATGTACTACCCACCCCCCACTTGAGTAATGTTATTTACCAATTTCAGTGCCGGTGCGATGCCAGGTACGTGGGCCGTACTTCTCAGCGGTTGGCTGATCGCATTAAACAACACATTCCCTCGATTATTCGGAACCGTACAACCAATCAGCGCACGCAGCCCGTCCGTGCCTGCAAATCTGAAATGCACGCTAACAGACCAAAGATAGCCAAATGCGATTCAGCGATTGGTCTCCACTTGCTGAACAATCCAGCTTGCGCACAAAGCTATGCCGACGATCAATTCTCAATTATGTCCCGGGCCAGAAGCTCAGCGCATTTACGCTTTCTGGAAGCTGCTTATATCCAATCGCAAGAACCTCTTCTGTGTAGACAAAAGGAGTTCGTCCAAGCTTTGCGATTGTTCTGAAATTACGGCGTCTAGGTTGCGTCCGGGTTCACCGAGTATAATATAGTTGATTTCAAGTAATTTGTTTATACCTGCGTGATAACCTGATGAGTGCAGGTCGAAAAGCTTCGTTATCATGTCTCTTTTTCGTGCCATATTGAAATATTTAAGTACAAATTTTCATCTTTCCTTGTTCAATTATAAAAAAAATGCAACCAAACTGGAAAAGATTCTTAGTAATTTGTACCTGGAGTGCCGCCACTGAAGGCGGTGGTGCTCCCTGGAGTTAGGTTGATGCACACCACAAATAGTGGTCATATTGACCACTACGCCATATGAATGCACAAATATTAGGTACATGTACATGTAGTTTCTGTCGCATGTACTAAAGGTATGGGGGGAAAATAAGATCAATTTATACCAAACAGAAAGCTAAATTTCAGAATAAAAATGGGTGCAACCAGAGAAGTGGTCATTGAATAAACCCATGTTTGCCAGAACATTTGGATCTCAAAATGTGTTGGATTGCAATGCACAACAATCAAAAAAGTGGTCACAAAAACAAAGGTGGGAACCTTGCAGATCAAGTTTACGGATGACTTGACTAGTAGCAATCCTTCCCCGGAAATCTGAAGTGAGCATGTGCCCCCTACCCTCCCATCCCCCTCATTTCCTTCATCCCCCTTCCCTCTCAGTCTCCCCCCTTCCCCAGGGCCCCAAGTTACACCCGTGATTGCATGTTTAAAAGCCTGAAGCAATTTTTGCTTGGTTTTATCTCATATTATGCAATGCTAATGTGATAGGTGAGATGGCACAATAATATTTCACCCCATACTGCATGATTGCTAGGATGAGGGTCCCAACAAACTTGAGATTTAATGGCCAATGTATGAAGTGATTCAGACGAGTGTACAGTGTAAATACAGAGAGCTCTGCCCCTTAAATACTCAGCTCTGTAGACTGTGTATATTTGAATGGAGTGACTCTGATCTTTGTTCATCAAATTAGCCTTTATTTACATTCATTCATTTTTTGTTAATTCATTCATGCATATTTATTAATTCGTCTTGGATAAATGATGAAATCATACTTGTAGTTTTCTATAGAAAGAGGAAATGTGCTGTTTGCAACTGGTTCATTTGGAATGAAAACTGAGATATATCCTGTGCATTGATCATGTCATTACTTTAAAGGGAAATTCAACCTGGCTTGATAGAAATTTACTGTGAATGAAGGCAGGAAAATCAGGGCAACTGATTGTTGAAAGTTTAAATGAAGATAAGGTATTAAAATACATCTTAGGAATTTTGAAAAATTGAAAGTATAGATAAGAACTTTAAATTGGCAAATTGTATTAATGTCACTAATGAATGTAATGATTGTAGTCTTTCTGCCTTCCCAATTTGCTCAAGATTACAAAGTAATGACTAGAGTTTTTAAAATTTGCTGCATGGAACAGTACTTATGTTTGCTATAACAATATGCCATCCATAGTATTTTTCTTTAAGTACATCCTCTAGGAAAAAAATTAGGAGAAAAATGGAATCTTGTTATTTGTCTGTATTTCAAATATCCTATAACCTGTTTTTCTTATTTTTCTACTTTCACAGACTGAACTTGTTTCAGAGTTTGGATTATTTTCCTTTAAATGTTACAGTACTCATTCACCACATCAGAGACAAAATAGGATCAGTCACCAATTTATTGGTCAATATGACCCTTCATGGGTTTGAAAGAGGTCCCTGTTGTGGTTGGTGTATCCTGGCTTTAGATAAAAAATTCTAAATTTTACATTTTTAAGTTTAAAGATGCTTCCTTCTATTTTCTAGTAAATGAAGAAGCTTAATGGGAGGAATTTTAATTTGTAAACAAATTTTTAGGCATACTCCCAGTGAAAGATCGTATGCTCGATCTGTAATGAAAATCACAAGTCAGAAAAAATTTGGAACCAGCGGGATTCGAACCTGTCATCTACTGCTTGCCGGGCAGCGACTTAACCACCAGGCCATCCTGGTCACGATGAACTGGAATCAAATACCCAAGATCCTCTTCTATCTGACTCATTAATATTCAACTGTCCACCGTGGACAATAGTTAGTAAATGAAGAAGCTTAATGGGAGGAATTTTAATGGCCTGGTGGTTAAGTCGCTGCCCGGCAAGCAGTAGATGACAGGTTCGAATCTTGTTGGTTCCAGTTTTTTCTGACTTGTGATTTTCATTACAGATCGAGCATACGATCTTTAACACTGGGAGTATGCCTAAAAATTTGTTTACAAATTCTATTTTCTTGTACGAACAAAGATCATTGTTGCTGTAGGATCCAGCTTATTTTACTTGAAATACAAGAACAGTTTTTCTCATGTATTTTAGGGGACCCAATATTTGGTCCTGCAATAATTCTGCCTACTGAATTATAACATTGACATCATGCATAATTGCATAGTTTGATGTCCCATTTATGCATTTCTTGGTTGTGCACATGTTCTGACCTCTGACTATACAAATACAGGTGTTTGTAAGGTTTAATAGTTGGCACACTTGCAGAATTTGGGACAAAAGATCAAAATGATTTTTTTATCAAACATCCGTATATATATATATGAACAATGTAAACACAACACAAAAAGTAAGTTCCCCCTGAAGCAAACTGGCGTAATATTTTAAGGAAAAGGTTTTAAGCAAAATAACTTGGCAGGAGTGTTCCTACACTTATTGACTAACTTCTGTGTGAAAATGAGATTGATCTGTCAAGTCATGCATGAGTGAGCACACATTAAAGGGAAAATTGTCACTTTTCAAAAGTCACAGGAGTCATATTTTATGCCATATTATTAACAGTGAATTTTAGCATTTCTTGCTTAATTTTAAAGTGTGCTCACTCAACCAGCCAGAAAATTACCTCTTGTGTTAATACACAATTGACAACCCATTTTGGTAATGTTAATTTTTTCAATAATCCGAATGGATTTTGCCATTTCAAAGTTAAGAGGGTTGAACATCGCTACTTTCCACTAAAATTGTGCTCACCAAACCGTGCAAAAACACGAAAAGTGTCAGGATAGGTGCGAAGGGGTCAAACCAGAAACAGAATTCGCCAAAATGACCCCCCAAAATGGCTCTTGTGACTTTTGAAAAGTGACAATTTTGCCTTGAATGTGTGCTCACTCATGCATGACTCGACGGATCAATTTCATTTTCACACAGAACTTAGTCAATAAGTGTAGGAACACTCTGACCAAGTTATTTTGTTAGAAACCTTTTCGTTAAAAAGTTATGCCATTTTGATTTAGTGGGAACTTACTTTTTGTGTTGTGTTTATGTACATGTATGCTAAATACTGATCTACGTTGGATGAATATTTCTTTTAGATATATTGTTTGTATCACACACATGTGTGGTTGCTTATTTTTTGTTTGTATCGAATATTCTGACGTACTGCGCTGCCGTACCCATAGGCCTGCTGATATTTTTACACTAGTTTGCACTTTGCTCTCCAATATGCCACTGTGATACATGGGTATGAGGAATGAAGCTACCATTGAGAACTTTTTAAGTTGTCAGATTAGAGAAGCTACAGGCTTCCTATTTCCTTCCTGTCACCGTGGCGAACATGATTTATAATCCTGTTACAAAATCTTTGCAGCCAGGTCAGATTCAGAGTTTTCAAAAGCAAAGCATAGTGTATAGTGTGGTCAGTATACGATTCACTCCATGTACATGTATTTTCCAGTGAAACTGATTCTAGCATGTATGTACAATGTACATTGCCACCTTTAGCTTCCCTGGTCGACATAAAACATGGAATAAATAGTATGATTCTTCAAGCTGATTGAGTGAGCTCTGGTGTTAATGAAATCGCATTTTGAAAGAAACTGAATTACAGTACTTTAAATTTTTTGTCATGCTTAATGCTATGGTCACAACTGACCGTGCGTGTTTTTCACGTGCGTGTCCGCAGCTGCGATCGGCTGTGGGGTATCTTGTGCGATTCATACGTCCTTCTTTTGTTATGGTCACAACTGGTCGTGCACCTCTCTGCGTCTCCTCTTGGGCGTCTTGCACTCTCCTCGTATACATACCCCCTCTTACCTGCAAGAACTCTTGAGACGAATGTACAGCCCCAGTATGGTACCGTACAACCGACGCGCTACATGTCATGGCTCCATGGGCTTCGGGAGATCTCCGCAAGGCGCCGTGCGATGCTTGCAAGAAGCACATGCAGCAAGTACGATGGCTGTGTGTGTCATGTGCGTTCATCAGAACACGTAGCCACACTCAAAGATTGTTCAACAGCCACCTTGCGTGCTCCTACGTGCTTGGAAAAAACGTGCAGAACCGTGCGTGCGACGCAAGGGTTTTCTGTGAAATCCGTCGCAGACAACACACAAGGAGGTGCATGACCGGTTGTGACCAACCTTTAAGATGTGTTGTTTGGACAACGTCATTATAACAACTCTTTAATGAAAACATGCTTGAAAGCACATTTAACTGATATTGAAGAGCATATTGCATATTGAAGACTGTCTGTTATGCATTTGGGTCCAGACTGTTGATTTCCTTATAGTTCTGTGCTCATTACTTACATGAAGCTGTTACGATACAGAAACCATTTGGCTGATTGTAATCTTGAAGATTCAGTTAGTTTTATTTGACTCTATGAAAATTTAGTTTGCTGTCATTACCAGAAGTCAAGTTTATCCATATGGTACAGGGCCCTGTTTTCATAAAACTTGTTATCAATAACAAGTCACAATAACTGTTATTTGATTGGCTGTGAGCAAATTTGTCATAGATGTGGGGCAGTTGTTACTGATAACAAGTTTTATGAAACAGTTCCCAGATTTGTTTCTATGTGATATGGAATTTGACAATGATAAACATGAAAATTATGATATTTACAATATTGAAAAAAAACCCACACAATTTGAACAAGTGTATAAAAATAGTATGAGACTTGTCCGATAATGAGGAACAAATAGAACTCTCCCAGAGTTCAACAATATTTACACTGGATATTGTCCCTGTCGTTATATCTGTTTAACCCCTTCCGTGTCACTAGGCTTTTGAACAGTTGTAAAATAAACTATGAGGTGTTAAAGTTTGACCTATAATGCTTGTGTCCATGTTAAAGGTGTTACTCAGAGATGTACAAACAAATCAAAATGCAATCAATTTGGTATCAACGGAAAGGGGAAGATGCCCTAAAACATTCCATCAACATTCGAAATCCATAGGTTTTCATAAATTAATATTATTCTGTTTCAAATGTGTGCCAAAATATGCGCATATTTTCGCCCCACGAGTAGTTTCTTTTTCAACCTTGGAAATGTGACGTAATACTCGGGACACACTTGCTTGCTTCTAGCTAGCTCACGATCACGTCAATACAGCGCGCGCACATAACGTTCACGGTTCGAGGTAAGCTACTGATTTCTTCCAATCTTTGAAAATCTTGTCGACAAAATGTCTGATTTTGGCCCTGATTCAGATGTTAGAACCTGGAATCACACCGTCATTCCATCAATCACTGGGTGAATCACTGCAGCAGCCACACACACATATCAGGGCTCGAATTACCCGGTCGGCAAAAGGCAATTTGCCGCAATGCCCCTTCAACTTGCCGCAATGCCCCTCTAAAAATACGATACTTACGGCAACTTGTGGCTGCCCCTTTTTTTATTTTGCCGTGATGCCCTTTCACCCGAAACATACACAAACAATAGCTTGTTGAGGAACTCACTACACGAGTGAATATTTTACACCAAAATGACATTATTACCTGTCCACACGCACTCATAGAAATGTACATAATGTCATTGCATGACGACGAACTGAAACTTTTTAACATCGCTCGATGGATCTCTGCGCGGCCGCGCTCTCTGCTGCCCGCCAGCCAGCTGCAGCTACCCGGTAACGTAGCTGGCTGGAGCGAGGCCGCGCGGAGCAGTGTAACTCTATGGTACTGAGTCTGACATGCACACCCAGTGATGGCACGGTCAGTCTTTTCTCTCAGCTCACGCACATGTGTACGTATCCAAGGTGCGTCGCTTGTATAAGCTGAGCATGCGATGATGCGACACACATAACAAATCCCTAATTAGATCGACTAATAAAAAATAAATAAAAAATGCCGAAAGCCAATCGCAGGAAAGCGATTAAAGAGTGTGAGCACTCATAGCTACATTCCTATACTTCGTGTGTAGAATGTAGGCAGTCATACACCTCAACTTTTTAAAACACCACTGCACAAAAGTCACCAACATTCACTCAAAATCGGCATTTAATTTACAAAAACCGACCCCAAAATATCCAAGAAATACAATAAATTCAACTCACCGATGTTGGAAAAGATATTTCCAAAAATGAAATCCGTAATTTACTGTTGATTCTCGCGAAACGAGCTATCGGAGTCATTGTGTACATTTCCTGGTCGCCGCGGGCGCTGACATCTCCCCAAAAGAGTTTTGTCCTTAAAAATTTGGTCCCTATGGCGTACACGGAAAAGTCCCGATTTTCTGTGTGCGCGATCGTAAAGATCGATGTGCGCTTGCGATCCCGAGTTTCTTCGTGGATAAAAAATTTATTGGCCGATTTTAGTCTAAGACATCGGCAGTATGTAAACAACACGCGATCGCGATTTCTCCAGTTTTGGACAAGATTTTGACTTTGGATTTTGCTGAAAATATCAAAAGTTCTTCCTAACGGCCATTTGAGGTAGGAGTGAGATTTTTAAGGGCTGAATTTGAAAGCAAGTATTTAAAATATTTATCTTATTTTCCCCCCATCATGCCCATACCTTTAGTACATGCGACAGAAAATACCAACTATTTTACAGTAATGTAGCCATGAGTGAGTGTGAGCTGAAGAACGCGGCGGCTCAATGCCGAACGCTCGACTTCTTTATTCAAAGGTAAGGTTATCATAGAATGAATGCTATTGCCTATAAAATATATTGAAGATGTGAAACAACCGTTTACTTATATTGACAGTCCCATGTACACTGTATCGTATTACGCAGGGCCCCTTCTTGTTTTTTTTGCGTATAGTGGTGTATTGTATTACCGGACACTTAAGAGTTTCTTCTAATTTCGTAGACTGGAAACTACCTTCAAAATTGCTTCCCAATACGATGTTCATAAAGGGAGTGATGATGAATCCAAATATGAAATCCGTTTTGCAAATGATGATCGTTGTCTCGAGATATAAGTTCCGAAACACGACCTCGCAAAATTTCTGTTATTTTTGACGCACGCAAAACGAACTGGTATTACCGGAATACATGTATTGTCTATGGGAAATGACATTTCTGCTGTCAACACACCTCCCCGCGATTTTGCGTGTGCTATCAATGGAGCGGCGTGCGAGCGGGGATGTTCGATCTTGCAAGTCGATCTTTCGTCGCTCGATTTATTTTTTATTTTTTGCCTTGGTGCCCCACTGACTTGCCTTGCTGCCCCTAAAAAAATATTGAAAGAGACTGCCCCCAAAACCAGAAATTGCCTGCCCCTAAAATTGCTGACTTTCGAGGCCTGACATATACGATTCATACAGCTACAGTACAGTCAAGTCGTATACCGTAAGCTAACTGTCCCGAGAAAGACGTCATTTTTCTAGTGCAAGAATTCTCGCTTTCGTGGCTCATCCGAGACCCTGTCAGGGGTCTTGAAAAAAAGTCCTGATAATCCTTTTTAACCAGCTTACATCTCTAAAATTTAATTTCATCGTATTCTTTGGGGGATTAGCTTTCCAAAAATGTATAATTTGTCCTATTTCTTATTTTATGGGACATTTCTCCGGTTATGTGCTTTAAATTCCATAGCACATCATCCACAAGAATAAACTTCACAACAACTTGGTTACATTTTTCTGTTCAAGGGAGAAAAACACAGCCATTTTTATCCAAAAAATTATTCAGCACTCAAATTCATGGACAGGCTTTGCCACGCATGACATGGAAGGGTTAAACTACTGTACCCTATTTCGATTTAATCTACTATTAAAAAAAAACAGCAAAGAAACAAAACAAAGCAAAACAAAACAAACAAACAAACATGGAAAAACCCTTGCTTTTCTTCTTAAAATTTGAAGTGGGTTCATGTACCGGTATTGTGGAATCAGTGTGAAGTCACACTCTTATTTTTTTCTAAGAATGACAATAAAACACAAAACCATGATAATAGCAAGTGAATTTTTTGTCCTTTGCAAGTTATGTGTTAGTACGTGATTTTTTGTACGTGTACACTTTAAAAAAAGTACCCTGTACAACATTTCCATGTCCAGCTACATTTTTCATGTACTTGGAATAGCAGAGAACAGTAAATGACAGCTAGGAACTCAATTGTTTGACAAGTGTTTGACAAATGTACTTGATTGCCAAGATTTATTGAGCTCTTGCATAAATATTTTAGTGAAGAGGTTGGAAGATAACATGTAATAGAGGGGCAGGAAGATGAAGTGGAAAAAAGAAGAAAAGATTTAGGTTGAGGAGGAGAGAGAGATTCTGAAAATAAATGAAGTGAAGGAGTAATAAAGAAAGGGAAGATAGGGCTGAGAGAGAGAGAGAGAGAGAGAGAGAGAGAGAGAGAGAGAGAGAGAAATGAGTGAGAGAAAAGAGTTGCAGCAATGCGATGATAGATTTAACTTGTAAGGTAGAGCCATGTGCTGTACATGTTGACATACAGGCCTACGTACCCATGTACATGTACATGTAGTTTACTTGCCATACACTAATACACAATCTAAGAAAAAGAGTGAATCTAGATAAAAGGACTTGAGTGAAATATAATGTATTAAAAATTAATTATTAGTATTTATATGATGATTTATGAAAAGAGAGAGGGATTGTGTTGCAATTTAATAAATGAAACTTTGATAAACAGAGATACATGTATTTGCTCACAATAGTGTGTACTGCTCACTGAGAATGGGGAAAGGGGAAGCTAATGTTGCATGAAATAGATTAATAATAAAAATGCTCGGTGACAAAAATATGGAACTCTGGAATCATGTTAGGGCAAGTAAGCTACGTGTAGCTAGCTGAAAAGAACTTTGAAAAGATCACTTACGGAAAATGAAAAAGAAGAAAAAAAATCAAAACTGATCCTATAGAAATGTGGAAATTCCAAGAAGAGCTTCAATGAACCAAAAAGTAATTTATACTCTGGTTTACAAGTACATGGTTTTCTCAATTGCTGAGCATTGGCTATAAGCATACATGTACATACATAAATTCTACATAATATACTGCACAATTATTAATCTGTATTGTGAAGGCTAAATCATAAATTACACAAATGAATTAGGTGTATCCTTCTTCGGACTCCCAATACAATGTGAAATATGACTTTAATTAGTATGATTAATGCATGTTGTGTTGAAGATCATTGAATTTCATATCTTCCTTGTAAATGGCAGTAGTCTTCCTGCAGATCTTGCCAATAGTACCTGGAGAAACAATATGAAATATGAGGAAGACAAACACAAGCTTGTAATATGAACTAACCATTGGAGAAATGCTATATTTATGCATTCATGTGCGACACCTGTACGTGCTATAGAAAACTATTTTTTTCTGCGGTTTCTTGTGTCTCTATTAGTATGCACGTGCAGTGTGCTTTAATACACATACCTGCTTCAATTTAGCTATTCATTGAAAGGCACTGAAGTGTGATGTTGGGGAGCATTTGTGTGCTGATAATCATGTATTTGTCAAAACATTTTTACCGTTATATGCCAGAAATATGGTAAGAAGAGGTTGAGTTCAGGGAAAGGTTAAAAATAGTTTGTGAGCTTTCTCTATCCATTTATGTCAGTTTGGAAGAACATCATAGTAGAAAATGAAAAGGACTGCTCTTTAAGTGCCCTCATATTTGAAATATGACACAAAATAGCTAAAGTGTTCGGGGCCGAACATTCATGCCACAGGTGTGTGCAGTCCTATACCCATTTCTGTGTCCAGTCCATGTGCTTTTCACCGAGATTGGGTCAATTTCTTATCATTTTGATGATTCCAAAACCGCACAGTATACACCAAGTCTTATGTTGACATGCTCAACCTTTCCCAATTGTTGTGAGACAGTTTCTTTCACAATGTAATCGCATGACCTGAACTCAACTTTTTCTTAATAAGCATTATATACTGTATACTATCCTGTAATGCCCAAGTTATATACAGATGTTCATCTGAATTTCTTGTTCAGTATCAAAGAAAATGCGATTTTTTATTACTAAAATGAGCCGAGACTCTAAAGGGGGTGAAAACGATGTTAATATCAAATGAAGCTGTTCTATTGAAAATATTTCAGTTGTTTGATCAGGAAAAAGAAGAGGAGGGTTGATGTTTACAAGACTTGACAGGATATGCCCAAGCTGATTAAAGTTAATGTAGGGTGATTTCTATTTGTAATGCTAGCCAAGCCTCAATCCTCAATTGGATTTTAATTAAAATCTCTATTGCTTGAAATCCCTTGTGGCACTATTCATTATGTAAATGATTGCAGATTGCCCTTCTTGCAAATTTCTAGAGCAACTGCGATGTTCTGTTACAATACGTATAGAAATTACAATTTACATATTTATATAACCATTTAATATTGATCATTTTAATGCAAACTTAAATGCAATATGGCTTTCCTACAGGATTGTATAAAGATTTATCTCTTGGTATTGGCCATGATTTAGGCTCTGCCTTTTCCCCATCGCAAATAGTTACATGTAAATCTAAATCAACGTAAGTGGCGTTCTATTTTTTTCACTCAATCTCCCATGTTTTGCAGACATACTTGTTTCCGGGTCTGAGTCCAGAACATGCGCTTTCTCCTTTCTAGCTTTTACATGCACATGATAGTGCGATATCAATGTAGCTCTAGATCGGCCCTTCTAACTAGGATCTATTTTGCCCTTGTTATATTGTTGATTTTACAATTTACAATCAGATAGTTGCATTGAATAACTGAACCAACATGATAATAAGATTGTCTAATAACAGCAAGGAAGCAGCGTATCGCAAGTCGAATAGCTGCGAGTCACATGCATTTAACAGGTAAGAAACGTAAACAAACAAACAAAAAAGGCTAAGTGCCTCTGAGGTGCAAGACCGAGGCTCGCAAAGCTTCCTATTTAGATATGGCTAAAATTTGCTCGTAATATTTTCTGTTATGAAACTGAAGAAGTTGTCATATTTTCAAGTGTATTTTGGTCATCAAGAGGAAGCTCTTTTATATATATACCCGTATTTAAACTAAATCACACCGCAGACTATCGGCCTTACAGCTTCGAGTAACCGTACACGGACGACCATCACAATTTTGTGGGATAAAACGAACTTCTAACGGAAAGCACTTATCTTTTGGTAGTCATACGCCAAGATTCCGCGAATATTAATGTATAAATGCAGAATCTTGTGGTTTTATACCAAGAAGCAATATCAGTCATGATTATTTGATGATATATTGCCCCTTTTCTGAAGGAGAAATAAAATTTCTCAAAGGCACATGGACTCATTATTTTTTTCAGAGAGGGGTGCGGTATAGATCTACAGGTTGAATGAAGTGGACTTTCATGATGATATCCTATCGGCACAATTTGCAAATATTTGGATAAGAGTTATTTTTTTATGCATTAATACAAATTTTGAGTAACTTTAAGCAGAAATAGAAAAAACGTCTGAGGGCATTTACGGTCGAGTAATTTGAAACACCCCTATAAAAATCGATGCTCTGTATGCTGTTATGTAGGTCACCATAATGAAGGTTGCTTATCTGATGGACGATTCTAGTGGATAGTTGTTGTTAATTAATTAGCTGCCAGAAAAATTACTCTAGCATTGTTTTAAACATCGGATTCAAATGTAAGAATAACAACTTATGAACCACGAAATAATTCTATTTTAAGTGAAGTGTTTTTCTCTCTCTACAGCGCTTAGCACTAGCTAGCTAGCTAGCTATGTGCCACAGTGTACGTACATATATGTGGATCTGGAACTGGAATATGCCATGACTGCAAATAATGTAATTCCCGGATGTTGACGAGGCAATGCATTATGGGCCAACTTTTCGCTATATGCGGTGTGGAGAATTGAACACTGTTTATTCTAAATCCATTGCGTCCTTGACCATATTGTCCAATGATCATTCTGTTTAATAGCCATTGTGTCTTATGACGGGAACCATTTCGTCTTGATAACCAACTAGGGTATAACCCTAAATAGCCATTTTGTCTATTGCTAGTTGGAATTACATCATATCACATGTACATGTACATGTAGATCCAACAGGCCTTTGGTCTAATTCCCATTTTTTTTCTTTAACAATACAATGCAGACAGTTAGCCACTGTGACTCTCCAGTATAACCCTGGCTTTTAACTACATACATGTAGGTTGCATGTCTTTTCTATATTTCTTGTAATCGCTTGGCCCAGTATGACTATTTCTAGTTTAATATTTGAAATAGGAGAGCACTTCAAGAAGATGCCTCTTTGATATTACAAACATTGTTACTGTTGTGTCCTTCCATACAGGGTTCATAGAAATGAGATATGGAACAAAATATTAGACTATATTCAGATTGAAAGATACCACTTACTTAAATATGCAGTCCATTGATAAGATGTTTGCAAGTTTATTTTCATGGCTATATGATTTTCTGTTTAAATGCCAAATACCATGTCCAGCTATAGATGTTCTGAAAAGTATGTGTCCTATGCTTATGTGTCCTTGATTTCTGCAATTCTAGTTTACATACATGTGGTCTACTTGGAAGTATTCTTCAGTGTCCAAGTAGTACTGCATAAGAAGTGCATATGAGGAGGGGAGGTCATACTCCTGTTAAAATGTCAGTGGGCTTTCCCTATGGAATGGCTTCTTTCATCAAGTGTTGACTAATCCACTTTGCCCCTAGAGTCCCACAGGAGCTCAAGATGAGCACTGCTCCTCCTCCTCCTCTGAATGCCATGCCCTAGCTGCAAGATGTGCGATGAGGGAAGGGGAGGAGATCTAGGAGGGGGGAGAATAGTTGGGGGGGGGGGGGATATGTGAGGATGGGTGAGGAGACGTTACTTTGCTCTTTTCTCTTGTGGCCCTTTTTTATTCTCGACTGAAGTCTTGTTCACACGTGATGCGATGTGTGCTTCATATTTCTGTATCTTACACCAGGGTTGAGAGTGGCAAATAGAAAGTAATGTCTTGCCAAGGGGACCTTTGATATAATCTGTCCTTGATCCTGTCCCGCAGTATCCCCTTCTTCAAAATAGGTGTGTAGATCTACATGTATGGCTTCAGGCCATGCAACTCCACAGTTGCGAGAGCATACAAGCCATATGTTCATGAGTAATTAAAGTAGATATTCAAAGAAAATCACAAATATGGCAATTAATGTATCACTAGAAACTGGGAAGCTTACAGATGGCAGTCGTATAAGTTTTATGTCAACTGCGTATCTGGTGATTATAAAAACAACACAAATAAAAGCTCTTCTCAGCATCTGGAATATCCGAGGATTCGCCAGAAATATAGCGATGTTTTGATGTCGTCACACTCGGGATCGATCCTGCTTAAACAGACGACGTCCTATAATGAATGAACGTAATTGCAATGCAATTATTTATCAAATTATAAAGAGTTTGGTGTATTTAAACATGACCTTATTTCACACCATTATAAAGGGAAAGTGAAACTGATTCTGATAGCTAAAACCGTTTGATTGTAAATACATAGGAGAAGGGTCAATGATCAATGAAATAAACCCCACTTTCAAATTGAAAAGCCCTCCTATTAATAGCAGGATGGTATTCGTTCCCTCTTGAAACGCCGAACATGCCCCGGTGCAAACAGCTGAAAATACAATGGCGTCTTATTTTGTTTACAAGTGACTGATTCCTTTATTTTTTTAACGCTGCATTTTTCATCAAAATAATACCATACACGAAGTTAAGAGTGAGGCAACAGACTAACATTAAGACTGACGCTAGTGAAGGAAGAGAAATAAGTGAAGAGGAGATGACAAAATAGGCTCTGAAAAATGTGTAAGATGTTATGGGACATCGTCTGCTTAGACAGGACTGGTACAGGGTGTGTCGTCACATATCTCAGCAGCGTTCGAGGAGCTCTTCAGCTGCTATATCGGGGGCTGTATTTTACCGTTTTATAATTGAAAATAATCATTACTTCAAATGTTTCCAAGCGTTGAATTTGGATAACCTTGTTTAATTTATGCCATCTATGCAATAATAAGTATTAAGCCAATATTTAAAATCATTAACGTTCTACTTTAACACCTGCATTACATGTACATGTCCTACATGAACATGCACGACGCATACAAAGATACATGCACCATGTAATCCATGAAGGCAGTAGTACTTCAAAGAAAATTGATAACTGTTAAATACATGTAAACTATGAGCTGTACCTCTCCTCCCCCCCCCCCCCCACCGCCCTATCCTCCCCCCCCCCACCGCCCCTATCCTCCCCCCTCCCACTGCCCCTCTCCTCCCCCCCCCCACCGCACCTCTCCTCCCCCTCTCTCCTCCCCCCTCTCCTCCCCCCTCTCTCCTCCCCCCTCTCCTCCCCCACTGCCCCTCCCCCCCAAGCCCCTATCCCCCCTCCCCTCTCCCCCCTCCCCCTCCCTCCTCTCCTCCCTCCTCCCAAGGAGTAAAGCAATGACTGTCTTTGCCAGACGTCAGTAAGTGACTTCTATCCAGGAATCTTCAATGACTGTCAAAGTAGAGGCCTACATGTATTGTACATTGTTTATGCACAAGTACATGTATTCCTATGAATGTGCTCTAAATGTACATATCTATTTCTCTGTTTTTACCTCATTTCTTTTTCTTTCATGCGGAAGAATTAATATTTCATTGGGGGAAATAATAATGTTACATGTATATGAGGAAATAATTACTGATAGCCTCCATCATTTCCCTTTTTTATGTTTGAGGAGTCAGTTCACATATTTGTATAGGCCACTTATTTTTAAGCTGCTTCAAATATGAAAATATAAGATTTTAACCAAATGTGAATTTGTGATAAAGTACAAGTAGGCCTGCACTGTTAAAAGGAGTATCAGTTTCCCGTATGACTCTGTTATGCGATCCCTGAATTTATATATTTCTGATCAGGTGAAGGCCACATTGATTAATCCCAGTTTTAGAATTTAATCCTTTGATCAGTGACATTATAGATGCGTGAAAGAGCATGACCAAGCATTGTGGAATACTTCAGGTCAATGATAGAGAGCTGTTACAAATTTATTTTTGTGTATTTCTTTTAGTACTTATCCCCCCTCAATGACCTCACCCATGAAACATACATACATGTATACTTTAGCTGCACACAAATCAGGTGCACTTGTTTGACCATGCAAAAGGATTTTTATTTGTTTATTTATTTATTTATTTATGTATGTATATATGTATATATTTATTTATTATTCATTTATTTATTTATTTATTTATTTATTTTATTTAATTAATTAATTTATTTATTTTAAGTATCACTAGGACCAGGCCTTTATTGACATCAATATAAGCTAGAAAACAAGATAACACTTGTAATAAAACTGTTACTTGTAATTTGGACACATTTTGTTCTATGTTTGTGTAAAAACAGAACAAAAGAGACAAATTTCTCATTTAACTTGGAAGTACAGTAAGCCTAAATAATTATCATTTTGCAAAAAACTCTAATATGAAGTGCAATTGAAGATAAATATGGGCATAATTCATGCACTCTAAAATGTTGAACAGCACCTTTAAACTTGATTTCATTGTGCACTGTATAGATCGGTTGGATCTCGCTTTACATATTTTCAGGACTCTAATATTGTTCAGTTATGCTTCTATGGATCCTTGTCCCAGTTTTTTTTTTTCATTCATGGAATGGAGACGGTATGTCCTTGCAGTTTATAGACTATTGATTAGCGCTGGCGCTTGGCCCAGTTTACATGTGCTAACGTAGTCTGCTCTCCGAATATGGCGTAAAAATATGGGTAGATCATTTATCGTGTACCTGCATACAGTCATAATGCACAATTACCTCAAATAGGGTGATTTAACATATTTTTCTATGATCACATCCAAATAGTTCAATTGAGGATTTTTGAGAAAGCTAATTATTTTTAATAAATTTTCTCCTGAGAGTCAAAAGGGTATTAACTCATCTACTTCCACATATATGTAGAGTTAATGCCCTCCTGATTCTCAATGTCACAATAAGTCTTCCCAATCTTCCCAAATTCTGCAAAAATTATTGTAATGCTACATGTACATACAGTATGAACATATACTGTACATGTACATGTACATGTCTGTTCAGACTTTTTTGCTATCTTTACTTTCAGAATGCTGACTTGCAAATTTTGTGCATTGTAACTGTGTAATAAAATAAATTTTATTCATGCCCCACCTCAAAAAAGAAAGAAACAAAGGAAGCCCCCCCCCCCCCAAAAAAAAGAAGAAAACAGACAAAGAAAAAAACAAAAAACACCCCCGAAAGTGAAAAACATTGAACGCATGTGAAGTACTGTGCTACCCAGGCAGTGAAGCATGTTGTATGCATGCCACATTAATCCAAGGTTATGATGTTGGCTTAAAAAAATGAATGAAATGATCCCCACCGATATATATACTGTGTACTCTGAATGAGCAGAGCGGGGAGCTCAGTCTCACTCGTATTAAATATGAATGCTCATTATTACTGGAATCAAGGTCTAAGACTAAACCCATATTAATGTTAGCGCATATTTATCAAATTGTTAATATTAATATTGTGTGTTCTTTTAAAGTATAATTTTTAAAATTTACCTGACTACAAAAGAATTAAAAACAGTGTTTTTCTGTGTTTTTTTGCCCATGGCATGCATTGTTTTTTATCCTCTGTCTTTTTAAATGAGAAAAAAAAATGTCTTGAGATACAAAATCCTAACAAAATAAAGCACAGTGAACAATGCTACTTCAACACTTGATTATTATTTTCTTTTTACAATACTTGATAATAATTCTAATGATAATAAATAATTTAAATTAGAAATAATTTGATTATTTTGAAGGGTACAAAAGAAAAAAATAGGCTCAAATTCTGTTCCACATGTGATGTTTGTATTAATTTTCTCTATTTTTGCCTTTGTTGCACTATTTTGGTGGTTACATGTCGTTTTTCCGAAGGTCCATAATTGCGTATTTCCGAAGGTTCGTTACTCCGACGGTTCGTAATTCCGACGGTTCGTAATTCCAAAAATAAAATAGGGTTCATAATTCCGAAAATGAAATAGGGTTCATATATCTGAAAATGAAATAGGGTTCATAATTCCGAAAATGAAAAAGGGTTCATATTGCCGAAGGTTTGTAATTCCAAAAAGTTATGTAGGACTCTATTGCATTTTCGGAATTATGAACCTTCGGAATTATGAACCCTTTTTCATTTTCTGAATGATGAACCCTATTTCGTTTTTGGAATGATGAACCCTATTTCGTTTTCAGAATTATGAACCCTCTTTCATTTTTGGAATTATGAACCTTCGAAATTATGAACCCTATTTCATTTTCAGAATAACGAATCTTCAGAGAAATGAATCAAATATTTCATTTTCGGAATTATGAACCCCCTTCTATGGAAATTTGTGTTTCGGAATTACGAACCTTCGGAATTGTGAATCTTCAGGAAAAAAAAATCTTCAGAAAAATGAGTACCCCCCATTTTGGTCAAATACATGTACATGTACATGTATAATGATTAAAAAAGATAAAGAGTGGAAATAAAATGAATTTAAGACTTTCCTTGGGAGAGCTTGAACTAGTGGTATAACAGAATCCAGACATCATGATTCTACATAATGATCCTCATAACATGGCCTACTGATCATGGAAGGGTGATTAATTATTCTGCCCTATAGCGTGATGGATGAACGTATTCTGAACGGTTGTACATGTATTTGTCAGTGCTTAGTTCATGAACTGTGAATTGAATTGTAAACATATACTCTCATGAATCATCATTTCTGGGAAGAATGTATGCTCATTGTACAGTTGAAAATGTTCATTCATGTTACATGCTGAAGGAGCTCATACACTTATTGCTTTTACAATGTAGATCATTGCATTTTATTCTATTACATATACTTGTATATAGTTATGTAAATGAGAACCATTTTGAATACTAGTATATATCAAGATGGCTCTTTTTCCAGATTTCAGATTTCGAGATTTCAGTAAGTCTTTCCTTGCACATACATGTTGTGTTGTACATGTATGGTTATAGCTAATGGGATGTTTTTTTTTTTCTTTTTTAAAATTAAAATTTCTTTTTTATTTTTGAAGTAATGATTTTCAGTTTTGATTTTCAAAATGCTGATTCTGGCTTCACAAAAACCTTCACGAACATGTCTGAATGCACCCTAATGATGCTTGAAGTTGAAAAGAGAAGGCTAAATATAAGTTGATACACACATGTACACGTGTATGTGACGGAGCTGTATGAATGTGCCGTGTGTTGTCAAGGATTTTAATGCATCTCACAGATGTTCCTCAGCTTATATATGTGTGTGAGAAAATATGAAGAAAATGCAAGAGACATAACCAGCCATGCATTCTAAATGCAGAGAGCCCTGCTCACACTTGAATGTTTTATGTATGCGTACACCTATGTATAGTGCCCAAATAGATGCTAATACATTTGTTTCCCGTCTGCATGTACTTATTATTTGTATGGTGCATGCGACTGATAGTGGCGAAACACTATCATTGAACTTTGCCTCTTTTTTCTCGATGTTAAGTTGTGGGGTGGGGGTGTCAATTTTTTGTTTATTGCCTTATCAACCTGTACATGTATATTTAACTATTTGACCATTTTCATGATTATTATTAGTAGTATTGTTCTTGTTCTTTTTATTATTATTAAAACAGTAGTAGTAGTAGTAGTAGTAGTAGTAGTATATGGTTCACTTGTTTCTAATTTATTGTAACATTAACATTAGATGTTGTTTTTGTTTCATTTTCTTCTCCTCTCTTCCTTTTCTTCATTTACACTTTTCACTTTTCTTTGCCATCTATTACTTTCTCCGCTCCCCTTCCTTGCCCCTTCCTTGCCCCTTCCTTCTCTTTCTACATCCCTTTCCTCTATGCCGTTTTCTTCCCATAATCTTTCTATTTGTATATTTCTTTCTTTCTCTCTCTCCCTCTCTCTATCTCTGTCTGTCTCCCTCTTTTACCCTCCCTCTGTCTCTGTCTGTCTATCTGTCTGTCTCTCTTTCTCTCTCTCTCTCTCTATCTCTCTTTATGTCTGTCTCTCTCTCTCTCTCTCTCCCTCTCTCTATCTCTCTTTATCCCTCTTCTTTACCCTACTCTTCTTTCATCATTCTGGTTGACCCCCTGCAGTAGTGCATTAGACACAAGAACCGGTGGTAAAGTGGCCATCAAGAAGATCAGTCCGTTTGAGCACCAGACATACTGCCAACGAACCCTGAGAGAGATCAAAATCCTTACACGTTTCAATCATGAAAATGTGAGTTACCGTATAACACCCTTGTTCTTGTCATGAGAATGCATTTGCACCTAAATCAATCACTTTTCTTCAAAGAAACCTCAGTGGTCATATTCATAAAACATATTGAAGTAGAAGTCACCATTTTTTTTTTTGGGGGGGGGGGGGGGGGGGTAGAGGGGATATGAGACTGATGCATTGCATGCAACAAAATGTGACAAAGGAACTGTTTCGCAATGTCGCTTGAAATATTTTATGCTGCAGTACTGCTTGCAACATAATGTAGAGAGAAGTTTGACAAAACGTTTCTGCATGTATTCTCCATGAGATTTTTTTGAAAGATGTTTTTCCAGGAAAATGTGTATTAAATGTAAAATCTGTTTATGATCATTGATCGAAAAGTTAAAACTTTTTTCAAATAGCAACAGGTTGTTTTAGGAATATTATTTGAAGAAGTGCCCCAGACTTCTCCAAGAAAATTTACAACAACCTTCAGCTTTCCAGCTTGGTATGAAAATTTGGAATATTTTGTGATGTTATCTATTAAAAAGTGTCATATTACTTAATCTTTTGTACCTAGTTGTGTAATTAATGTAATCTATATATCTATAATGCCTCTTTATACTCTCTCTGAAATATCTATTACTACTGTTAAAAAGATATTGATTTATCAAGAGATGTGTTTACATATATTTCTTCTTGCCATTAGCATCAGCTATGCAGGTTTAATATTAGTAATGGAGCAATTCCTCTAAGCAGTTTACAAGGAAAGTTTTGAAAACGGAGAAGCTTGGTGTATCATCTTTCCAATCTATATCATGTGTAATACAATCTTATTGTTGTTCTTGCTTGTTTGTATAATTTGTTCTCTCTCTTTTTTCTGACTACAGATTATTAATATCCAAGATATTATCAAAGCAGATACAATTGAAGCCATGAGAGATGTGTATCCTTTGTTCAATGAAACTTGACAACATAAAAGCAAGAAAAAATATTTATGTCCCCTCTTTTTTCTCTTTCTCTCTCATCATCATCATCATCATCTCTCAAGGTTCTCTGAAGGTTCTCTGTGCTGTCTACTGTTTTCCCTTCTTCCCTCTGTTTTGTGTCAAAGGCCTGTATTCTAAACTCGGGGTTAACTTAAACCGCGGTCTAAGTGGGGTTTAAACCCAGTCTAAACCTGCCCTTTAAAAACGGGGTTTGAGAAAATTACACTCTGAACTCGGGTTAACTTAAAGAGAAGGTTGAGTTCTGGGAAAGGTAAAAAATAATTTGTGAGCTTTCTCATTCTTTTTATGTTAGTTTGGAAGATTATTATAGTAGAAATGTCCCCTGAAAAGGATTGCTCTTCAAATGCTCTCACATTCAAAGTATGACAAGAAACGGCTGAAATATTCGGGCCGATAATTTTGAGTGTCGTCCCATACATGTATACACATTTCTGTGTGCAGTGCATGTGACTCTCAGCAGGGTTGAGTCAATTTCTTATTTTGTTGATTCCAAAATCTTACAGCATACACCAATTCTTATGTGCTATATAATCAGCCTTTCCCAGTTGCTTTGAGACAATTTCTTTCGCAATTCAATCTCATGACCGGAACTTAAACTTATCTTCAAACTCCAGTCTAGTGTGCTTTCACTTTGTACAGAAATTTAGACTGAACTTGCGGTTTAAGGCAGTTTTAATTAGTTCAGAATATGGGTCTATTTCTTCTCTTCTTTCTCTCTTTGCTACATTCTTTCTGTTTCATTTAGCAATAAGTCTTTTCTCTCCCTGCTCTTGCCCACTTTCTCTTGCCTATCACCTTTCTCTTCAAATTTTTTTTTTTGTTGTTCTATTCATTTTGGGGGAAGGTGACAGTTGTGTCGTTCAACTTGTAATCTAGATTTTAGAATATGGATGTTTGTGGATAAATGTATTTCAATTTATGTATAGTTTCTCTCCAGAATCCTTACCAACTATTTAGTGCACGTGCTATGCATAATGGCATCTCTATGGATGGAATTCATTCTGCATATATTAGTTGTTGCTATGTCGGGCAAGTCTCTGGCAAGTAAACAGGTCTAGTCATCAGAAAATGTGGATAAATTATAATATATTGCACAATTACTTTTATACTGCACTTAAACAATTTTACAATATTTCTACTACTTAAGTTTTACATAAGCAAATCAATAATTGATGATCAGACACTTTACATCTTGGATGAAAATGTACATGTAAATGTTATGAGCACCATTTTCATGTACATTACATGTATATGTAGTTGTGTACTGTATAACCATCTACAACTTTCATCCAATGTATTGAAACCCTCTTAAATGGCATCTGGATGCTGTACATGTATATCACCACGAGAGCAAGTGAGAGTGGGATATACACATACATGCATAATCATGAGCATAAGATGGTAGGGGGGGGGGGGTACAGAAAGTGAGTCAATATGGTTTATACATGTAGCATCTTTTATGAGCAAAACCAATTTCAGTTTGATTTATGTTAAACTTCTTAGATACTGAAGCCACTATGTAAACATGGGGCTGATATTACTAGCATATATGAGTTTCCTTGACTTGAATGGTGATCCCCATTCAGATATATTGTGCAATGTCTCATGGAAACAGACCTGTACAAACTGCTCAAGACCCAACCTCTGAGCAACGACCACATCTGCTACTTCCTCTATCAGATCCTGCGAGGGCTCAAATACATCCACTCAGCCAACGTTCTGCACAGGGACCTCAAACCCAGCAACCTGCTTCTAAATACTACCTGTGATCTCAAGGTAAGCACAGGCTTCTTGGCAGAAATTTGTTTACCCTTGGACGAAATTGAGAGATATATTATCTTTGGGAAGGGGGGGGGGGGGGGGGTAAAGTTAAAATACTTGTAATGCTTCATATCTGAATGTTTGATTTGATTAGGTCTTTATTTAAATCTATTATGTACCCTACTTTTGTTTTGAAATCTCTTCGAAAACCAATTCTGTTTTGAATTGAGCCTGATATAAGAGCATATTATTATTATTATTGACATATTTATTACCCTTGTCTGTACTCTTGTCGGGGTGAATTTGCACATGGTGTTTCTTTCTGAAGTAGCCCATGCTTGGTATTTGCACCAACTGTGTTATGCACAGGTGAGAACAAGTAATTGGAAGTCCTATGAAAATGAATAGACCTTTGTTAAGGGTGATTTGCCCCTAAAATTCTTAAAACAGCCAAAATTTGTTGAACATCTCTAACAACACAACTCTATATGTATGAATGTATCAGTGTACATAATTCCATTAGTGTTGAATTCCACACCGGGGTGGGGGGGGGGGGGGGGGGAGTTTGGGAAGAAATCCCCACTTGATATTACACCTTGAATTTTAGCTTTATTTTAGTTTTGTGCTTTCCCTCTGATGATGAGTTGACGTATGTACATGTGAGAACCGGTATCAAATAAGATTCAGCATGGGACACCATGGGAATTGAAATGCATTACCAGAACATGTCATTGCAAATCTAGTCCACTGATTGCTACAGGCTATGGGTAGTAATAATGTGGATTATGTAAAGCCTTCAACAGTGTTTAGCCAATTCGTCCTCCTCCTTTCTTCTTTACTTCTGACCTTTCAATTCTTTTTCTATGTCTCTTTCTCATTCTCTTTTTTTTTTTACTCCAACTACTGTATTTTTTCTTTGTTCTGTTCTTTCTTCCTAAATCTATTATTTTTCTTTGACATGTACCATTTTATGTTTCTATTTCTTTTTCCTTCTTAATCAGCTTTCATCTTCATTTTTTTCATTTCTGGTAATAATTTTAAAAAAATAATCCGGCTTTGCTTTTGTACAGTAGTATTCAATGTTAAATGTCTCCTTTGAGTCTGACTTTAAATGTAGATGTTCTTTAAGGATCCACTCAGTATGTGTCCCTTTTTTAACATTTTCTTGGCAGTGAGAGAAAATTGGCATTGAAGGGAAATCCATCCTCAGCAAGTTGCTCTAAAAATCAGAGAATCAGATAGCTTACAATTTTCACGGCATTGGACAAATAATGAGAATGTGTATTAAAAAGTTGAGATCACTATACAATGCAGGAATTTTAAAATGGCGTTGATATTTTCACTGTGATGTACTTAAAAATGGAAATGAAAATTTCTCACTCAAATGAGGAATTTTGCATGCTTCTAGAGTGAAGTTCTGGTCATGAGATTGAATTGTGAAAGAAACCATCTCAAAGCAATTGGGAATGGTTGATTATATACATGTAGCACATGCAAATTGGTGTACATCACCAAAATGATATATTGACTCAATCCTGCTGAGAGTCAAATGTATTGTACACAGAAATGTGTATATGGGACTACACAGAAATATTCGGCCCGAACATTTCATCTGTTTCTTGTCATATTTCGAATGTTTGGTCCTTTTCAGGGGACATTTCTACTACATAATCTTCCAAACTAACATAAAAAGAATGAGAAACCTCACAAATTATTTTTTACCTTTCCCAGAACTCAACCTTCCCTTTAACAGTGTTCTTTTATGAAGGAGCAGTATATCTACATGAAAGAAAATATTTTATGAGAACGTGCCATGCAGAGTTTCTAAATGAGACGAACCTTGTTTATACCATGATATTGATGCTTCAGTGTGTGTTCACTTGGCCTTCGGCCTTGTGACGTCTGTCTTAGCCAGCAGATGTAATAGTTATCTCATACAGTGCATCGGTGGAAAATGTCCTACATGTAGACATCAATCAATCATTGTGAGAACTCTTATGTGGTGAACAGCCATAAACATATTGGTACAGGTGATTATTTTCAAGTTAAAACTACATGTACACTGCACTCACCACCAGAATATAGTGAAATTGGAATTTACACACACAATAATTGAAACAAAAGTGTATTACCTGTAATTTAATGATGATTGCATTAATCAATATGAGATATAAGGGAAAACCTTTTCAAAATACCTTAATCAATGAATCCCTAGTATTTGAGGTTACAGTGTAGTTGATGATAAGAATCATGTAACTTCATTTTTGTCAGGGCAAGGGAAATGTTAACTTGGGCTGATTTACTGCATGATCTGAATTAGTTTAGTTGCCCAAATGTCATTAGTGCTTTAAATCATTGTATATATATATATATACGCATGATTTAGCGGTAGTACCTTTCTACATCTATGTGTACATAAGCATTGTAGGTACTACGTGTGGGATATCTGTCGGCATTACTGTAGGAGAATCCCTTGCTATATTCATTAGTGACATCTCATTCATCATACACCGTCAACTTAGTGTTGGAAAATATAGCACTGTGAAAAGGAGTGCCCAGTTTACACTCAGTGTGCTACATGTTAGGTACATGTATCATTGTGTCTAGGTGGTTCAGCATATTGTGTATGAAAGGAGGTTAAGGAGCTGGATATTCATATTTACTGAGCACTTGGAACAGTTTGTGCTGCATTCAATTTCATGCATTTAATATGACTAAAGACTGTATTTAGAAAGATGTTATACATGTACTTACATACGCTGTACAGTACAAATATTCTTTTATTTAAAACACTAGACCTTATGGAAGCATCCATACACTTCAAGAATTATTGTTATTATTATTAAGTATTTGGCATCATGTACATAAAATGTAACTGATAAGCTTTGTAGCACAAAGTGAAATTTTGGTAGTAACCGATACAGAATTAAAATTCGAGTTAAAATTTCCCAATGTCTGGAGCAAAAATGTAGATATAAATATTTTGATAAACTACATAAAGGAAAGGGTAGTGCCATGTATTGACAATTCTAAATGGGTCATCATTTCAATATATTTGTACATGTACAACCATGGAAAAAAGTTATTAGACCAAGAATGGTTACTGAAAGTGTTATATTTGTGGTAAAAAGGAAATAAAATATCATAAAAGCAAGGTACAATTGCTGGGATTTGTTATTCATTCAATGAAATACAAAGACCAATCATTTTCATTAGTTTGAATGCATATTATAGTACCTTTATTACAGAAGCTTGGTCTAATAATCTTTTCCAGGGCTGTATGTCAAAATTCAGGGCTCCAATTCTTTTATATTTGAAGACTGCTACTGCAGCCTCTTGATACAAGGTACAATGTATTAAAGAAAGAGTCATCAAGCACTCAACAGTCATATCATACTAATCAATAGAGTGAGATCTCAAATGGTTTCCTGTGAAAACTGGGTCGCTACACTCAAAGAAAGGTGATCCCGCACCAACTTGCCTGTGGCACGATTCTGAAGTCTTGCTCGATAATGATATTAATGAGCCATCTTCTCCTTCTTGCAGATGTACGTTGACAAATGACTTAGTGATGATATTTATATTTCATCTCCAAACTGAATCAAGTAATTAGGTTATGGTTGTATGTAGGTGTAATGCCCTACAAAAGAGGAGGATTATTAACAGAGGGAGGATTGTTATTCTTTCTGTGAGATGTTTTTTTTTTTTTAACCAAAATTTTCAGTATCTCACTGTCAATTTTCATAAAATATTGATCTTTAAGAACCTGAATTATGTTTTTAGAATGTCATTTAAAATCAATGTTTGTAAAATCTAGAGATGTAATAAAAATGTCACCATATTCTAAAATTGAGAATGTTAGTGTTTAACAATGAATATGTAAATGAACAAAGTTCATAGAAGGGGCAGGAGCAAGGATAGAGAAAATGATCCAAATTAAAAAAAAAAAACAAAAAAGACAAAACCAAATATTAACTGAGAATTTGAAAGCTAATATTATCCATTGTACATGGATGGGTTGCTGATAAAATAATACATGCACTAGGCCTACATGCATGTATAAAAATGTGTGGTTTGCATGTATTGGCTAAATTACCTTATGCATACTAATGATATTGGCATGTCGCCCTATTTTTAGGAGAAAAAACATTTCTTAAACGACTGAGTTCAATTCCCCAATTATCACAAAGTTAACCAAACCCATGCATTCAGTGCCATCAGTTTATTTTTATGATTCTATTTCAACTAAAGAAAAATCAGGAAGACATGCATGCATTAGCAGTCATCCATACACCTGGTATATTCTGCAGCTGATATTATGCAGTAAATGTACATGTATTCAAGGTTTCTGTAGGGCTTGGCAAGAGCTTGTAAATTGTTCTTCTCATGTCTTAAAGACCTCAGCCTGACCGAATTTTGAAATATACCCTTTATTCATCCACGGGGAGCTATATATTTTCTGAACAAATTGAAACCAACTTCATGAGATTCCGTTTCCTGTGGAATGAGTAACAGCGTCCCGAATGTTGAGCCCCGGTGGTTTGGGCCCGGTGGTTTGGGCCCCGTCTCTGAGGAACGCTACTTTGCGGGGGGTGAAAATTTGATGACGACATATCGTGTAGACGCACTCGGAGCTGTATACATGACATGTCGTCACACGTCTAGCGACCCCCTGCAGTGTTACGCCATAGGGAGGGGGCGGACCAAAAAAATTATCTTTTTTATTTTTTATGGATAAACGGAGACGAAAATTTATGAATAACCAGGGTAATTATATTCTTTGTTTACTAAGCTTTACGTCAATATATGGTTGTTTTGGTCAGGCTGATGTCTTTAAGCCTACTCCACGTGATTTGCTGAAAGCATAATCTTTGTCAATGTGTGTTCATCCTGCTGTCTAACTTTAAATGATATCAATATTCTTTCTGTTGTAGGATTATGAGCTGAGCAGGTATTTGTGTCTTTCCTAATTAATAAGGTGAAGGACACAGAATGGTGATGTTGATATAATACATGTAGACTTAAGTAGAATCATACTGATATTTATTTATTTGTTTTTTCCCTCAGATCTGCGACTTTGGACTTGCACGAATAGCAGACCCTGGGCATGACCACACCGGTTTCTTGACGGAGTATGTGGCGACACGATGGTACCGTGCTCCTGAGATCATGCTGAATTCCAAAGGCTACACCAAGTCTATCGATATCTGGTCTGTTGGTTGCATTCTGGCAGAGATGTTGAGCAACAGACCCATTTTCCCTGGAAAACACTGTATCCTTCAACTGACAGATTTAAAGGGACCTGTGATGGGGGGGGGGGGGGGGGGGGGTTGGTGTCACAACCAGCCTGTGATTCCCTACTTCCCCCCCCCCCCCCTCACAATTTTTAACCCAATGTATCATTCCTCAACTACACAGAAAGGGAAAAAATATGTGTGTTCTAGTTATTTTCGATAGGAAAGCTTTTTTTTTTAGAATGAACTACATATGTTTTGACAAAACTTTTATAGGACTTTAAAAAAAAATTATATTTGCTTCAAATGAGAGGCTTTTTAAATTAAATCAAATCCATATTGTGCAGAATAATTATTATTTTTGCTTACACAGATTTACTGTAGGTATATGCAGCCAAATACTTGTTTGCACTAGAATAGAACATAAAATAAAAGATAATGTAGTTTTGAAAATACCACCCCACGTTATCATGTCCTTGACTTCACGTTGATATCAGACCTGGATCAGCTGAACCACATACTTGGGGTTCTTGGATCGCCATCCCAAGATGATCTGAAATGCATCATCAACGAGAAGGCAAGGGCTTACCTACAGGGACTACCTTTCAAGTCCAAGATTCCTCTGAAGTCACTCTTCCCTAAAGCAGATAATAAAGGTACAGAGTCATTGCTAGGATGGTGGTGATGGTGATGATAATGATGATGATGATGGAGGTGGTGGTGGTGGTGATGATGATGGTGATGGTGATGATGATGGTGATGGTGATGGTGATGATGATGGAGGTGGTGATGGTGATGGTGATGGTGATGGTGATGGTGATGGTGATGATGATGATGATGATGATGGTGGTGATGACGATGATGGTGATGATGGTGGTGATGATGATGATGGTGGTAATGATAGTGGCGATGATGATGGTGGTGGTGGTGGTGATGATGGTGGTGATGATGATGATGGTGGTAATGATGGTGGCGATGATGGTGGTGGTGGTGGTGATGGTGGTGGTGGTGGTGATGATGATGGTGGTGGTGATGATGATGATCATTCACAATGATCTTGATGTCGATGATGGCGATAATGATAAAGATGATGATTATGATAATAATGTTTGATGATGGTGATTATGATGATGATGATGATGATTACAGTGGGAGAATGATGATAATGGCGATAATGGTGATGATGGTGAAGATTGTTGAGGTGGTGATGATGATCATGATGACCTTCACCCTTTCGTGACAAGAATAATTTAAGGGATAAATTGATCAGTTTCTTCTTCAAATTGGCAATTATTATATTTTTCTAACATGGTTCTAATAAAATGTAATGTCTTTGCCAATTTTGATAAAAAAACACAGATTTGAACCTCTCAATGTGTTGTGAATCTAAGGATTTTAAAGCTTACTCTTCTTTTTAAAACTCCTGACATCAAACCCAGTATGGTCATGCAAAGAAATGGACACGGTGTGTGCAGAAATTTGTGCTCTTCCTGCTCTTTCTGCTCTTTCTGCTCTTTCTGCTCTTTTTGCTCATCCATATGGTATATTTTTTAGAGCTCTGAATCAAAAATTATTTAGCCAAACCACAAAATGTGGAGTGATATCACGAAAGGGTTAATAATGGTAGTGACTAGTGATGGTTATAGTGGTGTTGGTGGGGGATGACCATTATCATATCATGCAGAGATGATGGGCACAAAGATGTGATCATCATAACAGAAAATAAAGAAACACAAGTATAGAAATGTCTATAGTGGTGGATTTTTAAATACAATTTAATGTCTTTCATGGCTCTTCTCACATAGCTCTTGATTTCCTGGAGAGGATGCTATCCTTCAACCCTGACAAGAGGATAACAGTAGAGGAAGCACTGGCACACCCCTACCTGGAACAATACTATGACCCAGATGATGAGGTATGCATAAGGCCTTGTTCACACATGAAATGGTAGATGCCTTGAAAAAATATTTAAGCAAGCTTAAATGGCATGAGCATAGTGAGCTTTACGTCACTGTGTCTAATAAGACATAAATAAGTAGGTATGCTTATTTATGTCTTATTAATAAGACATTAATAAGACATTAATAAGTAAATATACTTAGGAGCCTGTGTTGTAAGCAGTTACTTAATTTTCACCGCTACGTTCCATTCATTTACACGTAAAATTGGTTTTGTTTTTGTGGGCTGTATTTTTCTTTTATGTGGCTTACCGCATGATGTGTGAATGAAGCTCAACTAATTACATGTAGCCATACATTCTAGATGTGTAACATGTCACACTGAATGCATAGCCAGAAGGGCTACATTATTTGTCCAGAGTTAACACACTTCTGGCTCCAAAAAGACAATATGCTCTGTGGTATGATATGCTGCCATTTTAGGGTAATTTAGGCCTACCATAACTCTATGATCTGGCTGTGGTCCTATCTTTGAGGAATTTGCAGTATCATTACTATTGAAAATTCTAAAATGTGTAGTATTTCTGATGCAGATTTCTAATAGTACTATGAGGAGTAAAACAATAATTGCTAGGTTGTGGGCTTTCAGATGTAGGAAAGGTCCGATTAAATCTTAGTGACAGGAGACCAGTTACAAGACTGTCCCCACTTTGATGCCGATTAAGTCTTTTTGCCAATTGCAAAACCTGCAATACCTTGCAAATTTAAGTCTAACGATTTATAGGGCCATATGGAACCCAAATCACAAGAAATTTACATGTTTAAATCTTCAGCAGTATAGATACTGCAGTTCATTCCAATATCATATTGCAGTCAAATTATACAGTGTATAGTGGGCTGTATACTTTGTGACCTTTATTACAAAAATGCCTGCCTTGCCTACCAAGTGGTGCAGACATCTGATTTTTGTGTCTATTTATAATTTACCTAGTTAACCTTTTGCAAGTTTACCTTGGGTGTTTTCCATTAACTTTAGACATTTTTCCTTTGACATTTTGAGACCAGAGTGATTAAAAGCTCAGATATTGCCATTTTGGTTATACAGTGTAATGTGATCAAAGTACAGTGTGATGTTCAACAGGAAATATTATTCCAATGTAAACATGAAGAGCTTCAAATTTTGATAAACGGTGTAGTAGCTGAGCTCATCATATTTTACTTGTTCCATTTAATTTATTTGCTATAATCCATTTTATTTTACTCAGCCTGTCAAAGAAGAGCCGTTCACATTTGCCACAGAGCTGGATGACTTACCAAAGGAGAAACTGAAAGAGATGATCTTTGAAGAAGCCAGTAAATTCAACCCAACCCCTAACCCCAATGGTAAGGTCCTGATGTCTCTAGATTAAATAGCCCCTTATGTCTACTACAAGCTGGGGAAAAAAAGGTTTTGTAGACTTCCAGTGATGTGTTCAAATTTTGAATACATAGTCTTTTATTATCTTTTTATGTAATGTGATATACCCTTTTTTGAGAATTGTATTTTTCTGTAATAAAATCATAAAGCATGCATAAGACTTTATTGATCGATGAACTCAAATGTTCAAATACGTTCCTTCACGTACCCTACGCTCATCTGATACAAATTTACTGCGGGTTCCATTGTCTAGGAAAAAGTGGGGGGATCGGGCCTTTGCTCATGCGGGGCCCGTTCTGTGGAACGCTCTTCCTAATACTATCAAAAAATCAAATTCTTTGAGCTCCTTCAAGGGCAACCTAAAGACATATTTATTCAATGGTGCTTATTGAACACAGACATCTCACTTATTATCTCGTAAACTTCTTTTCAATTCATTGCTCTGAAGCGCCTTGAGCATTTAACTAAAATGGATAATGGCGCTTTAGAAATCGCATGTATTATTATTTATTATTATTATTAATTAAAATATAATGTGTGGTAGAAAAATACAAACAGACAACATCTGCTTAGTGACTTTGAAACAGATTATTTGTGATGCTCTACATTCTTGTAAACTTGGTAGCATTGTAAGGGTTAAAATTGAGAAAAGTTTCCACTGATTTGAGTAGGAAATCTGTTTTGTTTTCATCTCATTGATGTCCTAAAATCGGTTCTAAATCTCTCCTCCTCCCCTCTGCACTTCTCCCTCCGTCTTTCCCTCTCACAGATAGCTGAAATTAGACACCTGGAGACCTTCCTGACAACTGCCATACATGCCATACAGAGAGGACGGACAGTAATGTACAGTTGGTTCTTACAAAGATAAAAGAAGAAGCGGATGATAGGAGAGAGAGAGATATGTGTACAGTGTATATCATATTTTTTCTGGGGTAGTGTTTATAACGCAGCAGTGGCTAATATTTTACAAGGTGTGTAACGATGCAGCTTATGATATGTACAGATTCATGGAAAGGGTTTTCCGGGCGTCTCTGCAAAACGTAGTCAACTTGAGATGACAGTTCGAGAGAGCCAATGTATAATAGGAATGAAACTCACAATAATATCAAATAAATTTTCAGAGCATGTACAATGTAATGAAATATTAACAAACAAAATAGACGTAACTCACCTGCTCTCAAAATGAAAAAAAGGGGGGAAATGATCTTGAGAGTTGTTTTTCCATTGGCAGGTTCGGAGGATGTTCCTCGTTATTAATTTTCTAAGAAATGTTATGGGAGAGTTTACATAAAAATAATAAATACACTTTAGCAGATTTGTAACTTTATTTTCAAAGAAATATTAGATCAAGCTATTCTCATCTACATATGCAATTATAGTGAAATAACCACTTGACTAGATGATCACATATAAAAACTAGGCCAATTTTTTTTTTGCAGCTTTTCTTAAAACTTAAAACTATTTTTTTTTCTTCAGGAAGACCAAAACCAAAAAACATTTTTTTCCACTTTTCGACACTGTTCCTAACCATGTGTGTTGTTTTCAAAGACATTACATTTTATTACAACCATGTAGCATTAAAAGAAAAATATTATTGTTGCCAATTTGAAGCAAAATATTTGATCAATTTAGACTTTAAATAATTCCTGTCCTGAAAGGGTTAATACATTGGCTGCAGAAACTGGATGGTTCCTGTGTTAGGCTTATGGGAATATGAGAATCCAGTAGTGGATGGATAAACTTGTACACTTCTACCTGAAACAGGTTAAACATTTTGTGATATATTGCCACTGCTTGTTGTTTTATGTCAGAGAGATTAAACTCATTGGAAGATACGGAACATGCAAGGTGTAGGGGATGGATTACTTGATTTGTGATGGTATAATGGGCACAGAACGAATCATGAATGTACAGTAACGGAAACTTTTAAAGGGGATAGAGTTTGCTGATTTGTAAAAGCTGATGAAATCATGCATATGAAATCTAATGTACAAAGTTTATAATGTTTATACTTAAAAAGAGAGAGAAAGACATTGACAATTATAATGTTGAAAAGAGATGACTGCAAAGAAAAATGATTTAGATGATCATGTTTGAGTATCATGTTATTGTTAATGTATTGTACTTTTTATGCTCAAGTTGATGGTGTATATGAATGCATGACTTTGTTTAAGATAACCTATTTGAGAAATATGTGGTCATGTGGTCATATATTATATCATTGTCTTTTGCATGTTAGTGAAGAAGTGCATTTTAAAGACAACTTTCCCACAATCCATTGCTGTTAAGTGATGTAGAGTAAAGCTGTGAAGATGTTTGGTTAACGCAGGAATTAATTAGTAGCGTTTATATCAAACTGTCAGATCTCTTTATCGTTATGTTCCTTCTACAATATAGAGTTGCAGTATCATGTTTTGAACGATGAAATACTACTTTTAGTCGTGTGGACTTCCACAAAAGGTATTGATCATAATGTAAATTCTTTTACATCAATGTATATGATGTCAGGAACCAACAGAATCCAAAAAGCCACATGCTTTATGTGTGTAGATATTAAAATTGTTTCATTTTTCAGCATGATCTTGCGTAACAGTTGGTATTCCAAGGTATTGCTTTTAGATGTATGTATTTCTAATTCATATCTTAAAAACCTAGTGAAGGCAAATAGAAAAGGTTTAGATTTGACCAGCGATCAATCTGATCGGATTAGCATGGGATTAGTTTACACAATATTGTGTTGTGTATTAACTGCGCAGACATGATTGCATTGAGGATTTCTGTGACACATGCCCAAAGTGTAAACACACCTATTTTGTTATAGGTGTATTATAAGGTCCCCACAACTAAACATGCGTAGTTGCTGTGTATTGTATAGAACAAAATTACCTTGTTCACAACACATTCAGAATTTTCTTTCCCTATGTGCTATTGTATGTGCATTTTTCATGTGCCAAGATGCCAGGGAATTTCTGTAATATACATCCAAAGCAGTGTACGTATTATTGGGCAATTAGAACAGGTCCTAAGGTAAAATTAATCTGCATCTTTTGGAAAATCATACCGCTTTGGACGAACCTTTGTTGCCAGCAGCTGAAAATAAAAAGAAGTTAGATTCTTATATGGTCATATTATGTGTACCATGAAGTAAGCCCTATTTGCATTCTAAGTCTTTGTTTTCATTGTAAAACAAAAACGAAATATAAAAATAGTATTAGAAATTGTAAAAAAGGTATTTCTCTATCTGCACAAAAGTCTACTCTCGCTGCTTCTGCAAATGCCAAAATTTGTCTTTATCTGAAAAAAGAAGAAAATAAATTGTTATTAAGCTTATTTTGTAAAGAGGTTTGTATGATGAATAGCCTCCTTTTTTTCCACAGAGCTAAAATTGAATGAAAGCTGTCTTATATTATGCAACTTAATGACCATTTTAATATGGGTGGTTACAATGCAGAGAGAGGGAAATTTTATGTTATCTATTTTCTTTTCTTTATTTTTAAAATGGTAAATCCACAGTATTGGTAAAGGTCATAAGGTCACAGCTTTCACAGAACATAACGTCACAATGCTTCTCTTGACACAGCTCATATGATTACACCCCAGAGCTCTTATGCAGCATCGGTCCCACGAACCATTAGTCCTGTGCTAAGCTCTTATGCACTACCAGTCCCACGTACCATTGGTCTTGTGCTGAGCTCTTATGCAGCATCAGTCCCACGTACTATTGGTCCTGTGCTAATGCAATTGTTGTATTATGTTGTGTTCGGGTTAAGGGGTTGGCCATCGGGTGTCTGATCCTTGCCCTGATGGTAACATTATGCGTTTGAATTGAACTACTTGGTAAGTCTCCAGGGCCCTGTTTCATTAAACTTGTCATCAATGACAAGTTGCAATAACTGTTATATGCTACTGAAATCCTTGCATCTGATTGGCTGAGAGCACATTTGACTGTAAAAATCACCGACTAGACACTTGATGAAACGCCCCCAGGACACAGTCTACCATCTCATTTATCTCAGGTATGGACATGCTTTTATGAAATGAAAAAGTGTTGTTGCGTTGCATTAGTAAAACATACATGTAGCGAATACTTGACCGAAGATGTGAAGGTCACAGGCTCATAACCTGGCATGGCACTTAACCTCTGTAAGCAAGGCATTCTGTCCTCAAACAAACCCTGTTGCGGTTTCAGAAATCGTAAATTTTATGCATGTGTACACCTTTCAATAACATCTGGTTTGAATGCCTCCAAGGGAGTGGAGAATGTGTATTATACTGTTGGTGCAAAATTGAGATTAAATCCAATGACCAGGCTAATGATACACCGTAAAGAGTTTTTGCTGCTATCAGTTAATTTGGAAAAGAGCTTATGAAAAAGAACATTGCTATGATTATGTAAAATAAATGTTTGTAGGACCTATGTGGATCCACCAACATGATATTTCTTGCACCCATGGAATTAAGGCTTGAATAACAGGGATTGTTATCGTCAGGTTTTGATGAGACCATTTGAATGGGCTTGGAAAACAAATTTTTACCAGTTTCATGGCCTGTACCAATACTGTGTTTCCTGTATTGATATATTTAGCATGTACAAAGTTTAAATATATTGGAAAGCGATGTTTCTATATCTCTCAGAAGTAGCAGGAGTAGATAGGAAACCTTACATTGTATATACCATTGTCTGCCAGATAATTCCCCTCATTTTGGCAATGTAATTTTCTTTTTCAGGATGGAGTAGAATATTTCCCCTGCATTGTTCATAATATAATGTAGTAAATGTAGATAATTATGGTTTCGGTGGTAATACCTAGGGACAAGGCTTCAGATGATATGTACGCAACTCATGTAATGCAAATAGTAGTTGAAAATGGACCCGACAGAGAGTTCTGTGCATTTGACAAGAGATGTGTACAAGAAGTACATACTGTATGCTGAGAGCCAGAAGGACGTTACCTCATGTCCTTAATGCATTGTCATGCAGAGTTACATGCCCTTCTGGCATTCAACAGACATTATAGTTGCTCAGCTGATGTAGGACCGTTGTTTAGCATTTCCAAGATTAATTTGCTGCAGGATCATGATTTCAAAGTCAAATTGTAAAAATTATTTTCCTAATTCAGAGAGTTGTAAATTGAATGAAAGTTGTCATTCCAAGTGATTATGTAACAGGAAGAAGTGTATATTTTTTATTAATCATTTGTAAATCTTTATTATGGATCTATGTGGTACATACCTAGATGTGAATTAACATTGAGTAGTGACTGCAAAATGGACATTTTTTGGTCACCTTGGAATTATAGAAGGTAAACATGACAAAACAAAAGTGAGGCAGCATGCCGCAGCAATCCTTTTAACATACCCTTTATTTTGGTAAATGCCTTTTTTTAGAAACTGGTTTAATATCACGGTACATGTATATTGGTAATCTTGCTGTAAATGAATTGTTTGGATTGCAAAATGAAAACAAAACTCACATTACCAACTTTTCTAAAAATCAAATAAAAGCACTACCTGTTTCTGTCAAATTTGGTAGAAATCATTCATTGGAGTCATGAACTTTGTAAATTTTTGATTCTTTGAGAACTTTCCATTTCATCATTACCAGAACTCGAGATGACCTTTGACCTTTGTTTTTTATTTTACTGTAGGTTGACCCTTCAGAGTTAACCATGACACCCAAGACAATTACAACCAAGTTATCACTAAACTATGCTGTCATTGAAATACAACTATGTTTAGGTTTTAAAATATAGCTTTATTATTGGCTCTTTTCTATCTTAACTTTTCTGTTTTTACAATAATTTTCAAAAGGGGGAAAATCTATTAGCATGCTACAAAACGTTGGTATTGTGGGAATGCCTCTTTCAAAAGTTCAGTTTATTTTTCTGTATTCCAAAGACAAACATTGATAGGAACTTGATTTTAGCTAGCTAAATTTGTAAGATATATTGCAAGATTTTTATTGATTTTTTAGAGATATTACTTGCTTATGAAAATATATATATGAGTATATGTTTGTGCAAAGTATGTGAACACTTTCATGACAGATAGATTATGCAGCAAACATTTAAAAAAAGATAAAATAAATATTATATGAGTGTCTTTGTAAAACTATGACAAATATATCATAACCGCATGTGTATAGTTTGGTCGCATACTTGGTTCACTATGTGAATTTGATGTTGTTTTCAACTTTTGTTATACAGAATTTATATTATTGTAATAATGCAAGTGGGAAAAATTCATACCAGCATGTTGCAGCATAAATTGTAGTGTTCTGATTATAGATACAGAGTAAATAAAAACAAAAAAATATGGAAGAAACTCCTGACAAATTATTGTAGCTACAAATTCACAATAAATGTACAGTACTTCACAAATAGTTTGATGTTTACTGAATTGTCTTTTTTTTTGGTAAGTCAAATTTTTCTTGCTCCTTTTCATCTTCTCCTTCATCTTTGGGTGCGTTTGTGCTTCCATTTTCAGGCCAGAATGAGCCTTTTGTTCCACGTTTAATCAAGACAAGGTTGCATCCACAGTCATATTTGTATAATCGTTGATGTAAAACTCACGAAAAGGTGCGTTTTGAATCAACGTTTCTCCCAAAACATGACATCATATAAACCAGTAGCATGCGCAGTGAGGTTTGCGAAACCAGCTGCAGAGCCCAAATTTGCCTGGAGAAAAGAGAAGTATAAACAGGACCCTGTGCAACTGCATTTTAGATGAGCATTTAAATTGCTCATTCTGCCTTTGCAAAGAAAGTATAAAATGCACCCTTTATCCTATCTGTTTTTGTATGTTGTTCTCTTCCTCTTAATAGTCCATCTTTCACCAACTGATTTTCGTCTACTTAACCCTCCTTGCTTTTTACCCCAGCACTGATTATGTATCCTGCCATATATTTGTCATGCTACTGCTACTGCAGGGTAACCTCTCTAGTCATAAGGACTGCTATTCATAACGATAAGGACCACATATTCACAAAGACTGCTATCCATAATGCGTGACTAAATGAATAGCAGTTTTGTATGAATAGCGGTCCTTATGAATAGCGAGCAAACCATAGACAAATTACCTCGCTATTCATAAGGACCGCTTTTCATAACGCGTGTTTAATGAATAGCGGTTTTCTATGAATAGCGGTCCTTGTGAATAGCGAGTGGACCCCGCTACTGCAGGTGCTAGACTTACGTACAGGCTCTATTGATTTCTATGAGTGTGTGTTTGTGGGGGGGGGGGGGGGGGGAGGGTAATCAAAGTAATTTTTGACATGAAATGTCTTCACATTTGAATAAGCCACTTCGGAGATGCAATCTGAGCATGAGCAGATAAAGGTCATCTGTACCAAATTCTAAAACCCACTGACACTAATATTCGATATGTGCTCATGAATGTCATGTAATCATTATTCAATTATGCACTAATGGTGCATTACATGATATCCAGGTGGAAGTATTCTTTTTAAAGGGGGAAACAAAAGCTATTCATGAGGCACCTCTATCACTCCCAGAGTTATTTTTCTGAAGTGCACATAAAGGGATCCTCCATGTCTATATTATCTGTGGATATTTGGGGTCATTTGTACCATACACTAACCCTGAACTGGCTTATTGTACGAGTATGAACTGTACGTTGATTAATCACCCTTTTCAACATGGTTGATAGTAATAGATGTTCCACTGAACATTCAAAATTCATGTGTAGTAGTAATAGACACACATTGATTTGGAAAACTATGATGCGAGTCATCTTCTGTATAGTCAATGGGGAGAGGGGGGGGGGGGGGGGGGGGGGAGAGAAGCTGTGAATTCCAGATTATTTTCAGGGGGTGGGGGCTCAAGATTGTGTCCAAAATATACAACAGCAAGGGAAGGAAGATTTTTTTTTTTAATTTTTAATTTTTAATTTTTATTCATTTTTTCGTGAACGAAAGCTATTGAAGTTTATCACTTTTTACCGGGGACCTAGGTATCCCTACTCCTTCCCCTTAAGCAAACACAAACAAAAAAATGAAAAAAACTTGAGAGAAGACAGTTAAACAACTGGGCATCCCCTGTCATTTATAATACATTGAAATACTTTGAAAGAGAGGGACTATGATTTATAGGTCCCAACGTGACTCAAAATAGAGCTAAATGTTTATACTATTTCTATAAACAAAAACGGGGGGAGGAGCATTTGCCACCGACCTAAATCTAGAAGTGGGTCTAGGAGGGAAATTACCGCTTGTCAACGATTTACATGAAATGACATTAATTGGGCAAAGAAAAGCATCAACAATTCCCGAGTTTTTCTTTGGCAGATGAACACCTGCATCAAGCGTTCTCCAAACTGTTTATTTGCAGCAATTTGATTGGATGAAAGTTATTGCGCACAAAGTAACGAAAGGGGAAGTGGTACGCACTCAGCATCTAGTCTATAAAGTAGGCACTATACCACCCCTTTCTTTTCATATTGTGGTAGGATGTGATGAGGATGGAGTGGTCGTGGTGACTGAAATAATTATTCGGAAAAATTGTTTTACTGGGGTAAATGCTATACAGATCATTTGATGAATTCTCTTTGTATTTACAAACCAGAAGATATTGTAAATGCTGGCAACGTTCAAGTTCAATATAGAGTCCAAATACTAGTAGGCAAAAACTGAATTGAATAATTAAAAAAAAAAAAATGAAAAAAAAAAAATGGGCCCGTAGAGATATATCTTTGCATCACAGCCTAGCTAAAGGTAATGCAGTCCTGCGAATCATGTCACTACTAACTAAACAAGGCAAATATTTGGAGATCATTAGACCTGAACATAAACTAAAACAAAAAAAGGTCTTGACGCAAGCCTAAATTTCGAACAGCTGAGAAGAAGATTTCGTAAGATGTTTTTAGCTGTGAGCGTCATCGTTCTATCCATAATATTATGGATTTATATAAGCAATATTTTAAAACCGAGCTCGAAACACGGATCGACCATTAACAGCTTTGACAGGTATATTGACGGCTCGGTTCTGAGTAAGTATGTTTGCTGTCGATTAGTAAGATGTGTGTTTTGGTCGAGGCTTTTTGGCTCTCCATCGCGATCTGTTCCGCCTTCGCCCCGAACCTTCCACGTCGACGTCAACACGCGGCTTCGATGTGCACAAGCGCCTAGCCTAGCCGCTAGCAGAAGCTTGGCTATAAAAGGGTAAATTAAGATAGATCGAAAGATTAGTCTCTAATTGTCGACAGTTGTTTTGGATTGACTCCACCAGACTGACTGTCTCCATTTTTAACCAAACACAATTCCATATTTTTTTGACAATATGGTCAGTTGTTGTTATTGACAAAAAGAGAGTTCCTCTTTCCTCCTTTAGATGATCGATGATCTGAAAAGTATTTTCTGAAGTTTGTAGGACTGTTTTAATAATTATTGTATTTTGTAAGTATTTGTAAACATACTCTTTGAATTGTTATGAATAGTAGCTATAATTCAAATTTGTTATTGAATTAGATTTATTGATACTGAATGTATTCCATACAATGATGTATTATTTTACTCATTTCTGTCAGGCCAACCAGAAGATGGCATCTGTGACTCAAGTAACACCAAAGAAAGATATTCCCCAAACTACACCACACCAGGGAAACAAATTCTGGTGTTCTATGGAACAGAATATGGCTTCAGTGAAGAAGTAGCGAAAATTCTCTTTGATAGGTAAATATGATATAATTTATGAAAATTAGGAGTCTATTCATTTATTATACATGTAGATCGAGTAAGGTTTTGCACTTTGAGTTATTTTTCAATCTTTCATATTGAAGGTTTACAGTGCAAAAAATCTGAGGCATTCTAAACAGTACTCATGCTTTTGTAACAAGTTTATAAATATATTGATAACTTAATGAATAAACAAACATACAAAAAGAGAAATGAAATGGATAAATAAATATATTGATTAATAAATGAATGAATAAATTAAACATAAATGAATAGTGAATAAGTCAATGAAGGAATATATATACATATATATATATTTCTTCATTCACTTATTCCATATATATATATATATATATAATTGTAAGGAATTAACATATACAACAGCTTTGGCAATTCTTGTGGAAATGAATACAATGTGAAAGGAAATGAGAGAATAATGGTTGTGTAACATAAATCAAAGTTCCCCAGAGCTGTCCTCCCTATTTGAAATTTTTGCAAAGGTTGAAAAATGTCTCCGCCGGGAATCGAACCCAGGTCGTTGGCTTAATTAGAACGCCAATGCCATAACCACTAGACCACGGAGATGGGCCAGTGGTTTCAGCGACACCAGATTCAATTGACCAACAGATTAACAAATCTTCAACCTTATTAATTAATTCCTTGGCAGGTGAGTTTCAAACAAAGACTAGCCACATGCCTCAGCTGGATCCAAGTGCATGCTTTGAGATACATGTATACATTAGAATAATTATAAACAATTGTAAGGAAATAACATATACAACAGCTTTGGCAACTCTCGTTGCCAAGACAAGACAAGACATTTTTCAACCTTCGCAAAAATTTCAAAAAGGGAGGACAGCTCTGGGGAACTTTAATATCAGTTACGCAACCATTATTCTCTCATTTCCTTTCATATATATATTTAAATATATATTGAATATATAGTGAAGAACAGTGATTTATTATGTTTTCGTGTGTGTGTGTGTTTGTGTGTATGTTTCTCTCTCTCTCTTTATGAATAATAAGTGGATAAATCAAGCGATCAATATTGCTTTGCTTTTTTCTTTTTTAACAGGCTTATAAAAATAGCTGCTGATGGGGATGATGATGGAGTGTTAAGTCCTTTGCAACCTCGTCTCTTAAATGCTAAACACTGGAAGCATCTCAGACTGGATGAAGAACAATATATTCTAGTCATCATCTCGACCAGCGGTGATGGTATGAAAATCAAATCATTAAAATGAAAGGGGCATCGAACCTTGATAGGAAGATGCTCAAAAAGCATGAAGAAAAATAAGAGAAACAGATTGGTGAAGTTTAAATGGAATTGTTTAACTATAAAAGAGTTATGAATTTTGAAGTTTGAGAACACTCTCCATATTGGAACTTCAAATTGGCAAATTATTTTAACAGTGATTTGGTATCAGACAACGCTCCATTTTGCCCCTATACATATCATGAATAAAATGTAAATTTCTAAGATTTTAATGGATCTTGATCTTTACAGAGGCTACCGGTATATAACAACATGTTATCCATACTATAGTTTGAGTACAGCCCTAAGGCAATAGTCAATTAAGAAAGAGTTGGAAATTTAGAATTATCAAGATTGATGGCAGTAGACTATAAAGAATTATGGTATTGATATTATACTTATCATAAAATTTTCCTACAGTTTTGTAATTTTTGTAATCATGTAGGTTTTCCACCCAGCTCTGCAGTGAATGGTTTGACTCTTTAATGTCTAACACTGTAGGTCAAGGAATTTTGATCCAATCCAATTAATTTCCTCAATTTTGTCTTTCTTTTCAGATGTAATTATTTTTGCCACCCCTACAATGGAATACTGTAGCTGCAGTACTTCATGTCTTCCAATATGGATTTATGGATGAAATTTTTCCTTTTTGTAATTCCTTCATGACATAGGTGTTCCGCCAAGCTCTGCCGTGGAGTGGTATGACTCTTTTATGTCCTCCAAGATGGATCTATCCCACCTCCGGTACTCAGTCCTGGCTCTAGGAGATACCAATTACCCACACTTCTGCAGAGCTGGACGAACAGTGTATGAAAGGTCAGTTAATACTGTCAATACCTTCAGCAGATATAGTTACGTTTCTGGTTGCATTGTAATGCATAATACACTAATAATAATAATACAACGCACTCATATTGCGCCATTTATCTAGTTAACTATTCCGAGGCGCATGATGAAATGAGAGAAGCAAGAAGGTAGAAATAGAGTGGACTGAAGAATACTACAAATCTGTGTTGAATTACTTCACTGTATGCTTTAGAAAAAAGGACTGTCTTCAATTTTAACTTTAAAGAATCCAAAGTGTCTATGGAACGGATATTAGGAGGTAAGTGGTTCCATAAACTAGGCGCCGCAGCTATGAAGGCACGGTCACCAAGAGACGATTTCGTTCTTTGTGCCACAATAAGTTTTTTGCCAGAAGAATGCTGACAACGAGTTGGTACATATTCAGAAATTAGATTTTCAATATATAAGGGGGCAAAACCATGTAATGCTTTCCAAGTAATAAGCAGAATTTTATACTCGATACGCTCTCTGACTGGTAGCCAATGTAAGCCTTTCAAAATTGGTGAAATATGATCCCTTTTACGTGTCCTAGACAATATTCTGGCAGCAGAGTTTTGTGCTCTTTGTAGCTATTTGAGAAGATGACACATTGTACAAAAGAGAATTGCAATAGTCAAGACGAGAAATTACAAATGCATGAATTATAGTGGCAACTGTTTTATCTGACAATATCTTTCTGATGTTACTGATACTACGTAGATGAAAATACATTGACTGACATGTTTTTGTACAAAATCATTCATTGTCATATTACTATCAGATAACACTAATAACACAGTGTTTGTAGGTAATACATGTGAATCACCAATTCGAATGGAATGGTGTTGTAAATCAAAATTCTGATACTTAGATGAAAGAATTAAAAATTCACTCTTAGCATCATTGAGCTTGTTCAAACACATCCATGCCTTCACTTCAGCTGTACACCTTTCCAACTTCTGACGTCTGCTATTTACACTCTCAGGGTCCAAAGGATTAAATGGTATATAAAGCTGAGTATCATCTGCATATAGGTGGACATGGACATCATGTAATCGAGCAATCGCTGCAAGAGGTGTAGAGTAGGTGTTGAGTAGATACTAAAAGCTAGAACCTGGGTTCTGATAATGGAACTGCATCAGGAGAGAAACAGGTTGAAAGTAATTCCACATTTTTTATCATGTGTACAGATTGATCAGTTGTCTGGACCAGGAAAATATAACAGGCTAACCAAAGTCACATTCACAGAAACCCTGTGGTCGAGTAAGTTCACACTAGTTCCAGATGACTAGCTCAATTATATTACATGTACCTTTCTCTGCTATTTACTCGATTATTTTGCATTTTCTAATGTTTAGTGGCAGACATCATTTGTATGTTTTCTTGAACATGCAGAAAGAGTTTGGTATAAATTTGTGAAATTTTGTTTTTTTTAACACACATGTAATTAAGATTAATTTAATGATTTATTGTATTTGCCCAGGTTTTGTGAACTAGGAGCCTGCCCTCTAGTGCCTCGAGCTGATGTAGACATGGAGGACTGGACAGTGATCAACGATTGGATGGACAATGTCCAGGGCTACATTGTAAACAATAACATCAGTCTGGAAGATAAACTAGATTATCTGTCTCCGCTTATTATACTCGCTGATGAGGAGGAGGGATTTCATAGACTCAAACCATTTATGGCTACTCTTCTGGTAAGTGACCTGGCCCCTGTTTCATAAAGCTTTTTATTAATAAAAACTGCTTCATTTCTATGACAAATTTGCTCACAGCCAATCAAATGCTATGATTTCAGTAGCTTATAACAATTATCGTAACTTGTTATTGATAACAAGTTTTATGAAACAGGGTCCAGTTCTTCTCCCTTTCTGCAGTCTTCTCCATACTGCCCTCACTGTCTGTTGTCACATTGTCTGTCTCTGTTTGTTCTGTCTGTCATCTTACTTTAGTCTCCCCTCTCTCTTTCTTTCTTTCTCTTGCCCTCTCATTCCCTGTCTGTATGTATGCATCACATCCTCCTTCCCACTATCTTACTCCAATTCTCCCTCTCATTCTCTCTCTCTCTCTCTCATCTCTTATATTCATGTATCTTTATCTTTATCTGTGAGTCTTTCCTGTTATTTTACATTGACACAATTCATGCTTTAAAAATCTGGACTTCATTAAAAATTGTTTTTTTTTTAATGAGACTGTTGATCAGTGCCACTGTAATGGGGACTGACATATATAAGGTACCAGTTTGCAGTGGATAGAGACTATGTGTGTCTACATAGCATTAACAAAAACACTCTCATGAGATGAACATTTGATCACATGTATTCAGGTGAAAGAAGCACTCACACATTGTGATGTCAGCTCTGAGAAGGAAACAATCCACTGTGAATTGTCAATAGAGGGCAGCAAGCTGAAATATGAGTCAGGTGATGCCGTTGGTATTTATCCATTGAATAGGACTGAAGACGTGGAATGGGTGCTACAAGCAAGTGGGTTAAATGGAGATGATCCTTGCACTGTTCCATCATCAGCTTATGAGCCTAAATCCGGTAAGGTAACTCCTTTTCTTTCCTTTCAAAGAGAATGAATGGTTTCATATATTGTTTATTTTATGTCTTATGATTTCTGTAATTTCTTTGTAAAGAACAAAATATTGCTAGGTATCAATGATGTTCATTTGATTCTTAGTAGGATAATTCACCGCACAGTGTTACAATGTAACAGTGACTTTAATCTCAGAATTTTTCTCTAAAGATTATATGTTATATTGGTCATTTTCATACATTGCCTTTACTTGCACTTTCTTATGTATTCATCATTTAATTGTCTTCATTTCCATTTCAGCCAGTTTTGTGACTTTGCGCGAGAGTCTAGTGAAGTATTATGATCTCAAGAATGTAAGAGTCTCCTTGTTACAATCTATTATGACACATGCAGAGGATATAGTTAAAGAGAAGCTGGAAGTTCTTCTAGAAAATGGGGTAAGATCACAGCAGCGATGAAATACATGTACTGGTACTTGGATATCAGCTCCAGACAATTATTCTCTCATCTTTATGTTTACACTGCATATGATAAATTGTGATAATAATTTTTTTGGGCATTAATATTATAGACATCCCACATGGGCATTAACAGATTATCTTTGGGAATATACTTTTGAATGGCATGAATTAGCATTATATTCACATTTTCCCCTCTATTATACTGTCAGATTGTACACTTGAATTGAAATCCAAAGATAGGTTTATGCTAATATGGTATGCTATATAGCTAAAACATACATCTTAATTTCTTATATTTCAGCCCATGAAGATATTAAACAAATTTGCATTGCTTTTATAATGAGATTTTATTCACGAAAAATAAGATTTATGGATGTTAAATCAATTGAAAAATAATGTGAGGATTCTTCCAACATGGAATCAATTTCTTCATTATGTTGTTGTTAATGCAGACTTCCAGGTCAAACCAAGCACTCATGGGTTACCTGGCAACAGCAGAGGTTGGAGATGTATTGGAAGATTTCCCTACAAACCTACCTCAAGCAGACTTTTTGGCCAATCTCCGACCTCTTCAGCCTCGCTATTACTCCATCTCTTCCTCGCCAGTCCTGGTGGGTATGAACTCTTATATCAAAGCTCTGCTGCATGAAAGTTCTTATCAGCTTGAAATACCAACTTATCCTTAACCCTTTCATTGCCGTTGGTGGCCGTCCACTTTCTTGCAATTTATCTAATGTCTTTGAACAATTTGTTTTGCCTTCAAATTCAGAATGAGTCCTTGAATGGTGTAGTTAGATGTGATGAAACAATTTTTGTATTATTAAATGAATAGTGATAAAAGTATAAGGATGGAAATATTCTTTTACCAATTTATTTTTTATAGTTCTGTGTAAACTTGGTTATGCAGTAAGGATTAAAGTTTATCTTGAGTTCTGATAATTTGGATTGGGAAACTCAAGAGATCTATGGAGGGGAAAGTGAGAAAGAAGCGTAGAAACATGCGGGGAAAGAAGAAAAACGATAAAGTGTTCCTGATAGAAATAGTTGCATTGTTAGAGATTCTAGATTGTTGATTTAGAAATGATCTGGTCTTTTTCTTAACACGCAAAATGTAAAGGTACATTAGAAAAATTTCCTTTGCTTAGTTGAATATTGAATATAAGATTGAATATAAATTCTCTCTGCTGTGACTGTTACCAGTTATTTTCATTCCCTTCTATGCAGGATCCCAACAACATTTGTGTCACAGCTGCTGTCATTCGCTACTCCTCTAGAGGACGATCTCGAGTCGGTGTAGCAACAACCTTCCTCCAGGACAGGCTCCGCCTCCATGACCTTTGCCCTGTGTTCATCAGTCCGAATCCAGACTTCAGGCTACCCACAGATGGGACCAGGGACATCATTATGATAGGACCAGGAACTGGTCTTGCTCCCTTCAGAGCTTTCATCCAAGAGAGAGGTAGATTGTTGTTCTTCCGTGACATAATTGCAAATTATCTAAGTGATACTGTTAACATTTTTGTGTTTAATTTACATGTAGCTGTAACTTATTTGTAAACAGAAGGGCATCCTATCTTATTAAATATAAAGTTGAAGGTGTTAAACCGGGAGCATATTTAGTACAATCAACGCACTAATAACTTGACATTTTATGTCTAGGTTTACAGCATAATGAGGAAATACTAAAGGAGGCAATTTCTTGCTATTTCCTTGTTTGAGAAATTTAACAGGTAAATTTTGGACACAGATTAATTCTTATCATGGTGTTATTTAACTTTTTATTCCTTTTTTCTCCTCACAGTACAGTTGCATGCAAGTGGAAAGAACCTGCTGTATTTTGGATGCAGACATAAAGCCAAAGATTTTCTCTATCAAAAGGAGCTTGGTATGTATTTAACAAAAGCTCCTTTTCATCGAGACCTTGTTTCATGCTTTCATTTATATGTCATTGACTATCTTTGAATAGGCAACATTTGAATAAAGATATCTATAATGAGTATATCAAGAGAACTTTCTGCAGTGAAGGAATTAAATAGCAGATATATATGGAAAAGTCAATTTTATACTACACCTAGCTGAACTTTTTGCCTCTATACCCTACCTCTCATGTGTATTTCTTATAGTGAATAAGCCAGTTTCCACAGCTTCCTCGCTGCTATAAACGATGCACGTACTGTAACTAATAGAAAACAAAAAACAACATCATAGATATTTTCTCATGTCAAAATATTTGCCATCTGTCATGATATTTTACAACATTTTTTGTGAAACCATATGTTCATGAAAAAATTTATATGTGAGATATTCCCTGTGAAGCTAACCAGCTGTAGTACAAGATATATATACCGGTATATATAGTTGGTAATGATGCATCTAAATACTATTTTCAACACTAAATGTGATTTCTTTAAAATGCAAAGTGAACTTTTAGGTAATTGTGTACTGCCCTCATTTGTGAATTTACAGTTTTAAATGAAACAAAACCACATGTTTTCTCTTACTCATTCACCTGTCGTTATGTTTAAATTTAGCTTATCACTAGGTTGATATAGAGGCTTTTTATCATTGTTGCCTAACAGAGCAAATGGTGGAGGAGGGTCACCTAAAACTGCGTACTGCTTTCTCAAGAGATGGAGAGGAAAAACTCTATGTTCAGCATCTCATTGAACAAGATGGCCAGATGATTTGGAATATGATACAGGTAAGATGGAAATCTAATGTCATTTGACATTCTTATAAAGTTGCCTCTTTGTACCCAGGAGACATGTATATGCGTTTGTATATAAGAAAACATAGGATAAGAGACATTTCAGTTACTGGTGATTAGCTGTACTCTTGTTCACCATAACATATCACATCATTTCCACAACATAACTATCAAAAGACTTTCTGTTGAGGTAATGTCGGGGCATTTTGATATAATCACAGCTATCATATGCATTCAGAGTAGATTGTGATGGTAACATGAGTTGGCTTCATGTGAAATCGTACTTCAGGGTACCTGGGAGAAGAGAAAGTATTTGTTCTTTGTCTGTTTCCCCATATCAAGGGAGGAGCTCATGTTTATGTTTGTGGGGATGCCAAGCACATGGCTTCTGATGTTCACCATGCCCTGCTAGCTATCATCAAGACAGAGGGATCCATGACAGAAGATGATGCTTTAAGTTACATCAAGACACTGGAAGACATCCACAGGTATCAAAAAGATGTCTGGGTTACCTAAAGCCTGAATTGTTTCAACTCAGGACTTGGAACCTCTAATCATGGAATTCTTCATTCGTGGTTTCATAGACCTTTTACATATAAAAGGTTCCTAGAAACATTCCAAAAACAATGCAGAGAAAGGGGAGAATTACCTACTTAGGACTGGCAAATGATATTAGAAGTTGCCTTTTATTTTGTTTATATCTTTTTAAAGAGAGATATTGGATTCATTTAAAAATGATATTGATCACAAAACATTTTTACACATGTTTTAAGACCATTTATATGTTTTTACTTATGCATATCCAAAACTATATAATTGTATAAGTACTATAGACATGGACTGTATTGACCAGTTTAACCTTGTATATAATATTTGTGCCCTTTCTTTATCACAGAGATCACATAAATCAATTTACGCCACATAGATTAACTTTTATGCCATCACAGTGTTTGATCTGTGCAATAAATATATATTTTTAATTGTATGTTTTGTATTTATGGACTTTATATAATGATTATATTTTGATGAGACAAGACTTTGTAATTATTTAGGTTTCTTTTATTTTCTTTCTTTTTTTCATGACTGTATAAAGATCTTGAAAGTTAATAAAATTTCATTTTATTATCAAATCTTGCCAGAATTTTCTGCAAGAAGGGTGGTATTAAATCAATCGTATGAGTTAAGAATCAAGTTCAGTGTTCAAATGTGAGTCTTTCACTCTGGCAGACATGAAGCAAAGTGCTGAAATAACACCAAACTATTTAATATTGTTAAGATACTGATAAGGGCTTGAATTGGTCTATGAGTGTCAAGCGCAGACGGTTTTCAAACACTTGTAGCCATCATTTTTTAATCTAAATGCAGTGTGTTCTTTTTCATGATGCTGTTTAATATGCCAATCACATTTCATGTTTTGCTTTTCCAAGTTATTACAGAAATTGATGAAATGATAACAAGAATGTTTCAGGCATTTGTGAAGTGCTATGACGTTTCTCAAAGCTTATTGTTATTAAATACCAGTAATCATTTGTTGACAAATATATTTCATGGATTCATTCATTTCAATGAATTCATTTACCAAATTCATGTATATGTAAATTAAAATGAATGAATCTATCATAATTGATGATAACTGATGAATGATAATGATTCTAGTCAACAAATTATGGAATGTCATTTCAACTTTTCACGACCATTACAAAGTACATTTGAATGGAAGACAATACTATACAATACAACAGAAAATATATGTACAAATGCAAAGTATTTTATACTGTATAATATTCATAATATTATTTATAATTGCTGCTGGAATTTGAATTTGTTCCATAGCTTAGTTTTTTTCTTGTTCTCTTCAGTCTGTCATTCTATTCACTCTATTTCCCATTCTTCTCATTCCTTTTTCCTTCTTCTCTTCATCATTACATCTTGATTTTTGTCTTCTGTAGCAAAAGTGATTGTTAATTATAAATGTTGAGGAAATTAATAAACTCAATAATTTATATACAAATAATACTGCTCATCTCTGAATTTCATTCATTTACTTCAATGTTTTCTACCATCTGTTTTGTCTACATTATATCTATCTTTTACAAGCATGATAATAAAATATTTGATATCAGACAGAAGATTTATGCAACATACATCTTAGAGCAAATGTATGTTTGTCCAACCCTTTTAGAATCTGCTTAAAGCCTTGAAAGAGTGTCATATATAGTTTGACTGAGGTGCAGTCCCGTATATTCACCACATGGCTAAGAAGAAGGTATCTACAAGAGTTGAATATTCTTTCCTTTTCCTCATATTTACCATGTTTTTCCATATATTTTCTTACAAACAGACGATTGGTACTACAAAACTTAAAGATAACATTTAACAAATTCATAGTGACGAAGCTTTTCGACATGCACTCATCGGGTCACAACGCAGGAATGAGAGAATACAAGAATACAAGAATACATGAATTTGTTAAATGTTATCTATATATTTTCTTCAAGATTGTGTTTGCTGTGCTATATGGAAGCTATATATTTGAACATACAGCCCTGGAAAAAAATTATTAGACGAAGCTTCTGTAATAAGGGTACTATAATATGCAAACAAAATTATAAAAATGATTTGTCTTTGTATTTCTTTAATGAAAACCAAATTCCAACAATTATGCCTTGCTTTTATGATATTTTATTTCCTTCTTACCACAAAAATAACACTATCAGTTACCATTCTTGGTCTAATAAATTTTTCCATGGCTGTATATATGGAAAAATGCGCTATATAAATACATTATCATCATTATTATTTAGGTGGTATTTTCAGTCATGATGGTTGACCTGTTATTCACAATTTCTTCTTTTTGGCAAAGTCTCTTAGTTTGGATGGGTAGTCCGTCATCACTGCATCAGCACCGCATGCAAAAGCCTGTTCCCATTGCTCTTCTGTGTTCAGCACCCATGTGAAAACCTTTGAGAAGTACAAATAAGAACAATATCTTGTCAGTTTTCAGTCTATACTGCCTAATTCCAGGTACTGCCACCTCTGTATTTTTAGGTTCTTCATTCAATGCCGAAGGCTTTCAACTTAAAAAAAATCTCTTTTCAACCTAACTCAGTAACATAAACACCACATATCATCCCTGATTCATAAATACGTTTATGTCCATCATATCATAAAATAAACATAACCTAAATTTTAACTAACTTAATGATGACAGGATGCCTGCAAATCGACGTGACGCTTGTAAAAGGATTAGTAACACAAAAAGGACCCAAAAGACAAAATGACAAAATGTTATCTCAAATGTCTCTATGAAATGCAAAATGACAAAAGCATATCTATGTGATAATATAAATGATAATAATGACGGAGCAAAGAAGCATAAATGTGATGACCATCAAAAAGTCATGTCAATGTTTTAAGCCATTAAATCGTTAAAACATGCGCTACACATGTACTTCCATATTAATGACAGGTTATAATAGAACGACCAGTCAGGGCGTCGCAGTGCCGTATATAGAGAGAGTTTGGCCAACTCGGTTTCAGTTGGGTAACAACATGGCGTGTATATATTCCTTTGTTGCAAGCTTACCTAACACAGAATCATGCGCCCTATTGTTACCCAACTGGAGCCGAGGGCGTCGTTCCTTCGGGTGCCCTCTACGGGACTTAATTTTCCCACACTCCCCCATCCCGCTTCCAATCCTGAATACAAATCAATGCTCCTAGGCAGTACAGTACCTTTATTCCTCTACGGTGTAAGTGGAAGATCAGAAGCGGATTTAAGACGACAGCATCGTACAGGCGAGGAAAAGTGGTAAATAACCAGTTCTCCATGCCTCTGTAAAATAAATAATGCCATATGGTAAGAGCATAGATGGAGAATTATCCATTGAAATAGCATAATTCATGCTCTACGTGCTTGATGCTTTCCGCTTTGTCCTACAAGGTACATAGACTTATCGATCGATTCGTATTGAAACAAGAGAGTAACAATAAAAGTTGATGTGTCATAAATAAAAATAGGAAGGACTGGATTCAAGTACAGAGTCGGTTTTTACTAGTCATATTTTAATTAGTTTAAATTTGCACACATGCACTGTCGATACATTCCACCGTTTTCCATTATCTTCATTTTTATTGAATTTACTCGATTCATGCGTAGGAAGTCCTGTACAAGGAATGAAATCAAGTGTTGCGAAATGCAGTTTGGGATTTTAAGGGGCGGGGGCACTCCCGATTCTTGCCCCCCCCCCCCCTTGAAAGAAAAGAGTGCACTGTGCCCCCTTTATTTAAATACAAAATCCTGGATCCGCCCCTGGCGATATGAATAAGATTACATGGCTTTTATTCGTTGCCTTTATTGCAACAGACACAAACATACACTTATTTCGAAACTTCACTCAATTTTTATCCGCAAATTGAGCAAATTGAGAACTTCCTCTTTCATTGTTTGGTAAATATTCGGCTACCCTCTTCAAAATGGTCCATCAACGCATCTCCATATTTCAGTGATTTTAATGAAAGCTAAAAAGGGTAAATAATGAGAACTTACGCATCTTTCAGAACGGATCCCAAGGGTATCTCTAAGAAACTCTCTTTGAAATTGACGAATGGGATCACTCCCAAGTAGAAAACTTTGAGCAGACGATAAAAGCTTTGTTCACTAAAGAATAACATCATTTCAGGTGCCTGCATGCAGTAAGAAGAAGAAGAAGAAAAAAGTGTGATCCTGTTAAAAATTCGAGGTCTAAATGTTTAAAAGCTCTCTTTTTTGACAAATCAACAATTCTTTTAATCAGTTTTAATGTTTTAATCAGTTCAGTGTGATGTAGCTATTCGTACACTGCCCTCCAAAAGTTTGAGTACACCTGTAATAAAAACTAATTTCTCACAATCATCCCCAGTTCATTTACCATCAGATTTGTGGCACCTCAACAATATGGTATCAAAATGAAGAGTAGACATCAGACACCAGTTGACACCAGTTTAACATATGTAAAGCGTTTCGGGAGGCAGTCATGCCTTAAAAAGGCAACCTGCCCCCCCCCCAATATCATTTCCAATGGAAAATATGAGGTCATTGGTTTGGTCGGTTGTGCCAGCTTTTTGGCACTTTCGGCATTCTGCAAAATCTGATCCTTGTTTGTACTGATGAATATTTAAAAAATGATTAATATGCAATATTCATTCCTTTACTCCTGCTGAAAGCTAATATTTTCATCTAACAAACACATCAATATTTGGGGATCACCACAATGCTTTTTGTTTTCTTTATTTTTTCTCATGTGAAGTCAGATTTTTTGTTTATTCTTGGCATTTGTGTTACTTTTACAAGGAAAATAATGCCTTAATGAATCATATATGAGATGCGCATTTCTTTAATTTATTTAATCACGTTTCGAATCATAGAGACATCTCATCAGAGAACCCGCCTCTTGTAGCGACCACAGCAAGGAACATCCTGGGCATCCAGCTGGTCAAATTGTGGAAGTAATTGTGGAGGTCATCACTGGAAATGTCTTTTCATGCCTTCTGAATAATTTTCAACAGATGCGGCTCACTCGTTGGGCATTTTTCTTGGACGTTCCTGTCCAGCTCTCCCTATAGCATGATTTTCAGGACCCCTTTCTCTTCTGTTTGCTAAAGTTAGTTTTTTACATAGCCTTGAGGAATGTTTGGGGTCATTCAGCTGGAAGACTGACTTGTGGAGTTAGTTGTGGATGTAGTCACTGAAAATGTCTTTCAATGCCTTCTGAAGATGAAGATCACTTGCTGGGCATTTTTCTCACACCTTCCTGTCCAGCTCTTCCCATATCAACTGTATCAGATTCAGATCCATGATTTTGCGGACTCCTTTCTCTTCTTTTTCCAGGTAGTTTTGGCACAGTCTTAAGGAATGCATGGGGTCATTGTCCTGCTGGAAGACAAACTTTTTCATCTTCAGAAGGCATAGAAAGACATTTCCAGTGACTACCTCCACAACTTGACCAGTCGGATGCGCCGTGCTGTTATCGCTTCCAGGAGCGGGTTCTTAGATTAAAAGTCTTTATGATTTAAAACATATTAAATAAAATTTAAAAAGAATTAACATTTAGATTAACATTTAATAAATGTTAATCTCATGACATATGATTATTCATTTAGTCACTACTTTCCTTGTAAGGGTATAAACAAATGCAAAGAATATAATTTCCCAAGAAAATAGAAAACAAAAAAGCGTTGTGGTGTTCCTAAACTGTTGATGTGTTTCTCGGATAAAAATACAAGTTTTTTTGCATTTGTAAAGGAATTTTTATTGTATATCAGTCAACAAATTTTTAATAGTCATCAGTAAAAACAAGGGTCAGAGTTTGTAGAATGCCGAAAGGGCGAAAATGCTAGCACAACTGACCAAACCAATGGCATCATTTTGTCCACTGGAAATGATATTTTTAGGGCAGATTGCCTTTTTTAAGCATGACTGCCTCCTGAAACGCTTTACATATGTTAAATTGGTGTCAACTTGAAGGCTGATGTCTACTCTTCAGTTTGATATAATATTGTTGAAGTGCCAAAAATCTGATGATAAATGAACTGTAGGTGATTGTGAGAAATTAGATTTTATTTCAGGTGTACCCAAACTTTTGGAGGGCAGTGTGCGTTAACGAAATTAATGAAATTCTTGAGCTTTTTATCAGATAAAATCATATTCAACTTGTATAAACGACGAACAAGATTTAGCCTATGAATGAGTGAGACAATGGGCAGAAAGAAGGGAGAATGGAAATAGACAGAGAGAAAGAGAGAGAGAGAGATAGGAAGAGAGGGGAGGGAGAGAGAGAGAGGCAGATGCTGTAGAAAGAAAGATGCTAGTGAAAGACGGAAGAGGAGTGCATTGGAAATAAGGAAAAAAAGAAATTTGGGCGGCGCAGAGTGACAGAGATAAAGGGAGAGAGAGAGAGGGGGGGGGGGGAGGAGGAGAAGGGGGGGGGGGTCTGGGTCTTATTAATACAATGGACTTGATCAAGAGCAAAGGAAAACGAGCAATACAACGGGGAAAGGGAAAATTTATAGGATACTACATAATTATGTTAATCAACAAAATTTTATGATCTACCTTGGCATGTAGCTTTCTCGTCATGTTTTCATCGGTGTCACCAAGTATTGTGATATCCTCTCGCTTGAATTCGACTACAAGTTTGATCACCTGGTCATATAAAGAGGGAAAACACAAGCAATATTCATCAATCATATCATTTTTATTATTAAAAAAAAAATTTAATGCGTATTTGTATTTCAAACACTATAGGTATCAACTAATAACGATTACACAATAAGGGCGCAACTCTCCTCCTCCTCCTACTACTACTACTACTATTCTTCTTCTACTACTACTACTACTGCTGCTGCTGCTGCTGCTGCTGCTGCTGCTACTACTACTACTCCTCCTCCTCCTCCTCCTCCTCCTCCTCGCCCTAGTACTATTACTGCAACAAATCGTTCTTACCTTGTCAATGAGGACTTCGTTGTCCGTGCCGACATCAAGATTCATGGGTACTCCTGGACATTGCTCGAAGACGTCTCGAAGCAATGGTATATACCTGTCGTTAGGATTCCCGCAACATGTCTGGCCTAGTTTTCAATGAAATCACAGAATTACGACAAATCTACTGAACAGATAAAATCCAAAAAGATTGCTGAAATACATGTAATATTGACATCATTATTGGTTTTTCTCAGTCCAATGGCGGACCTTTTTCTTTTTTCTTTTTTTCTTTTTTTTTTGGGGGGGGGGGGGACGGGGGAAGGGAGGGGACAATCGGCCTGCATGTGCCTCAACCACTTTGAAAACGCAAGTGTCCTACCTTAAGTACACAAGTCCCAAATATGTGCTCCTCCCCCTTTTTGAGGTGATGACTTCTTTTTGTTCTTTTATTTTCATTTCGAATTTATTTGCTTGTGAGAAAATTGAATTTTGTGGAAACGATTTTACAAACTTACCTTTCGCAAAATCCACTTCCAAAGTAGGACTGAGGCATGGAAGATCCTGAAAGGAGAAAGATTGTTATTATTTTTTAAACGGCCTATATGTATACATATATTTGGGTTCTTTCACCCCTATCTTACTTTCCATTTCTCTCTTTCTTTCTTTCTTCCTCTCTCTCTCTCTCTCTATATGTCTCTCCATCCTATCCCTTCTCTCTCTCCCTCTCTCTCTATATCTGTATCTCCGTCCTATCCCATCTCTCTCTCTCCCTCTCTCTGTTACCTTTCTCAATTTTTCTCTTTCTCTTTACCGCGTTTTCGCCAGTGAATAGTAGATTAAATAAAGCTCCAAGCTGTATCATCTATTAATATAATACACTAAGGATTTGGGGCTCTTTTTGGGGTTCAAATAGGCTCCTCCCCTGGCCCTTTCGGTCCCCGCCTTTTGGTAC